>VZZY01010462.1:406718-454509 GCA_013400335.1 Eurystomus gularis | reverse complement strand
TATAATTCTAAGATTCTATGAAAATTGCAGCCAATTACTACCGGGGGTATTTTCTTTCCCAGTTGAGAAGAATTTCAGCCTCTGGATATCACCAGAAAAACAACACATGCAGGACTGGAGCCGTTTCAGACAACTCCAGGCTGCAAATCTCAAACTGAGGACAGCCAGAAGCAAAACCACGTAACTTGTCCAAGGTCACACAGTAAGGTTGTCTCCAGAGAAACAGATCCCTGGGGGCTCTTCATTAGCTTTGCCCAACCATTGGCTTTTTCTGTACATTTTGCTCCTGCCTTCATTTGTTTTATTCCCCTCCAAAAACTCTGCGGGAGGGACAGAAAACACCTACAGGCTCCACCTTGTTTAGGCTGGATCCCACAGTGGGTTTGCAGGCTACAAAAGTCTTAGGTTAATGAAGAAAACACAATGCACCCTCGAGAGGGAAATAAACTGAGAATCAAAATAACTTTTTTCTAGCGTAAATAGTTGAGAGAGGTAACACGTGGATCTCTCATTAATGCACCGCTGGCTCTGCCCGCGGGCAGCTCGGCTGCTCGTTGGCACAACAGTCACCGCAGGTCACAACATCCCTCATTAGGCACCATAAACTGCCAAAAAACCACATTTTATACCCAACTTGTGCATATTTGTTTGTTTAGCTGTATTCTGCTCTTTGTGTTGCTCCTGTCAAGGGAAGGGTTTAATAAAGGAAGGAAGCTCCCTCGGGAAATAGTCCTCAAATCACAGCACAGTTGAGGTTGGAAGGGACCTCTAGAGGTCAGTGGGTCCAACCCCCTGCTCAAGCAGGGCCACCTACAGTCAACCACCCAGGACCACATCCAGATGGCACCTGAACATCTCCAAGGTGGGAGACTCCCAAAACCTTCCTGGGCAGCCTGGGCCAGGCTCGGACACCCTCACTGCAAACAAGTTTCTCCTCCTGCTCAGATGGAACCTCCTGGGTTCCAGTTGGTGCCTGTTGCCCTTTGTCCTGTCGCTGGGCACCACTTACAAGAGTCTGGCCAGGTCCTCCTGGCCCCATCTTTTAGTTATTGATCAGCACTGATCAGATCCAGCAGTTTATATTTCAACTGTAACACAGGCCAACCATGGCCTACCATGAGGCCACCTGCAAGAAATACTTGCATTGCAAAAACTGAACCCCTGAAATAAGGAGACCAGGTCAGCACCAAGCCTGCAATGACAACCTGTCTGTCCCAGCTCATTTGCTGAGAGGTGAACCCACAGGAGCAGAGTCTCCTGCCACACGTTTGCACACGGAGTCAAGATCCCTCAGTGTCCCTGGGGACACGGGTCCGCTCCCCACCAGCTCACCAGTCCCATCTCCCTTCACCAGTGTCAAGCCATGCTGGGTGCTGGGTTTTCACTCTGTTGCTGTCTGCTTGTGGTCAGGCAGCACCGAGCACAAGGACCACTCCACCCCCGAGCCAGGTGCCACCTCCTGCCATCCTCCAGCAATGGAGACACCATGGCTACAAATTCCTATGCAAGAGAAGTTTTCTTGAAATAAGATTAAAAGCTGAGCAGAATAAAGTGGCATTAAACCCTCCTCAGGTTGATCTTTCCTTCCTACTGTGACAACTGGAACCTAAAGACTTCTCAACTCAACAAGAATTATACATTTCCCAGGCTGGATCCAGGGAAACGTCCCAGAAGAGCATCTGTTGGTGTCAAAGCCGATGTCAGCACTGGGAGGAGCTGCAGGAGCACAAAGCACCGCAAGATGCCAGCACTGCCCAGTGTGATGAGCCGGTCCCACCCCAGCGTCTCGGCCAGGTGGGTGTTCTGTGGTCCTCATGGGGCTCCACGTCTGAAGCATGCCTGGGCTGAGGAAAGAGCTGAAATGCTGGGGAGAGGAGCCACAGGTCTTCCCTGCCAGCCCCACCAGAGGAGCTGGCTCTCCTGGCCCACCAGGGAGCACTCAAGCAGAATCTAGCTGCTAAACCCCTCTCATGTAAGTCACCCTTTAAAGGTCAGTTGCAAGGCCAAGTATATGCAAGTAGATACCTTCGGCATCTTCAACTCAGGGCTCTCTGCAGGGACATCTCTTATGCAAGAGCTGAGAAGCCTCACAGCAAGTCCAGCCACAGGGAGCAAGGGCTTCAGAGAAGGAGCATGCCAGAAGAGGGCAACCTGCTCCTGCTACATCGCCTCGGCTGGGAGCAGGAGCAAACCATCCACAACCCACCACCGGTGAGTCGCAGCATCCTCGAGCTATGGGATGTGTGGGTATGAAGTTCCAGCAGAGCCCTCAGGAGGTGGCTTAAGAAAACTAGGTGCAAGTAGATGTTATTTCTATGGAGTTTGATTCCCATGGGGGCAAGGAACCACTCGGCAGCACCGGACGAAACGCTCTGCAGGGTCCTAAATGACTGTAGTGCACTTGGATAACCCCTTTATCTTGTCCTGAGGGATGTCAGACGCCCCGTGAGCTCTTGGCTCTCCAGGTACACTGACAGCGTCAGTCCCACCAAGCTTTGAGTCCTGCCAAGTTGTTAACCTCTGAATAACAAATGAAGCCATCACATCCAGCCTGAAAAAATTCAAATTAATTTAGCAGTGTGAAGGACCATGGAGGGATCTGCCATTCCCTGTGAGGGTGGCACAGGCCAATTGTTTCCCATCTCAAGCTCAAGTCCAACTCTCCATTCTGTGGGTGGGGGAGCACAACCTGATTTGCTTCACTAGACACAAGCCACACACCAGAAGGGCTCCCTTCCAGCTCTTCCACCTCCACCACTGCCCTGGCCCAGCCACCAAAGAGATCACAGAATCCCAGCATGGTGGGGGTTGGAAGGGACCTCTGGAGATCATCTCATCCAACCCCCCTGCTCCAGCAGGTCACCCAGAGCAGGGGGGCCCAGGATCATGTCCAGGCATGTTTGGAATCTCTCCAGAGAAGGAGACTCCACAACCTCTCTGGGCAGCCTGGGCCAGGCTCCGACACCCTCACAGCAAACAAGTTTGTCCTCCTGTTTAGATGGAACCTCCTGGGTTCCAGCTGGTACCCGTTGCCCCTTGTCCTGTCACTGGGTACCACAGACAAGAGTCTGGCCCCATCCTCTTGCCCTCACCCTTTAGCTATTGATAAGCACTGAGAAGATCTCCATTGCTCCAGGATGCTACAAACAAGCCGTGCTCTTGTTTAGAGCTGCCATAGATGAGGAGGGAGCCTGTGTCTGTAGCTCATGCTGAAGAGGAGGTCCATCAACAGGCTGCTAGAGCACTGCTCATCCACAGCCATTCTGCCCATCCAGAACAAGCTGACTCTGAAGTGAGAACATCTGCTCATATCCCAATTTCTGACCCTTGTTGCCACCCGATAAGGCCTCTGCTGGGATTTCCCAGAGCTGCCGCTGGCATTTGGCTGCAGCACGTGACATCTGGGTCACACCAGGGAACAGTGGCAGAGGAGACAACTGCCTGTTCTGAGGGGGGGAACAGGCTTCACCTCCTCCTGCCCTCGCTGCTGAGCGATGCTGCCTGTGCCACTGCCCCACCAGCACGTCTGGGGATGCTGAAATCTCACACCTTGAGACACGCAGGCTTGTCTGCTCTGCGCGGTCACATCACCGGGGGCTTCCTGGTGCGTGGTTTCCCCGTGGGGACACCGCTGTGCGGAGCTGCGGGTGCCCAGGCACCTCGGTGTGCGGACGGCTCCACACACACCCCAGCTCGCAGCCTCCAACTCTTGCTACATGCTGAAAACCAACACTCGGGACTTCAATTTTTGAGCCAGGCAGTTTCACCTGTAAGTGGTTTTTAACGCAGTTTTTAGTAACATCACCAGGGTTTTCACAGGGTTGGGAGCACCAAGGGGGAGTGTTTCCAGCTCATGTGATGGGTTCAGTGTAGTTTGGTGCTATTTTTAGACATTTTAAAATTCCCAAGTGCTTTTTTCTTTTTTGTAACTGGCACAGAAAAAAGGCTCTTGGAGGAAAATCAGTTTTGAAATCTGAAAATAATAACAATTCTCACTGATGAGGAATGAGTCACTCGATGAAAGCCAATCCCTTCCAAAAGTCTGAAGGCATCTGAATGTGTTCAGGATGTGCTGCACTCAATGAACTGCTGGTCCCAAGCTTACAAGGCTCCAGGTTCACAAAGAGCTGCTGTAGGTCACGAACACCAACCCCACAGACCTAGACGTACAACGGCAGGGTAAAACTCAACGCAGGCAGAGCATTGAACTTCACACCACTGGTGGTCAGTAAGGGACCATCCACATTGACTTGCATCCCAACTCCAGTTACAACAGTTACCAAAACAACAAATCACACTAATCTTAGCGAGTGCAGCAGAGAAGTAACAATACAATCATAGAATCATTAAGGTTGGAAAAGACCTCTAGGATTGTCAAATCCAACCTTCATCCCAACATCTCCCTGACCACTAGACTATCTCAAAAAACACCACAGCTGCCCGTTTTTTGAACGACTCCAGGGATGATGACTCCACCATTTCCCTGGGCAGCCTGTTCCAATGCCCAACCACTCTTTCAGTAAAGAACTTCTTCCTAACATCCAATCATCCTTCCCGCTCCTGCCACCCATGCAAGAGCAGGGATTGGGAAGATCACAGGGAAGATACACCTCACACCTGGCCAGAGCCTGGCCCTCAGTGACAAGCCGGGACTCGCTGGCTGTTTGACTGCACCTGCCCAAAAGAGAAGCCAAACGGTGGGATGGGCGCAAGGATGGCTGACCATGGCCATCTTCGGAATCAGGCAGCTCCATCAGGAGCTTCTCCAATACAACCTGCACAGTGCAGAGCTGCTCACACACATCCAGGCACTTCAGTGACCAAGTGACACCACTGTCTGCTTGTAGAATGAGAGAGGAAGGTTAGGAGCGGAAGGTGGAACCCACAACTGAGCAACTCCCCACACCAGTGGTTTGCAGTCACTAGCTGAAAAGCAAGACCAGCTAAAGGAATAAACCAGACCACGCACTTAAGCTAAGCCTTGAGCTGCTCCCAAACTGCGCTTTCACCACACCAAAGGCAGGGGCACACCACCCCATGAGGATATTCCCCTCCAGAGCTCAACAGCTCCTGGATCACCACAGAATCCCAGATTGGAAGGGACCTCAAAGATCACCTTGTCCAACTTTTCCTGCAAAAACACAGTCTAGACAAGATGGCCCAGCACCCTATCCAGCTCAATCTTTCCAATGATGGGTACTCCACCACTTCCCTGGGGAGATGAGTCCAACGGCTGATTGTCCTTGTGGAAAATTCTCATTGTGAAAGCTTCTTTTCAGGCAGAAAGAACCCTGCCTGCGGGGTCCTGGCCCCATCACTGGATGGGTGGAAGACTGGGGGCAGCCAGGGTTTGGCCAAGAGGAGCACTGCAGACCAGAAGAAATCACGTTAATGCAAACTGAATTTCCTGTCTCTGTTCTTCCACCATTCCTGTTTAAAACTGGCCAACATGGTACAGATCAAAGCCGGAGAGATCAGGCACTAATCCCCCCCACAACAGAGCACAGGGTTTGGCCCAGGTCTTCCAGCAGTTGCGGGGCAGTGGTTGCTGAGCCGGGGAGCCGCCAGCTCCAGCACCACGGCTGTGCTCTGCTCTCTGCCCGCCTGGGTCACAGGGATTAACATAGAGGCAGCAGCTCCTGGTTCCCTTCAGATGCTCGGAAAGAGACTGGACATAGAGAAAACAAAACTTCATCTGCTGCGAGGAAAGGATGGGACCCTGCAAAAGGCTGTTCCAAACCTGGCGACGTCACCAAGTGCCACTTGTCATTCCCCAAGTGAAGTAAGGAACCCCGAGTTCAGGTAAAACGTCTGCACAGCTCCCCAGGTTCTATTGATCTGGGCTTTGCAGTCTCAACAAGCGACCTTGAGAAATTCTTTTGTCAAAAAAACCAACCAAACGTGTGGAAGTGATGAATTCAAACGGAACATTTACAAACAGCTGAAAAAACCTGTAATGATGGAAGTAACGCTGGCTGGAGGCCCGCACAGGCACACGGATACTTGTGTAGGGCTAGGGGTCGAGAAATGATGAAATGAGGGAAAAAACTCAGCTTTTAAAGAAACACAGAACACGGGCACAGGAGAACAATCAAACAGTAACGTGGCACAGCACTTTTAAAAACAAGAACGAATTTGCAGTAAAAACAAACAGGGCAAAATAGGAATCATAGAATAGTTTGGGTTGGAAGGGACCTTAAAGATCATCTAGTTCCAACCCCCTGCCATGGGCAGGGGCACCTCCCACTAGACCAGGTTGCTCAAGGCCCCATCCAACCTGGCCTTGAACACCTCCAAGGATGGAGCATCCACAACTTCCCTGGGCAACCTGGGCCAGTGTCTCACCACCCTCAGGGTAAAGAATTTCTTTCTAACTTCCAATCTCAATCTCCCCTCTTCCAGTTTGAAGCCCCCACCCCTCATTCTATCACTACAAGCCCTTGTGAAAAGTCCCTCTCCAGCTCTCCAATAGGAAGCACTCTGCCACCAGTTTTCCTTGACACGGATCCATTCAAAGAGTAGCACAATTCTCACCACAGATATTTCTCCCTCTCCCATTTTCACTGGTGAAGCATTTGCCCTTCAACTTGCCAGGAGGAGACCAGTGCTGGTCCCTATTGCTACTACGGGCAATTAAGTCCCCAAATTTTGCCCATCCTCCTGCTCCTACAAGCATGATGCAGGATGGAAGAAGGACCAAGATGGATTTTTCCTCCCTGTGTCCCTGCAACCAACAACTCCTACATTCAGCTCAGTCAAAAAGGAGCCTTTTCCTTCACCGCCCCCACGTCAGATCCCCCCACACAGCCCTGCTCACTGTGAGGGGAAGGAAGGGGCTCAAACAGTTGTTGTGGACCCACGTAATGAGGCTTAAAAATATCTGCAAGCCACCGAGGCAGCATCCCTCAGCCCGAGGCCAGCTGCAGGCAGAGGGTATTCGGCACAGGGGCCATGGTGGCATTGATGGATTTGCAGCTCAGAAAGGAATAAAGTGGGCTGATGGAGGTCCAGAGGAGGCCCCAGCAATGATGGAACGGCTGGAACCTCTCTGCTGGGAGGCCAGGCTGAAAGAGTTGGGCTTGTTCAGCCTGCAGAAGAGAAGGCTCCAGGGAGACCTTCTGGGGGCCCTTCAGCGCTTCAAGGGGCCTCTAGGAAAGATGGGGACAGTATTTTAGCAGGGCCTGTGGGGATAGGACAAGGGGGGATGGGTTTAAACTAAAAGAGCAAGACTGAGACTAGATGGAAGGAAAAAATTTTAGCTGCTGAGGGTGGTGAGAGCCTGGCACAGGTTACTAAGAGAGATGGTTGATGCCCCATCCCTGGAACCATTGCAGGTGAGGTTGGCCGGGGCTCTGAGCAACCTCCTCTAGTTGCAGATGTCCCTGCTCAGTGCAGGGGGGTTGGATGAGATGGCCTTGAAAGGTCCCTCTCAACTCAGACCATTTGACGAGTCTACAATAACTTAACAGCAATGCTGGTTCTATACTTAAAAAAATTAAAGTTTTCCTTTAAGATCACCATGAAAACAACTTTTCACTCAAAATTCTAGAACTCACAGCATCACTGACATCTCTGACGCAGAGTTTGCTGTGCTCACAGCCAGCATCTCAGGTCTTCACCATCAGCTGATGTCCTCGTGCCACACATCTCGTTCCCCCTCCTCTGACAGGAGTATCCTCCCAAGCACCCACATGCGAGCTGCAAGTCCTGCTGCAGCCCTTAACAAACCCTCGCCCCTTCCCTCCTCTGCACAGTCATGTTCAAGGATTTCTTCTCCAGGGGTTTCTTAATGCAGCCTCACCTGTAACATCGAGCACACAGGAGCCTGAAAAGCCCTGAGGAGCAGCAGCACGGAAAGGGAAGATTTAGATTAGATGTAAAGAAGAGTTCTTCACTCTGAGGGTGGTGAGACACTGGCCCAGGTTGCCCAGGGAAGCTGTGGATGCTCCATCCCTGGAGGTGTTCAAGGCCAGGTTGGATGGGACCTTGAGCAACCTGGTCTAGTGGGACGTGCCCCTGTTATGGCAGGTGGGTTGGAACTGGATGATCCTTCCAGGTTCCTTCCAACCGAAATCATTCCATGATGCCCTTCTATTCTGGAGCCCATGGCACGAGCAACAGCAGCTCCTTCACTTGCTCCAGAGGACGCAGCTGCGGCAGCGGCGCTGGCCTATATAGCACAGCCTCCCCCGAGCTCCCCGCCGCCACGGTTGATGTGTGTGCTTACATAAGGACGGTTCTCTGCATTCCTCCGCCAGAAATGATTATCATAGATTAGATCTGCAGTAGAATAATGTGGAACATGGATACACAGGCGGGAAACAAGGGAAGGATCAGCAGAGATTGAGGAGTAGGTAACTCTATCCCGATGTGCAGTGGAAAACAGTAACAGGAGGATTAAACACAGGCTAGCAACAAGAAAAAAAAAAAGAGGGGGAGGAGAAGGATTCCTGGCTTGTGAAATACTGGAAAATCCTCAAGCTTACTCCAGCTCTCCTGTCTGCATTGCCAGGCAGCAGCTGAAAGGAGCAGTGGAGGCTCTGCAGATTCCAGGCTGTTTACAGCCCATCCCAGCTCAGTGTCCATCCATTGGGATCTCAACGGCTGCAGGTGTTCAGACAACCAGGTGCCCCTGGGACTCCCACCCCAAGGCCTGCAGGCTTCTCCAGTTCAGAAAAATTCCCAGGCTCATCAGACACGTTCTAAAAGGAACAAAACCAGCAAATCACTTTTTCCTTTTCCTTCTCGACACCTGTGTTTCCAAGAACGTGCCAGACAGACGGTCCGGACCACCTCAAACATCTGTACTTACAAAGTCAATGCCTCACAGTCCTCCATGTTTAGGGCATTTGCCAATGGTCGCATCGTCTGTGAATCCCCACGCTCTCAGCCACAGCAGATGAGGAAGTCCACAGCCATCTTCTGCACACCCAAGCCCCAGAGCTCTTTCTGTGCCTCACAGAGCCCTTCCATTCCTCACGAGATGCCCAGGAACCTTGGCCTATCACTCTCCTGACAGCTAGGGATGGATCTTGCCCTGCACTTAGAACATGCCTGTGGCAAGGCAAAGGCTTGTGAAATGAGGAAGGGAGTTACAGGAGACTGCACCTGCACTGTGCCAATGCCACCAGGACATGGCTCTGCCAGCAAAGCCCGTGGGTGCAACACCAGATTATGGAGGGAGCTGAAGAAGCAAGGATTGCTTGCACTGCCTCTTCCCTGTGAGCCAGCGTGTGCCCAGGTGGCCAAGCAGGACATCAGCATCCTGGCTTGTGTCAGCACTGGTGTGGCCAGCAGGACCAGGACAGGGATCGTCCCCCTGCACTGGGCACTGGAGAGGCCCAACCTTGAATCCTGGGGTCAGTTTTAGGCCCCTTACTCCCAGAAGGGCCTTGACGGGCTGGAGCATGGCCAGAAGGGCAACGAAGCTGGGGAAGGATCTAGAGCACAAGTGTGGTGAGGAGCAGCTGAGGGACCTGGGGGTGTTGAGCCTGGAGAAAAGGAGGCTCAGGGGAGACCTTCTGGCTCTCCACAACTCCCTGAAAGGAGGTTGGAGCCAGGTGGGATCGGGCTCTTTCCCAGGGAACAAGTGATAGAACAAGATTAAATGGCCTCAAGTTGTGCCTGGGGAGGTTTAGGTTGGACACGAGGAACTATTTCTTCCTGGCAAGGGTTGTGAAGGTCTGGTCCAGGCTGCCCAGGGCAGTGGTGGAGTCCTCATCCCTGGAGGAGTTTCAAAGCTGTGGAGATGTGGTGCATGGTTTAGTGGCAGTGCTGGGGTTAACAGCAGGACTTGATGATCTTAAAGGTCTCTTCCAACTAGAACTATTCTGTGATTCCCCAAGGGCAGGTACTCAGTAGTGAAGACAAAAGATTAGGAGACCAAAAGCAGCAGCCCAGAGAGCACAGAGGACAGGAGAAGTCCACCAAATCCACTTGAGATGTCTCTGGTATCCCACTGGCACCATTTCCATGGTAGCCAGCTGAAGGCTTCATGCTCTGATACCCTCCAAACGCAGCCTATATCCAACCCCGGGCGTCAGGCCCCGTCGGGCAGGCAGGACTGATAACCAGCGGAATTATCCCTACAGGAGCCTGATGTAATCTTACTGCGCAGAGAATAAGTGCTCAGAAATAAGATCAGTATCAAGGCTCGCAATGCCACTAGTGATGTACCCCCAAGAATGGGCTGAAACAGCCAGCAGGGTCACAGTCCTTGCCCAAACAACCCTGAAGACACACAAAGGTCCAACAAGGGTTGTTCAGAGCCTATAAAAAAAATAAAATATATACATGGAAAAACTCGAAGGACAAGTATGACTGTGAAGCCCTCAAAGAAATCTCGCTAGTTTGAACTAGTGGGGGGTGAGATGGGAGCAACCCCTCCTGATCACACCTTAAATGGGCAATAGGAGAGGCAGAGCACCCTGCCAACTGCCGCGAGGAACAGAAGTGAGCAGAAGTGCCCAAAAGGAGACAGGAATCATTGAGTGGGAAATCCAAGCAAATGGCTCCATCTCCAGTTCAAGAGAGACAAGGAGCTACTGGAGAGAGTCCAGCAGAGGCTACAAAGATGGTAAAGGGACTGGAGCATCTCTGTGCTGAGGAAAGGCTGAGAGCCCTGGGGCTGCTGGGCTGGAGAAGACTCAGAGGGGATCTGATCAACGCTGGTCAAGAGCTAAAGGGTGCGGGCAAGAGGATGGGGCCAGACTCTTGTCAGTGGTGCCCAGCGACAGGACAAGGGGCAACGGGCACCAACTGGAACCCAGGAGGTTCCATCTAAACAGGAGGAGAAACTTGTTTGCTGTGAGGGTGTCTGAGCCTGGCCCAGGCTGCCCAGAGAGGTTGTGGAGTCTCCTCCTCTGGAGTGATTCCAAATGTGCCTGGATGCGATGCTGGGCACCCTGCTCTGGGTGACCTGCTGGAGCAGGGGGGCTGGGGGAGAGGATCTCTGTCGTGATCCATTCACCACAATCTCCAAAGGTCCCTACTAACCCCCACCATCCTGGGATTCTGTCCATTGTACTTCCCATGGCAGCAGCTCCTGGCACAGCTCACAGCTATCCTGGGAAAATCTAGACTCCAAGGATCAAAAAGACCATCAGAAGAGCAAGGTAATGGAGCGCTGGCAGCCAGTGACTCTCCCGGCACGAGCCCTACAGACAGAGGGGAAAACAGTTCACAACAGGGTGAAGAAACATCACATAGAGGATGGGAAAAGGGAGGGCGTTTGTAGAAAGAGCTGGGAATAGCAAGGACTGTTACAGCAAGCAGTGAGCTGGTGTCGAGGGCACCCGGACAACAATGATGGGGATTGTCCGGTCCTGCCACAACCAGGGCAGAAGCTCAAGCCAAGGCCACCTGGCCAAGAGACCGTGGCGAGGAAAGGGGGGAAGCAACAATGGGGTGATTCACAGAGCAGGGCAGGGAAGGTTGCAGATGCTTTACAGTATCACACTCCCAAGTCAAAATGCCTTCTGCAAACAAGTCCCTTAGCTGGAAAGAGGCAAAAACCAGCCAAAATACATTAAGCAATGTACATTAAGCAATGTACAAATCTGACATTATCACTGAAGCAATTAAAGGGAAAGCTAAGAAATAACTAATTATGGATCCTTTTTAACCCTGCCACAAAGGCACTACAGCTGGATCTGGTGCACTGAGGCACAACTACTTGTATTAGTACAGCCCCAAGAGCTGCACCTAGGCATTTGCCCACCAAATCCCAGTCAACCTATTATCCCAAATCCCGGAGCCGCACATGGCCAGGCCAGGGTGCTGGTCTCAAATCCTCCCCCCAGGTCACACAACCCCGAGAGGCTGAAAATGCTGCAGGAAGCTCAACAAGCACAACTGAGAGATTTTGGGGATCATGGCTCCAGCAGCAACCTCGCCAGGATGGTGGTGGGAGGTCATCCCAAACACCCAGGGCAGCTTCAGAGGTGAAGCAAATTATAACCAGGATTTAGGAAACAGGATAAAGGGCCAGGGGACATGCAGCAGTTTTTCCAGGCACAGCTGCTGAAGGACCTCCTGGGTCGCACTTTCTACATGAAGTTCCAGCTTGTTACCCACAAGTGATAAAATTATGCCCAGATCTGCTCAGCCTTTCCGGATTTTCTGGCTTCCCACAGCCAGTGACACTGTTTAATTTTGTGTTGTACCAAATATTAATTGTTCCTGCTTCATTTAAACCTGTGACCTGGTAATTCCCTCCTTGTTCTAAGCCATCGTCCCCCTCTTCCTGCAGCATTTTCTATCTTCCACACGGCATCCTCAGCCGTCATTCTTCCAGATAGAGAATTTACTTCCCTTTGTGGAGGAGGTTTTATTTGTCTGGTTAATCTTGTGCCTGTTTGGTTTTGGAGGGGTTTAAGTTCTGCTGAAAACGTTGTGAGCTGGTGTGACAAGAGTCAGAGCCTCTCCAAGGGACAAGCCTCACAGCTCCTTGCAGAGCTGGGGTTTATCTTCCCTTATTTATTCCTAGTTTTGTTGCTGCTTCGACACCTCTTGAGCCCCAACCTCAGCACAAGGCACCAGTTGCCTCTGGGGGATGTTGGGAGGCAAGTTGGCCTTGGCCCAGATGTGAGCACTGACCAATCTCCTGGCTTTTTTAGCACCATGAACCCCCAAACGCCTTCAGTCAGCCTGAACTCTGCCCTGCTTCAGCCAACGACCTGCATCACAGCAAGATTTCACCCTCTCTCCTCCCAGAAAACCCCAAGTAGGGGTCAAAAGAAGCCACCAACTCCCTCCCCTCTCTAGTCAATCACCAAGCAGCCCAAGCTCATCTTGAGGAGATTCCCAACACAGCACCGAGTGGTTAAAATACCAGTGACAGATTTATACCCTCCCCTTGCAGACTCTTCCAAAGATCCCCTCATCACACAGCCAATAAATAATTCCCTTATATTCACCACTCACGTAATTAATTCCTGTATCTCATGATACCCCCCTAAAAAGACAAGGTATTTTTACTTTCATAAAAAACATCTATTAACCACAGTCACCAAATACCTTTAAAGTCCACATTCTCCAAGCCACGACTGTAGGAGCTCACCACTGAACCATGTCTCCCAGCACCACATCTCCACAGTTTTGAAACCCCTCCAGGGATGGGGGCTACACCACTGCCCTGGTCATCTACCCGTACTTATTCACGTCCCAGCTCACAGCCTGTTACCAAAATAGTCCCAGGCAGAGGGGAAACCAGAGCTCCTTCAGTTACACACAAGAGGGAACAGCAAAGTCTCCCATCTCATACTGGGTTTAGGTTTTGCTATTTCTTAAAAATAGAAATGAAAAACAGTCCTGTGAGAAGACATCTTCTCCATGCACAGCTCGAGCCAGCCAGGAGCCAAGTCAGAAATTCTTTCCTACCTGTTTATTTCAAGAGAACTACTGAGGCAAAAGACTCTTTTCATCCACCCCAAAATAATCTCCCAGTAGTCAACGTATTTGCTGATCTACCAGTCCCACACCCCACCAAAATCCCAGGAAAGCAGTGAGGGACCATGATTTCTGCTGCAACACCAACGAATGGAGAGCCCCATCTTCACTCCAGCACAGTCAGGTGGATGCTTGGATGCCATGATCTTAAAGGTCTTTTCCAACTTAAACATTCTATGATTCTGATTCTATGTTTTATTTTCAGTAGCAACTCAAGAGTGGCTCATCTTTAAAACATTTCCAAAAAGAGCTCAAGTTTGGTTTCTTTAATTAATTCATTCCACACTAACACATCATCCCTTTTTGGATGCAAGGAGAGAAGGATTCTGGAGGACCTCTGAGCACCAGGAAGAAAGGACATCTCTTCCCTCTCCTGGGTGCTGCTTGCCTGCTGAAAACTACGGAGCTGAAAAGCTGCTCTGCATGTGACACTGCCCTTGGTGCTCATCAGCTGGAGACACCTCAGAAGCAGCTGACTCGAGCTCAGCCATCTCCTCCCTCGACACGCCACCTCCACCAGACCCCCAGGTTCCCAAGCAGCAGTGGGGAATGCCAAGAACAAGCTCCTGCTGCTTCCCCCTGAAGAAAGTATGGCAGGAGACAGCACCTGTGAGTAGAGATCACCATAAGGATGCTCCTCATGTCCTTCCCCACACAGGCAGGCAGTGTTAGCACAAACCTGCTTCCCTGTCCTCATGTGCCCACTGCAATATTCTCTCAGTCTTCTGGCCTCACAGAGCCAGTGATACTCTCTCCTTGTTGGCACAGATCCACATGGCTGCTCAACCACTGGCCAAAACAGCCCCAATACATCAACCTGGGCTCTGCAGAGCAGCCCTGGGATCGCTCAGGGTAAGAGGAATCAACTCTGAGGAGCAGACCTGAAGGACCACCAGACTTCTTCAGCAAATCCCGAGCCTCCTCTCTCCACTTGTGAGCACCCACCCAAAGGCTTTAACTTCAATTAAAGCAAAACATCAAACCTAACACACACTCCAGAGGGCTGGAACCCCTGTGCTCCAAGGTCAGACTGAGACAGTTGAGCTTGTTCAGCCTGGAGAAGAGAAGGCTCCAGGGTGACCTTCTGGGGGCCCTTCAGCACTTCAAGGGGCCTGTCAGAAAGGTGGGGACAGACTTTTGAGCAGGGCCTGTTGGGACAGGACAAGGGGGGATGGTTTGAAACTACAAGAGGGAGATTTAGACCAGGTGGAAGAATTTCTTTACACTGAGGGTGGTGAGAACCTGGCGCAGGTTGCCCAGAGAGGTGGTCGATGCCCCATCCCTGGAACCCTTGCAGGTGAGGTTGGCCAGGGCTCTGAGCAACCTGCTCTAGTTGCAGATGTCCCTGCTCCCTGTAGGGGGGCTGGACTTGATGGGCTTTAAAGGTCCCTTCCCACCCAAACCAGTCTAAGATTCATTCTTTACTTTAATTAAAAGATCTCTAACTGGGACAAAACACCATCACCCAGGTGAACATCGAAGTATAAAATTATTCATCGACGTCCTCAGCTCTAACTCCACAGCACAAGGATCCAGGGCCCGTTTACAACGTCTCATCCCCTCGGACCAGATCAGAAAAGCCTGGAGAAAGAAGAGCTCCCTGGCCTGGATCACAGCACGGCCCGCAAACAGCTGAGTCAGCACATTGCACAAACGAGCATCCACAGCCAAACCGGCACTGCCGCCACACTGTCCCCACTCCACAAGCTGGGCCTGAGCTGGCTGGGGTTAGGAAGTCAGCACGTCCACAGCCTTAGGACAGGAAGTCTCTGAGCTTCCTATTTTACAGAAAGACACAAACCAAAATAACAGCGCATGACTCCAGAGGCAGCATCGTCCACATCTCCAGCAGCCCCAACCTGGGCGGGAGCTCAGCCACCCACACCGCTCCATGCCAGCCCTCGCATCGCCCATGGCCCGACCTTCAAGGGGGTGAAGGCAACACACATACCAACCTCTCCCATGTGCAAGACCCTTTTCCAAGCCCCCACCCAGCTAAAGGACTCATTTCCCATCTGGGATGGGCGATGCCAGCTGGACCAACAGCCGGCACACCCAGCTCACCTCACCGCAGCCATGGCCTGGCGCAACATCACACTCTGCCAGGCAAAGCCAGCGCACCCAGAAATGTCCATCTTCTCTGCTTCTCCATCAGGATCAACACCTGCTCCAGAGCTGCAATATTCAGTGGCAGAGAGTTCACTGTACTTGCTGTAATTAAATCCATACCCGGAACACGGCGTACTTAAACAATCATGGGAAACGGGTAAGTGGCTCACATGCTAATCAACTTCTGCATGACCTTGCGGGATGGCTAATTATACAAAACTCAGCCGACATCAGTCCTGGGATGGGGGCCTGTTCTCCTGCAAGTCAAACCGCCGGTGCTCCAGCATCCTGCTGCTCTCCACAGAACGTTCCATGAAGCACAGGCCCTGGCAGCAGCATCCCAATTGACCATGAAAACACCAACACACTGTCTTCCGAAAAGGCAGCCAGGCTGATTTGGTGGGGACTGTGTGTTTTCCTAAGCTGGCAGCGTTAGAGAGCGGTCCCCGTCCCCATCCCCATGGCCTCAGCCACAGCGCCGTGTGAGCACGTGGCAGCAGCTCCTCTGGGCAAGCCGAGGGGTTTTGTCATGCATTAAACCAACCACAACCCTCCTCAGTGGGGACTCTGAAAGCTGAGCTTCACAAATGTTCTGTCCACGGATGCGTATTCTCTGCAGTCGGTAACACAGGGCAGCATCTCTGAGGGCCATCCTGAGGGACCTGGACACATTTGAGAGGTGGGCCCAGGCCAACCTCATGAAGTTCAACAAGGCCAAGTGCAAGGTCCTGCATCTGGGTTTGGGCAACCCCAAGCACAAATCCAGGCTAGGCAGAGTATAGGTTCAGAGCAGTTCTGAGGAGAAAGACTTGGGGGTGTTGGTGAGTGAAAAGCTCAACTTGGGACAACAATGTGAGAGTGCAGCCCAGAAAGCCACCACATCCTGGGCTGCGTCAAAGGAAACGTGGGCAGCAGGATCAGGGAAGTGATTGTACCCCTCTGCTCTGCTCTGATGAGACCCCTCTGCCGAAGCACTGCAGCCAGCTCTGGAGCCCATGGCACAAGAAGGACATGGACCTGTTGGAGCAGGGCCAGAGGAGGCCACAGCAATGATGCAAGGGCTGGAACCCCTCTGCTGGGATGCCAGGCTGAGAGGGTTGGGATTGTTCAGCCTGGAGAAGAGAAGGCTCCAGGGAGACCTTCTTGCAGCCTTCCAGTATCTGAAGGAGGCCTACAATAAAGCTGGGGAGGGACTTTTTACAAGGGCTTGTAGTGAGAGGACAAGGGGTGATGGCTTCAAGCTGGCAGAGGGGAGATTTAGATTAAGATGTAAGGAAGAAGTTCTTCACTCTGAGGGTGGTGAGACACTGGCCCAGGTTGCCCAGAGAAGCTGCGGATGTTCCATCCCTGGAGGTGTTCAAGGCCAGGTTGAATGGGCCTTGAGCAACCTGGTCTAGTGGGAGGTGTCCCTGCCATGGCAGGGGGTTGGGACTAGATGATCTTGAAGGTCCCTTCCAACCCAAACCATTCTATGATCTGCAGGCATCCCAGTGTCCAAACCTGGACCATGACAGCAAGATGCTACACAAGCACTGAACCAAAGCAACCCCAGGCTGTGCAACAAATACTGTCCCACAGCTTTCCCCAGCTTCACCCTCACGTACTCTCTTTCTAAAATATTCAGGACATCTTCTGAAGCTACATTTTCATTTTAAGCAGAGCATTACAAAATCAGGTGTTCGCTACATATCTCTCCTGGGTGAGGCCTGATTTCCAGCATTCCAGATAGGATCCCAGAGCGGTTTTATTTTAGCACAGCCAGCTCTAATACACTCGTGGGTTTTGTTTTCTGCAACTTGAAGCTTGTTAGTGGAAGCAAGCCAAATGTTAATCCTGGGAGAGTTATGAACACGGAACTATTTCTAAAATACGCTGTTTGTTAAGCACCAAACTGACCCACTACACAATGGAGCAGCAGAAACGACGCTCTGGGAAGGAGCCACGTAAGAGGCACGGGGCTCCGACAGCTTTACACAAAGCAGCTGTCCCAAGCGCACGCTAACAAATACCTCACCAGAGCACAGTGTGGAAGAGGAGAAGGAGAAATGCACACAGACATGTCAGCTAAATACACACGTCATTCATCAACCAAACCATCCTAAGCTATGGGTGAAGAACAATGGCGCAGCTCTGGCACTTCGTTGTGGAACTGAGGTTCCCCGAAGCACCACTGACCATTGCGCTTAGTGCCTCTTACAGCACTCCCCATCCACACGGACCAACACAAAGTCACCAGGAGAAAGGCATATCCCTCCTGCCTTCCAGAAGAAGCACTGTTAGTTTGGTTTTACTGGCTCTCTACCATTTATCGTCATTACCAGGGGCTTTAAGGACCTACTCAAAGCTGCACGAACAAATGAGAAGACGTTCAGCGCACACCAACCCTTTGTGGCCCCGTGAAACCATCAGCCTATGAAATAGTATCTGCCAGGGTTTCTGCACAGCTCAGCAAGCACAGAAGAGCTGGTTTCCAAGGAGGATTTAGAAAGGATCCAGCTGCATGTCGGCACGCTCAGCCGCACTCTACCTGACTGGTTGTTCCTCATGCGGATGGCTTTCGCTTTGGCCAGCTCCAAGGCCGTGACCCAGCGCTGTCTCTCCACTTCTGAGTTCGCCTTTAAGTGGTACGTCCTTCCCCCGTTGGAAAGCACGATGTTACAAGAGTCCTCCGTATCGATGTGAGCCGTGGACAGGTTGATGGTCCCGCGACATGTGTGGGCCATTTCCGCCTGCGTCCTGCATGGGAACAGAGGGAAAAGCAAGCGTCAGTCCTGCTGTACCCAGCCCGTCCCTGAAACACCACCGATGCACCCTCCCACACCGCAGAGACCCATGGAAACACCCCAGGCAGGCAGCAAGAACATCAAAGCCACCAAAGCTAGAGAAGCTCCTCAAACAGAGAAACAAGGATGGGCTGCAGCATTCAGAGAGAGCTTATTCCTTCATGCTCAGATCACCCTCAGCATTTACGCCGTGGGTTTCACATCCTGCTGCACCGATCGCTTCTGGTTGCCCTAAAAGTAAAATTACCAACTGCACGCCACTGGCCTCTCTTGTCTTTGTGTTTCTACCTTTCTCCCCTCTCCCTGCTGCCCCACCTCCAGCACCTCGTATTTTGGGGCTCTTTATCCTCTCTCTTCAGTCACTGCCTTTTGTCAGAGTGCCAAGATTTTGCATGGAAAGACCATCATTTGTAAGGCAAATGAAAGCAGCGCAATCCCTCTTCAGCTGTTACACCACCTTTACTACTGGCAAAATTGCTTGTACTTTATCACGCTCACCCAGACGAGCAGGAGGCTTTCCTGGAGCTACCTTCGACCTCACGTCCAGGGCAAAAGGCCCCCAAGCTATACAAGAGCACAGCACGTCCCTGCCCCACACCACAGCTCTGCTGGTCCCAGCCAGAAACAGGGCGCAGCAGGTTGCTTCAAAGCGATGACCCCTCCAGCGTGCACGATAGCTGCTGATGGCCCCACCATCAGCTCTGTCAGCCAGTATTGGCCACCGGCAGCTGGTGTGAGCACCATGTGTGAGGACAACCCTCCTGAAACCATTCACTCCAGGCATCGCAGTAAATTGGAGCACAAGGTCTAGTGAGGAACTGGTGCTCCTCACATACCAAGTGCTTTTTAGAGAGGCTCAACCTTGTTACTTGGAAGTATTTTTTGAACAGTACATGAGGAGGGGGAAAAGCACACTTCTGCCCAACTGGATTGGAAGGCTTGAAGGTTATTTGTTGTATGATAAAGCATCTAACACAAAGAAGACCTCACCCCAGATACACAAGGCCCCAGAAGTAGAAAACCACCCTTGCTCACAGTCTCAAATCACCAGTTACATAGCTCTGCTTCGCATCCCATGTCTCTCTCTCTCTCCCCCCATCACCACTCCGCTATTTTTCTCCACTTCTTCCTCATTTCTCTACCGCACAGCTCTTAACCCAGCTATTTGCTCCCAAAACTACAGCACCCACAGGCCCAGAAGGTCTTTGCCAATCCTCACACAGCAATGCCAGGCTTCTCCTCTGACTTCCCTCAGTGCAATGTCCTCCTCATCTCCATTCAGCTTCACATTTTCCCAGGGCATTCCTGGTTACTCCTTTCTTCCACCCATCACCCTGCTGCATGGCTGCTCCTCAGGTCACTAAGGACTCCTCTAGACATGCACTGAAGTCCAAAAGTGATCACCAGCCACAGCTTATCCAAAAGTTTAAAATCAAGTCACATCTTTAAAGCCAGGAGCTGAAGAAGTCATAAGTTGCTGAGCACTGGGAGCTTTCCTGAAGACACACACCACCAGCTCAGCAAGCACCAGGCCATTCCCATGGCTGCCAGGAGCATCTCCTGACATCTCCCAGGAGCAACTCCTGGAGGGTTCCAAGCAGTTTGCACATTGCTTCATTCTCCATGGCCTTGAGCACAGCAACAGCCCTATCAAGTCACAACAGGCATCTCTGATTCTCAACATGGTTCATCATAGCACCTGTGAAAGCCACCAGATGCTGGTGATGGGCTTCCTAAACCTTCTGTCCCTGCTCCAGGTGCTGGTGCAGGGGGAGAATGAAACCTTGGCTGCACTTTGCTCCCCAGGGAGCACATCACAGCATGGGAGGCTCTAGGTCTCTTCAGGGAGGTTTTACAGGCCTCGAGTTGCTCTCAGAAAGTGTCAGTGGCAGAGTTCACCATGGGATGGAGACCAGGGGTGAAGGCACAGTGATCCAGAGACACTACCAGCCTCACTGCCATGGCCACACGTGGCGCAGACAGAAGCTGTCCTGCCCAAACATGAATGCAAACCCCTGTGAAAGCCCCGTGACCCCGACCGCAGCATCCCGCGGACTGCTCCTACTCGCAACACCCTGACGCTGTTCTGCAGAACCAATTTGATGCGGGGCCACGTCCAAGCGTGACGTGTAGATGTAGACACCGTGTAGAAACCAAATCCTCTGGTCCCTCCCAAGGACTTGCAGTTCCCCTTCACACTCCAGGTACAGCCTGGTCGCACGTGCTGGGCAGTGAATCAGCTCCACGTGAAATCAAGCTCTGATCTCCATCTCCAAAGTCATCCTCCTCGTGAGAGAACTGCTGCAACGATTTTCACTTCTACGTGAAACAAAGGTCTCCAAGGTGACTTCACTAAATCAACTGAAGTCATCTGAAACAGCCTTGCTCTCTCCCACCCAAGAACACCATTTCAGGATGGGTTTTTGTTCTCTAAGCCACCTTCCCATTCCAGTCCGCCTGGGAAATCAGTTCCTACCAAGCAGCACCCACACACGAGGCAGGCACCTGACCCAGCCTAGAGCCAACAAGCAAGTCACCTCCGTCTGCACGCAGGAGAAGAATGAGAGGTGCCCTTGAGAAGTGCTCACAGTCAGATGGATCTGCTTATTCACCGCCAGCAGTTCAACTATTGCATAACGTGATCCAGGCAGATTTCCTGATTCTCAACTTTCGGCAGTAATCTGAGTGCTGCACATATGGGCAAGCACGTGGGCAGGCTGCAAAAAAGCTGGAGGGAGGTTAAACGTGGCCACAGACCACACAGAGGTGGGTGCAGCTGAAGAGCTGGGATTGGGTTTTTTGCTGCTAATCGAAGGGATTCGCCTTCAGAGATTTAAAATTATAGCTGTGCGTGGGAGAGACAGAAGAGGAGGGCCGTGCAGCCAGCCCTTGCCAAGCGGCTGGGAGAGAGGGGCTGTGCGACACCAGGAAAACACAAAAAATACCTGTGGGTGCTAAAAAGCAGGGAGGGCTAAAGCATCCGACCAGCATGGGGAAAGCTACGGTCCTGGGTGACCATACTCATGTCTCAGAAGTTCTCCATGAGCCAGCAATGGGCCCTCATAGCCAAGAAGACCAGTGGTTTCCTGGGGGGCATTCAGAAAAGCGTGGCCAGCAGGTCGAGAGAGGTTCTTCCCCCCCTCTGCTCTGCCCTACTGAGGCCACATCCAGATTATTGTGTCCAGTGCTGGGCTCCCCAGTTCAAGAGAGACAAGGAACTACTGGAGAGAGCCCAGGGGAGGCTCTGGAGATGCTGAGAGGCCTGGAGCATCTCTGTGCTGGGGAAAGGCTGAGAGCCCTGGGGCTGCTGAGCTGGAGAAGAAAAGACTCAGAGAGAATCCGATCAATGCTGGTCAAGAGCTAAAGGGCACAGGCAAGAGGATGGGGCCAGACTCTTGTCAGTGGTGCCCAGTGACAGGACAAGGGGCAACGGGCACCAACTGGAACCCAGGAGGTTCCATCTAAACAGGAGGACAAACTTGTTTGCTGTGAGGGTGGCAGAGCCTGGCCCAGGCTGCCCAGAGAGGTTGTGGAGTCTCCTCCTCTGGAGAGATTCCAAATGTGCCTGGACACGATCCTGGGCACCCTGCTCTGGGTGACGTGCTGGAGCAGGGGGTTGGATGAGATGATCTCCAGAGGTCCCTACTAACCCCCACCATGCTGGGATTCTGGGATTTTATCACAGCCAGCAGAAGATGCTGCTATATTTTCCTGGGTTTATTTCAACAGCATGTAGGACTACAGTAATAGACATCTCAGATTGGCATCACCACTCAGGCCCCTGCCCACAAGCACAGCTCAGCTCTTCGAGCACAGCCATTTGCAGAATGCTGGGTTCTGCAAAACCCTTCAAAGATTTTCTTCTTCTTAAAATATTTGCAGCATTTCCCTCTTTTTTGGCTTTGTTTGGTTTTGGACTGGAAAAGCTGCTTCAGCTACTTTAATACCACAAATCTAAACACACCAAGCTTGGTGAGACAACTTCTCAGTGTCAGTTACTTAAAGAGCCCCTTCGTACAATACTCCTGCAGTCTAAAATTTTAGCAGCTTGTATCCTGCAGCCTGGCAGCTCAGCTACATGCTGCAGTGCAATAAAAGTATCACAGAACCTTGTGTTGGAAGGGACCTTAAAGATCATCTAGTTCCAACCCACCTGCCATGGCAGGGACACCTCCCACTAGACCAGGTTGCTCAAGGCCCCATCCAACTTGGTCTTGAACACCTCCAAGGATGGAGCATCCACAACTTCCCTGGGCAACCTGGGCCAGTGTCTCACCACCCTCACAGTGAAGAACTTCTTCCTAATTTCTAATCTAAATCTCCCCTCTGCCAGTTTGAAGCCATCACTCCTCATCCTGTCACTACAAGCCCTTGTAAAAAGTCCCTCCCCAGCTTTATTGTAGGCCCCCTCCAGAAGGCCACAAGAAGGTCTCCTCAGAGCCCAGAGAAGAGCAGATCACGGTTTAAACCTGCTCTCCAGTTCAGAAGGAATACTCGAGCCACACAAGGCTGCTCAGCGTGCCAGCACAATGCACAAGAACGATGCTCCCACTTCTCAACCGCTGTAAGAAGTCACACTATATATAAACAATGACATTCCTCTGTAAGAGCTCAGGAGACAGATTTATCAACAGAGCAAAGAGAAGAAGGTGAGAAAGTAAATAATAAAACGGTTTTCATTTGCTAGCTTCACAGCTTTGGGTTCAGTGATATCACAACAGCCAAAGACTGAGCTTTGGATACTGGTAAGATGCTGCTCACACGGATCCTGTGACTGGAACTGGGCGGCTCTGCTGGAACCAACTAGGACTCAGCAAGTGATAAACAGCCTCAGCTCCTGCTCCGCTCCCAAACACCGTTCATTTAAGGCAGGCAAGCACAACGGATGCTCGTGGCATCTCTCTGCTAAGGTTTCCTGCACACCAAGTCACAGAATTGCAGAATAGTAGGTGTTGGAAGGGACCTCTGGAGATCATCTCCCCCAGCCCCCCTGCTCCAGCAGGTCACCCAGAGCAAGGTGCCCAGGATCATGTCCAGGCAAGTTTGGAATCTCTCCAGAGAAGGAGACTCCACAACCTCTCTGGGCAGCCTGGGCCAGGCTCAGACACCCTCACACCAAACAAATTTGTCCTCCTGTTTAGATGGAACCTCCTGGGTTCCAGTTGGTGCCTGTTGCCCCTTGTCCTGCCATTGGGCACCACTGACAAGAGTCTGGCCCCATCCTCTTGCCTGTGCCCTTTAGCTCTTGATCAGCATTGATCAGATTCCCTCTGAGTCTTCTCTTCTCCAGCGCAGCAGCCCCAGGTCTCAGCCTTTCACTGGAAAGGCACAACACAATTTCTGGGGACCTTCATCTCTCCTAAAACTCAACTTCTCTTCTCCCAGCTCAGGCAAAGAGCCCTGGCAGGGAAGCAACTTCGCTCTCCACAGCACGCGCTTTCCCAGCTCCCGGCAGTATCTCAGCACATTTTACAGCGTTAGCACCAGCAACAGCGTCAGGGAGGGGTACAGCAGAGACCGAGGGCTACCTCGGTCCAACCGAGCAGAGCGGGTATGACACGTGTAGGAACCTTGTTTCATTACATCGCGGTGAGGAGCTTCCAGGCTAGCGAGTGCGCAGCTCTGCAAAGCAGCTTAGCCACAACCAGCTCAGCAGGATGCTACACAAACACTGACTTGAGGCTTCTCTGCAAAGCTGGGAGGGCCAATAGTGCCTGCTCAGGAGGTCCCAGCATCACTTTGGATCACTAGAAAAATCCAAACAATTCAAGCTATACCCAGGAAAACGTCCTCCTGGACTATGCTGGTCTCTTCCTGGAGACCTTTCTCCTATAACCCTCAAATCATTTGCTTGCTGTAAGCCCCAGTAACCAGCACACCCAGCTCCACACTTTAAATGCTGCGTTCCCATCACATCACTGGTACGACTGTCCTGCTTTCCCACGTAGATGTAGGTCACTGAGGGGCCCAAACTTGTCCCCATGTGACGGCTGCAGCCACCTCCTCGTGACAGCCTTGGAGAAGCACGAGATGAGTGGCAATAACGATTTGCGTGTTCTTGCCTTTCCTCTTCGAGTGTATCCTTCATCCTGGGGTTTTGCTCACTGCAGTTACATCACAACAAGAAAAATTTGGGCATCACATCAGAAGCTGCTTCTGAACCTCCACGCCTCTGACCACCCACTCAAAGAGGATTCACTGCAAGTGCCAGCAAGGATGCTGAAGCCAGCTAGGTTCAGAGCAGCCGTTTGAGTCAGTCTTCCCTCGGGAAAGCAGCACTGAGTGTGGAAACAGGAATCCACAGTGAGCTACAGCTCTGGCATCAGGCGAGAGGCATCAGCAGACACACTAGACCATTGGCCAGGTTGACGCTCAGCTGCTCCGTCGCTGTTCACCAACCGGGAAAAGCTTTTTTAATTTAAATAGCACTTACAGGAAAATCTACTGCTGTTGTTGCATGATCTTCTTGGGGTTTTTTTCTCCCCTCAATGATTGTGACCAGCAGGTCAAGGGAGGGGATTCTGTCCCTCTGCTCCAGCTCTGGAGCCCCCAACACAAGAAGGACATGGATCTGTTGGAGCAGGGCTAGAGGACGGCCAGGAAGATCATTTGACAGCTGGAACCCCTCTGCTGGGAGGCCAGGCTGAGAGAGTTGGGCTTGTTCCGCCTGGAGAAGAGAAGGCTCCAGGGTGAACTTACTGTGGCCTTTCAGTATCTGAAGGGGGCCTACAAGAAAGCTGGGGAGGGACTTTTCACAAGGGCTTGTAATGACAGAATGAGGGGTAATGGCTTCAAACTGGAAGAGGGGAGATTTAAATTAGAAATTCTTCACAATGAGGATGGTGAGACACTGGCCCAGGTTGCCCAAGGGGGTTGTGGATGCTCCATCCCTGGAGGTGTTCAAGACCAGGTTAGATGGAGTTTTGAGCAACCTGGTCTAGTGGGAGGTGTCCCTGCCTATGACAGGGGGGTTGGAACTAGATGATCTTTAAGGTCCCTTCCAACCCAAACTATTCTATGATTGCCTGAGAAAATAAGAAACATATGAAGAGTTTGCTAAGTCACAGACCAGAGTGAAATTAGTTCTGGTTTGTGGGTTTTTTGAGTCTCCAGATGTGAGGTACAGAGACCTTGCAGCAACATTGCCAGTACATACACGGCATGAAGCTGGTCACAAATCCCAGGTACTTTTCTGGGGCTGGCAAATGGACACCTCAAGGAACTTCCCCAGTGAGCTCCACCACCTCACTGTATTCAAAGAGCCAGGAGCTTAGAAACACTTTTTGGCTGTCACACCTCCACAAAATTACAAACCAAGGCTTCTGCACCAGTGCTGCAGATGACACCCAAAGCCCAATCCAACACAGCCAGAAGCAACTGCAGCACCCTTGCAGCGCAAGCCCCACATCTGAGCACATCCTCCAATGCAGCAGGAGATCTGGAAGGGATGGGATTGATAAATGCATTGGTCTGGAGATGGTGGCATATCTCTGATGTCAAAGCAGCCCTAGGATCCAAATCCAACTCTCAGCCCAAGAACTGAAGGGTGCTGTAGCAAGATGACTGCTGTCAACCACCCCCGAACACCTCCATCCTGGCTGGACACCCAACCAAATTCAGGCAGTCCAGCTCACCTCACAGCTTCGCAATCACATGCCACCAGGAAAACAACAGCAGGCTTCATATCTGTTCCCCAGTTTTCTCAGTAAGACAACAAGGATAAACATTTCCAGTGAGGCAAGAGAAACCCATAGCATAGCATATGGGCTGCAAAGCAACACACGCAGGATGCACTTCTCCAGTTAGAAAGGGAGTCCTGCTCCTGCATCTGCTCAGGGCTCCCCAACAGCCCATTCCCTCCCGCAGGGGAATGAGAGTCCTCAGCATGTGCAAGTAGGGAGCAGGAGTTCAGCATGTCCCAGTCCCTGGGAGACTGGAGGGTTTCTCTGTAGAGGGTTGTGGAAGAGCATCACCCCCTGCAAAGCACAGTGGTCAGAGACCCAGATCCCTGCACTCCTACCTTGCATTGCATGTCCAGAGAAGGGCAACAAAGCTGGGGAAGGGTCTAGAGCACAAGTCTGGTGAGGAGCAGCTGAAGGACCTGGGGGTGTTGAGCCTGGAGAAAAGGAGGCTCAGGGGAGACCTTCTTGCTCTCCACAACTCCCTGAAAGGAGGCTGGAGCCAGGTGGGGTTGGGCTCTTCTCCCAAAGAACAAGTGACAGGACAAGACAAAATGGCTCAAGTTGCACCAGGGGAGGTTTAGGTTGGACACGAGGAACATTTTCTTCCTTGTAAGGGTTGTCAAGGGCAGTGGTGGAGTCCCCATCCCTGGAGGGGTTTCCAATCCATGGAGATGTGGTGCTGAGGGACATGGTTCAGTGGTGACCTGGCAGTGCTGGGTTAGTGGTTGGACTTGATGATCTTGAAAGTCTTTTCCAACCAAAACAATTCCATTATTCTACATGAAACAGGGCACGTATTGTTGTAACTACCAGGACAAAAAAAATGCACATTGAAACTCTTTGAAATGTGGGTGTTTTTCTGACAGAGAAGCAGCACATCACCGGAATCAGGTAGGACATCCAACTCTAAATGCCTGCAAAGCATCCCCCTGGCTCAGTCTGCTGATTGCTGCTATTTCTACCAGTACCTCAACCCAGACATTTAATACAGAAATCATACAGAGCTCTCACCGTGGTGTTTGTACAACCAGATTACCTCATTTCTGTTCAGCCTGCACACCTCTGCCTTTGCTTTATGACAACCTGGAAACATTGAGAAGCTCAAAGAAACACCACTTCTCTAACCCCTGTTCCCCTGCAAGCAAAAGACCCTGGAAGCCTCGCAGATGACAGCCTGGCTGCTCCTTACACCACTGACCTCCCCCAACAAGACTAAGACCTATTTTCCACTATATCATCCATGGATTAAGTTGAAACCAGTTTATTCCATTCATTTTCCCACCACACTGGGAAATACCGTATCAATAGTTAAGTGAAGGGCTCTGCAGCCATGGAGAAATATTTATTTTGGCTGCGTAAGCGGGAAATGCCCTTTAGTGTAAGCAGAGGCAAGAACAGAAATCAAGGACAGGGAACAAAATAAGCAGAATTGGGCAGTGCGATAGATGGGCACAGAGGAGCTACCGGATGGATTTACGCTCTGCCCAGCCCACAGTAAGAGCAATGCACTTAAATACTTCCAGCAGACCTTTTTTTTCTTTTAAGATGATGCAGAAGAACCCCCACAGTCCATGAGGGTAATGAGGCTGATCCTTTTCTTAATTGAGGATGGAAATTTCTCTGAGGGGATTTTGTTTCATTACCAGGAGTGGGGGGGAGCACAGAAGACGACACAGTCACAAGCATAAACCAACTCGGAACCAGGCACGAGGATTTCCAGGCAGGACTCGAAGTCTAATGGGATGATCTGGATGAGGTCGAGCTCTTCCAGTCTTTGGTGACCCTGGTGGCACCCGTCAGCATTTCCACGTGGCGCAGGGACAGGAGCCGCGCTCCCCGTCTCTCCCCACTAACAAAGGGCTGTTGTGCCACCGCCACCTCCCCGGCGTTGCTCCCTCCCCGCCTCAGCACCAGCTTCCAGCCCTGCGCTGACACCGTTTCAGGGTCCTCCAAGCTCAAGCAGTTCATCTGCACTGAAATTTGGTGCTTGATTTCACTGTCACCATCATTACATCCTCAAGACAGGAATATCTGAAATATTTCGGGCAGAGCAGCCCCATGCCTGGGTCACAGAAACTCATCCACACAAGTGCTTCAGGGCACGTTTCCCCATAAACCCAGATTTTGCATATCCTCTGTTTGGAATAACTGGGGGTGTAAAGTCGGTAAAATCTCTGCGTTCACTTGTTTGCGTGAGGAATTCCAAAAAGCACTTTGAAACTGGTTTTACACTGAGGCCAAAAGCTCACATACCTGAAGCCAGGGGATGTAAGTGTGGACACCAACCCTTCGAGGTTATTGCTGTCCCTTGGTGCAAGGAAAAATGATTTTTACGACAACTCAATCCCAGAACACGCCTGCCCAAGCGAAAGCAGGCGTGTGGCTCGGGAGGTGCTTTCCCAGCCCGTGCAAGCAGGATTCACGCTGAGCGCATCCCAAGCGGGTTCAGCACGGCTCTCCCAGACCGCAAGCACCACGTGACAAACAGCTCCAATTTCCTTGTTTCCTTCCCTTTTTGCCATTCACCAAACCTGTCAGATCACAAACAAAACCCAAACAAGCACAGGGCAAGCACTTTACTGAGATCTCTGCAAAAAGATATGATTTACTTCTATTTAAAGGGCAGTTAATCTGCATCTGGCGGCTGTCAGGATGGGCACAGATTAGTAACGATGAGATTTAAGGGAAAAAGCCGTCAATCCGGGCTGCAATCCTCGCCAGCCGCAGCTCAGGCACCCGCCGCCTCCGCAGCTCATGGAACAATCCCCTACAACCCATCCAGCCACTTCCCAAGCTGGCTTCTGGGACAAGCCTCTACCTGCACCTGGGACTCAAAATGATGAGCCACGGCTGCAGCTGCAAGGACTTCAGGGTGACCGGGCTGGAAACCTCACCTGTGAACAGAGGATGGAGCAAGTGAAGCCATCTGAGAGCCCTGGGGCTGTCGAGCCTGGAGAAGGCTGAGAGGGAATCTGGTCAATGTTTATCAATACCTAAAGGGTGGAGGGCAAGAAGATGGGGCCAGTCTCCTTTCAGTGCCCAGTGATAGGACAAGAGTAACAGGCACAAACTGGAACACAGGAGGTTCTACCTCAACATGAGGAGAAACTGCTTTACCATGAAGGTGACAGAAACTGGCCCAGGCTGCCCAGAGAGGTTGTGGAGTCTCCTTCTCCAGAGACTCTCAAAACCCACCTGGACATGCTCCTGTGTAACCCGGCCAAGGTAAACCTGCATTGGCAGGGGTGTTGAACTAGATATCTCCAGAGGTCCCTTCCAACCCCTCCAATTCTGCGATTCAGTGATCTGGGTTTCATGCTCCGTTCTCCAGTGCTTTGTCACTTTTTTTTAAAGAAAAGGCACCTGCGGGTCCTGCCCTTGGGTCACAACCCCCTGCAAAGGGGCTTTGTATTCAGTTTTTTATGGAAAAAAAAAATAAGTAAAACAAGTTTAATAAAAGCAGTAAGCACCCACATTCCTCCCAGCACACTGTAGTATCTCCTGTGCACCTCTGGAGAGGCTGGCGGTGGCCCTGGCTGATAAGGGTTATCAGCCCCGTAAAGACGGGGATGCAGAAAGAGCTCTTCAACCCACTGGTTTGGGTACGCAGGTTCACCTGCTCCCCAGGGTGAACAGTCACCTTATTCTGCAGGGCAAAAGAAGCTCTCCATGCTGGTGTGATACTGTACAACTGCAGCTTTGCTCCAACACAACATTTCCCTCGAGCTTCCCAAAAAGGGCTTTCACTCCTCCCCTTCCAGCTGAAGGGGTTCTCCTCCCCTCTGCTCTGCCCTACTGAGGCCACCTCTGGAGTTTTGTGTCCAGTGCTGGGCTCCCCAGTTCAAGAGAGACAAGGAACTACTGGAGAGAGTCCAGCAGAGGCTCTGGAGATGCTGAGGGGACTGGAGCATCTCTGTGCCAAGGAAAGGCTGAGAGCCCTGGGGCTGCTGAAATGGAGAAGAGAAGACTCAGAGGGGATCTGATCAATGCTGATCAAGAGCTAAAGGGCACAGGCAAGAGGATGGGGCCAGACTCTTGTCAGTGGTGCCCAGTGACAGGACAAGGGACAACGGGCACCAACTGGAACCCAGGAGGTTCCATCTAAACAGGAGGACAAACTTGTTTGCTGTGAGGGTGTCCAAGCCTGGCCCAGGCTGCCCAGAGAGGTTGTGGAGTCTCCTTCTCTGGAGAGATTCCAAATGTGCCTGGACATGATCCTGGGCACCCTGCTCTGGGTGACCTGCTGGAGCAGGGGGGTTGGACGAGATGATCTCCAGAGGTCCCTTCCAACTCCACCATGCTGGGATTCCATGAAAGGAAAGCAAAGCCTATCTAGTTGACAGGATATCCCATTGCTTGGCAAGAAGGAAACCCTGTAAGAGCATACCCAAGTCCTCAGTGTCCCGTTTCACGCAATCAGCCTGCAGCTGACACAGCAGATGCCACACACAGTCGTTCACTTCATCTGAAAAACCCAAACCACCAGGTCAGCAGCTTTGGCAAAGCCGTTGCTACACAGCCAGGCTGCAGCAAGCTGGGCTCTGCACATGGAACTGCATCTCCTGCAACAACACTGCCAACGCCTGTAACGCCATTAGGGACCACGACAAAAAGCTTCTGGGGGGAAATAGAGAACCAGGGACACCCATGTCATCCTCAGCACTCCCTCACCTGTATTGTGAACATGCTGGGTCTCCTCCCATTGAGGCTCCTCTCTGACTGGTTGCCTAGATGTGGTTCCCAAAGCTAACACCTCTGTTCAGCTGTATGTTCTGGGAGTTACAATCACGTAAGAGACGGTGCAGCCCAGAGCTCCCAGCCCAGCAGGGATGCCGGCAGCTTCCAGGAGTCCAGCACACACCCGGCGTTCCAGAGAACCCTGCTAGAAACCCCGTTCACCTCTTCTAAAGATGCCAGAGGAACCACCGCAGATTCTGCTTTCATTGCTTTTCAAGCAAAAACGACAAAGATGCAGAGGGGGAAAATCCCACCCAGATTTGTGGGCAGTACTGCTGCCAAGTTTATGGCATCAAATAAAGTTTCTGGAAGGTCTGGTCCAGATCCCACTATCTCCACACAAGTCGGCAGAAACCAAGACCTGGGCAACGCATGACCTACATGCTCAGTGGCTCATTTTTAAGCAAGAACGAACAACCACTGACCACACACAAGGTTAATTTGACAAATGCTCTTTCTGCACAAGAATGCTGTAATAAAAGCAATGCGGCAGATGAGAGCCTCGAGCAGTCACTCGTTGTTATAGCCTCTGCTTTTACGTTTTCACTGGTCCTTCAGCCCTTGGGAATTGCGTTAAATGATCAGAACAAAGATCAGCCGCAGTCAGCTCATGTTTGTGTTGTCTCACCACCATGCCCAAGAACACGGGAGCGCACAGGGCACAGCACAGGCAACGTTAAGACCCAATTTTAATTCCTTTTACATTTACAACATTCAGATTGGTAAAAATATCCCGTTTTTTCAAACCGCAGTGTTTAGGGGTGTATCTGCTCTGAGCACAAGCCTTACACGTCTTTCTGGGATCAAGGGTGGATAACAGAGCCTGCTTCCAAGATTTTTTCCATGGCTAAAGCAGCTCTTTATGCAACTTACCATCAACATTGTTTTCATTACCAATAAATTTTCTTCGCAGACACTGCATGAATTACAGCCTGTGACCTCAAACGTCACTTTAAAGTCATTGCACTGCTGACTTCTTGCCAACTTTCAAACAACGCTGAAGTTAAAGAGCAGGATTTCTTTGTGGATGAAATATTTCTCACTGAAAGACTAAAGGCAAAGCCCGCATAGCTGCAGAGACATACTTCTTCCTTTCATTTCATTGCATCTTCTCATTGAACACAACGAGCAGCTGCTTCTGCTCAAGGCCAACACTCAACATCAGCAAACAACAGCAACTTCTGAGGCCTCCTGCAACCACCCAGAAACTTTATTCTGTGACATAAAGCACGTTCAGCTCTACAATCAGCAGATCCTACTTTTGGCAGCCATTCCCTGCTCTTTGCAGCGCCCCACCCTTCAGAACCGATTCCAGTCACTGTTTAGTGGCATCAAACTGCCACCCAGGTCTGAGCAGAAGAAGGGAGCATGGACTCGAAAACTGAAAGCAGCACTTACACAAGGTATCTCCACAATCTCCTTTAGAATCATAGAATCATTTAGGTTGGAAAAGACCTCTAGGATCATCAAGTCCAAACTTTGCCCAACATCTCCCTTACCACCATACCATGCCCTGAAGCACCACATCTACTTGTTTCAACACCTCCAGGGATGGTGACTCCACCACTTCCGTGGGCAGCCTGTTCCAATGGCCAACCACTCTTTCAGTAAAGAACCTCTTCCCAATATCCAACCTAAACCTCTCCTGGCGCAACTTGAGGCCATTACATCTTGTCCTGAAACGATCCGATTACCCTTTGAGGACACGTTCCTGAGGTTGGCAGTCCAGCAAACAACCTTTTTTCCACAAGAACTGATGAGACAGGAGAATGCTGGCAGGACCTCACAACATGCCTGTGATGCCAGCACACAAGGCAGAGTGACACAGGGGAAGATCTTTGCCATTCCGTGCAACACCACCCAAAAAATAAAACATTTTGGCGCTGGCTTTTCAGCCAATGGACATGCCAAGAGCTTTTATTCAAATAGGAACCAGGAGTCATGAACTGCTTACTGGCCTGTGACTTGGACTGGCAGATCTCTTGGATCAAATCCTGCAATACTCCAAGTGATCTTGACCAACCACTTCTTGACAGACCTGAAACATCTCAGCTGCTTCACCCTCAAGATCGAACAACAAAAGCAAGTCTTTCCGCATCAGTGCCTTGAGACCTTCTCCTGCACAGGGACATCTTCATCACTATCAGCCTACTTAGATGAACACTGCTGATCAGGGTCAATCAAGCCCATCAAGGACAAAGAACAGAAAAAAGTAACTATGGTTAGGCAAAGTACTGTATTTAGGGTTTATATATATATGATTTATTATATATATGATACAATTAATTTATATTAGAGCCACAGAAATGATCCAAGGGCTGGAACCCCTCTGCTGGGAGGTCAGGAAAGGTCCTTTCCAAGCCAAACAGTTCTATGTTTCTATGATATTTTATCATATACACTGTATTATCAGGGAAACATTGTATTATATTCCCTCTGGCCTGCACACAGGAACATGTGGCCGCACAAGACACACACAGGGAGGGCCTTTCAGAAATTCCTCAGGGGAATCCCAACTCATGCTAATACTCTAGATGTGATTATCCTCCTCTACTCTGCTCTCTTGAGACCTCACCTGGAGTGCTGCGTCCAGCTCTGGAGCCCTCAACACCAGAACAACATGGACCTGTTGGAGCAGGGCCAGAGGAGGGCTACAAAGATGATGACAGGGCTGGAGCACCTCTTCTATGAAGACAAGCCGAGAGAGCTGGGGTTGTTCAACCTGGAGAAGAGAAGGCTCCGGGGAGACCTTCTCGTAGCCTTTCAGTATCTGAAGGGGGTCTACAAGAAAGCTGGGGAAGTACTTTTCACAAAGTCCTGTAGTGATAGGACAAGGGGTAACAGATTCAAACTGCAAGACGGGAGATTTAGATTAGAAATTAGAAGGAAATTCTTCACCCTGAGGGTGGTGAGACACTGGCAAGTGTCCCTTGCCCAGGGAAGTTGTGGATGCTCCATCCCTAGATGTGTTCAAGACCAGGTTGGTTGGACAGGGCCTTGAGCAACCCAGTCTAGTGGGAGGTGTCCCTGCCCATGGCAGGGGGTTTGGAACTAGATGATCTTTGAGGTCCCTTCCAACCCAAACCACTCTGTGATTCTATGTTTTCTGCAGAAATCCCATGGATACAGCCTGCAGGTAGCCAGGAAGAGAAGGTAACCCATGGCCAAGAGTGAAGGCAAAGTCAGTGACCTTCACCAGGTCTGGCTCTCGCTCTCTTGCAGCACTCAGGGAATTTCCCAACCACTCCAGTAAGACTTTCGGTGTTATTTTCGTGCACTGTGTTGCAAGAAAACTTCTGTGGTGCAATAAGATGCTGGAGTTTTATTAACGCAGAAATATTTGAGTTGCTTCAGGACAGTCTGAGACCTGCTCTCTGCTTTGACCAGCTTCATGCTCTCTGGTTACAGTCCAGCCCAGGTACTAGTGCTCCAGGCAGCATTTCACAGGACACCTTCACACCTTCTAAAGAACCAGCTGCCATCCCAGGCCTGTCCTCCATGCAGGCAAGGTCCACATCTACAACAGCAGCATCAGGACTTTATTCAAAGTCACTACCTCTCATTTCAGAAGGCCAAGGGCTTCCCAAGAAGCCTGCTGTACGTCTACCATGAAGCAAACAAGCAGTTAACAAGCCAAATCCCACCCAAAGGTGCTTTGCTTGGCCGAGTGACCCACCCCAGCCCAGGCTCTCAGGAAGCAGGATTATGCTGGCAGGTCCCAAAGCACCACAGCAGGTCCAGGCCCTGGTGCTTCATAAAGGGCATTCAATCACAGGAGAGTCACCAGACAGTGATTTTCAACATTTCTGCAAGGTTTACATCCCGAGGTTATAAACTCACCCTCAAAACATCACACGTTTCCACCATGCTGCTGTCTTTGGTTTCGACCTGTACAAAGCCAACACACCCTCCATTAGCAACTACAGCCAAAACATTTAGGGCAAAAGACAGCTTTGGAACACCATGCAAACCCCACAGGCTTAAAAGCCCATCATGCCTTGACTGGCAAGTCCCTCAATGGGCTTCAGTCTTGCACTTTGTACTGTTCTCCTTCCACTTGATGAAGATACACTCAGTGGAAAGGGGAAAAAGGGAGCAGTCCCAGAGAGATGCTGCAAGCTAAATATCAATAATTCACATGCAATCTTGCACAACCTCTAAAGGCTCCTCAAGTTTCACCTTGGAAAGCCAAAAGGGTTTTTGATGCAAGACTTGATGCGCTGTAGCTTATTTTCTTAAAGCAACCCCTACCAAGGCACCTCTACTGATGCAGCAGCTGGAGGGAGGCATGAGCTCACCTAACAATGCTCCCCCCCTCAAGTCTTCTGCCCAGCTCCAACCCCCATGAGGCAATGTTGGACCCGAAGCCACATACACTCTACTGCCCACCACAAAGTCAGGTATTGATCCTGGCTTTGGGCAGCACAGAAGTTTGATCAACAAAACCTTATCCCACAGTCTCATTTGGGCAGGAAGCATGTCTAAAGGCATTCCTCTGGCACCCTCAGAGGAAAAAAGTTTCTCCTCCTGTTCAGACAGAACCTCCTGTGTTCCAGTTGGTGCCTGTTGCCCCTTGTCCTGTTGCTGGGCACCACTGACAAGAGTCTGGCCTCATCCTCTTGCCCCCCTCTTTTAACCCTCGATCAGCATTGATCAGATCCCCTCTGAGTCTTCTCTTCTCCAGCTCAAAAGCCCCAGGGCTCTCAGCCTTTCCTCAGCACAGATGTCTCAGTCCCCTCAGCATCTTTGTAGCCTCCGCTGGACTCTCTCCAGCAGCTCTTTGTCTCTCCTGAACTGGGAAGCCCAAAACTGGACACAGCACTCCTGAGGTGGCCTCAGTAGGGCAGTGTAAAGGGGAAGAAGAACCTCCCTCAACCTGCTGGCCACACTCTTCTGAATGCCCCCCAGGAAACCATTGGCCTTCTTGGCTACAAGGGCCCATTGCTGGCTCATGGGCCACTTGTCCACCAGCACTCTCAGCTCCTTCTCCACAGAGTTGCCTTCCAGCAGGTCAGCCCCTCACCTGTCCTGGTGCAGGGGGTTATTCCTCCATAGGAATTCACGTGACATGTGATAAAGGGTTTGTGATATTTAACTTACTTCCTTTACAAGGCAAGTGAAAACCAGCAAAAATATTTAAACAATGATGTGTCAAATGCAAGACAATAATATAATTCCTTCCATACGTGTGATGATGACTGGCTTCAGGATAACATCTGCAATGATTAGCAGCCAGTTTACTATCAGCTTTTTGAGCTACCTACTTTACTAATTCTTCCTTCCTACAACTACAGAAACTGTAAATCTTCATCATGGAAACACCCCAGATCAAGGTCACAACACCACTGGCCCAGGTTGCCCAGGGCAGTGGTGGAGTCCCCATCCCTGGAGAAGTTTCAAAGCCGTGGAGATGTGGTGCTGAGGGATAGGGTTTAGTGGTGCCCTGGCAGTGCAGGGAGAACAGTTGGACTCGATCTTCAAGGTCTTTTCCAACCTAAACAATTCTGTGATTCTAACATTAAAACCACACTACGTTACGGATTACACGGCTCCCAGTCCCGTTACAAGCACCCAGCCTCACCCTGTGAAACCCAGTGCACGGTGGTCACGGTCTGGAGAAAAGCAGGAATGGTTTGAGGGCTGCTGTCCTCCAGGAGCTTCACTGCAAGCTTATCACTGCCTCCCTGAAGCATCCACAGGGATTGTCCTGAAGGCTCTTGGTGCCCAATGCACACCGAGGGTGAGTTTAACTCTTACAACCACTGAGTCTGAAACAGGTGCTATGCACTCAAATCAAATGTGAAAATCCTGATGAAATCCACCTCATTACTGCACCATAAAGGCAGCTTTGGGCTGTAGATGTGCAGCAGAACTCAATTCAATCCAGTAATTACAGCTCTTATCTGTGCTCCATACGGCTCTGCGTGGCCTGAAGGTGCTCAGAAGTGACCATCCAGGGCTGGAGGCCAACAAGCTGTACAGAGAAAAAAAAAAATCCCAGGGCAACACAGGATGCGGTGCTAGACCTCCACAAGCCAACTTCCAAATCTAAATTAAACCTCCAGAAGCTTGCATGCAACAAACTCCAGGAGCTTCCATTCCACTTCAAAGCAGAAGCCTTTACTGCTTTTCTTGTGGTGTGAAGGGACAAAGGAAGAGGTCGATGCGTCACCCAGCACACACTCAAAGTCTACGTACCTAAAAATGCAGGCTCCTAGAAGACTGCTCATGGGCAGCACCACACTGGGGACTACACAGACAAAAGCAAACAGGGAAGAAAAGACTAAAATTTCTGTCTTCCAGCCACTCCTAAAGGGATCAGAAACCCAACCATGTCCCTACCTCCCCAAGTGTCCCAGCAAAACACTAGATTTATTATAAGCCTTAATAAAACCATGATATACCAGTAAAGCACAGTTTAATCACACCGTAGATTTCAGATGTGCGTTTGGCAATCCCCAGGCTGCCTCAGTGTCAGGCACAAATCCTGCCCTCAATTTAGGGGCCAACTTGTAACTTCAGAGAATAAAATCGTACTGATTTTTTACTGATCCTGCTCACTTCCAAATGCGAGGCACAGAGTCCCAGACCACAGGCAACATACCCTATGGCCTCTCCCCATGTCATTACGTGACTCTCATACATGGGACAATTGGAGGAAGTACAACATAATCTGGAGCACTGCATCCAGCTGTGGAACCCTCAGCACAGGAGAGACATGGACTTGGTGGAGCGGGGCCAGAGGAGGCCCCAGCAACGATGGGAGGGCTGGAAGCCCTCTGCTGGGAGGCCAGGCTGAAAGAGTTGGGCTTGTTCAGCCTGGAGAAGAGAAGGCTCCAGGGAGACCTTCTTAGGGCCTTTCAAGGCTTCAAGGGGCCAGTCAGAAAGATGGGGACAGACTTTTGAGCAGGACCCCCACTGTGAAGTGAGGAGAGCTGACAGGGTCTCACAGAGTGTTGGGATGCAGACACCTGGTGACTTACTGCATAGAATCATAGAAGGGTTTCGGTTGGAAGGGACCTTTAGAGACCATCTCATCCAGCCTCCTCACAAGGGAGCAGGGACATCTTCAACTAGAGCAGGTTGCTCAGAGCCCCGGCCAACCTCACCTGCAATGGTTCCGGGGATGGGGCACCGACCACCTCTCCCAGTGTCTCACCACCCTCAGCGTCAACAATTTCTTCCTTCTCTCTAGTCTAAATCTCCCCCTTTTAGTTTAAAACCCTTGTCCTGTCACAACAGGCCCTGCTAAACCCATTGCTCATCCTGCTAAGAGCAAAGCCAGGCTCTGTCCTTTTCGCACTCTCCCATCACATAGCTGTGGGCAGCCATAAGGTCTCTCCTTCTCCTCGGCTTCAGGCTGAGCCCACTCACATCTCTCCACCACTCAACACTTGTCCCAGGGAGCCCCAAACCAGACCCCCAGCCCAGATGGGCTTCCCCAGGGCTGCACTTCTGCCAACACAGCCAAAAAGACAGCTGACCTCTGATGATGGCTCCTGGTCACCTTGTTGTCCACCTGGGCCACCCAGGGACTTTTCAGCAAAGCTGCTTTCTAGCCACCTACCCCATGGCAGGGCTTGTGCTTGCCTCTGCTGAACATCACAAGGTTCCACCACCCTGTTTCTCCAGCCTGCCATGGTCCCTCTGCCATCTAGACCCGCTTTCTGATGTAGCAGCCTCTGTGCTCCATTTGGGATCAGCCACAGCCTGGCTGTGAGCACACTCACCCGTTAATAAAGACATTATAAAGCCAATACTAGGGCTAATGTGGTGTAATCTTATCACGTCTAGAAAAATAAAATCAAATTATACAGTATTAATATGACTGTCTTTTGTACCACCACAAAATGACTTTTGGTTCGAGTACTCTCTTTCCTCCTCCTTATAAAACTCACATCCCAGAGATTCAAAGACAAGGAGCCTGCAGCAGCCTCCAACCAACACAGACCATGAGACCCAGCTGACAAGGAAAGGAAAAAACTGCTTGGATAAAATAAAGCCACATATTGGTTCCACCTGACAACACACTATAAACCTGCCATGCCTCCTGCTCCACACGCTCTGCTGGGAACAGCTCAGTGGGAACTTGGGAATAACAAACGGTAGATCAACAGCATCCAGCACCAGTCACAACAACACTTAGGAACAGCAAAGCTGGAAGGTCTCACGCTTTTAAAAATCAAGGACAGGGTTTCTGAAGCAGGCAGCCACACAGCAGCACCCCAGTGCTCATGGACGTGCACCTCCAAAATAAGGTTCAACCTTCAGTTCGAAGCCCAACTTCACTGACTCGATAGCAGAGGTGCTGCACATCCCCTCCTCATTTTTAAGATGAAGAAGTGTTTATTTAGCTGGGTAACCCCCATGCAAGCATAGTCCAGCTGGGGTTACGGGACATGACTCTCTGTCCTACTGGCCTGAGCACAACTCAGTCACCCACGTCCGTTCTGCAGCCGAATACACCCAAACTCACCCTGTCTTCCGAACTGGGACCGGTGTATTTTTCATACGTTTCCAAGAAGAGCCGTCCCTCCTGACAGCTGCAGAGGACCTGAAAAAAAAAGGTTGTGGCACCACCCCCATGCATTTCACAGACAAGGAGAAACTTCAAAAAAATCATGAAGAGTCACAGCACTGGCAGATTAGTTGCCATGGATATTTTCTGCTGTGACAAACGCCCTAATTCTGTGTCCGGGTGAGTGACGGGCACGAAGCACCAAGTCAGCTGGGAAGGGCCCAACACGGTGAAAACACAGCCACACTTACAGCCCAACATCACCCAACTCCATAAGGAACATCCCTAAGAACCTGAGCGACCTGAACATGTGTCCCAGCAATGGGAGGTCAAAAGGAGCTTCCCAGAAGACCTCAACCTGCTGCAAGCCCCCCAGTGTCACCCAACAGCTACAGCAGCAGTTGGCTGTTCTTTGAAGGCCCACATAGCTGCAGTGTTTAAATATACACAGTATCCGTAACCATGAACAAGTCTGAAGTAAGATCTTCTGCACAGAGCAGTAGGTGCTAAGGACAACATTTTCCAGCTGCTTTCCTATAAAACGCTTAGCAGAGACCTGCTCCAGCTATTAATAACAGCTTAAAAATCACTGCTTTGTGTTAAAGAGGGAAAAGAGAAGGGTGCAGACTCCCACTTCTCCATATTTATCTCCACAAGGGTTGCAGAAACTGCTTTAAACAGCCACGCGTGCCGAGGCAGTGCTCTGCAGCCAGAGAGATTTGGAGAATTAAGACTATTTTTAGGGAACAAAGGACCTCCCCCAAGTCACTGCAGGGATGTGCATCTATCCAGTCGTGATTCCCAAGCAGAAATATCCTTGAAGAGTTAGACAAAAGATTTAAAAGACCAGGAAAGTTGACAGAAACACAGTTTGGCCCAAACCAGTGTGAAGGAAGGGCGGCTGGGCGCACACATGCGACAACCCGTGTCCATCACGCATGTGCCACCGGCCGATCCCGCTTACGCTGCAGAATGTCACTGCTGCCCATGTAAGTGCCAGGAACTGCCCAGCGTGAGAACTGCACAGAGCAACGCACCCAGCAGCAATGTCAGAGAGTCAGGAGCAGCATCGCTGTGGACAGAGGGAGACCTGGATGACCCACACACCACGTTTCAGGAGAGGACCCACACGCCACATTTCGGGAGAACACTGCCAGGAGCTCCTCTGTGCAAAGGTGAAGTGAATCATGCTAGTGCCAGGAACAGGACCACAAAGAAGATTTGTTCTGCTTTTCCCTCAGCACACCGACTGCCAATTGAGTCATGCCACTGGCCTGTAGTACCCTGCTTTCAATTTGCGTTTTTAATTCTGCGGTTGATTCGTATCCAGCCCGAAGGCTCCGCACATGCCCCTGTGAGTCAGCAATCCTGATCCGACAGCGACAAGCACATCCAGCTTTGTTATCCTCCAGCTTTAACTCCATCCGCCCAGCCTGCGCTCAGCAGACAGAGACACATTCAGTCATTAATTATTAAACAAGCTTTTTGATCGAAACCAAACAAAGGCTGATATAAAGTGTAAAAAGATCCCTGCCAAGGAATGATTAAAATAACTGAATGGCGTGATGAGGAGCTGAAGGGGAATTTAACCCCTCTAGTGAGCTCAGGGTTTAAAGCGCTCTCTTATTTGTCATAGAATGGAAGTGACCTCAAAGATCATCTAGTTCCAACCCCCCTGCCATGGGCAGGGACACCTCCCACTAGATCAGGTTGCTCAAGGCCCCATCCAACCTGGTCTTGAACACCTCCAGGGATGGAGCATCCACAGCTTCCCTGGGCAACCTGGGCCAGTGTCTCACCATCCTCACAGTGAAGAACTTCTTCCTAATTTCCAACCTAAATCTCCCCTCTTGCAGTTTGAACCTATTACCTCTCATCCTATCACTACAAGCCCTTGTAAAAAGCCCCTCTCCATCTTTCTTGTCACATCTCCAGGATGTCACAGCATGGCGAGCTCCCTGCTCTCCAGATCACTGGCAGGGCCAACTCGCAGCTCAGGGTGACCACCCGAGCCGTTAGCCATCGGCAGCTAAGAGACCTACAAGAAGCAAAGGGCTCTGATATTACTGTGCACTTGAGTTACCTACAGTCACTCGAGGAGTTACTAAGCTACTGCGTGATTTACACATAAGCACAAAACAATACAGAAAAGCCCAACGGTCAGACTCGCTGCAGCATGAAAGTCACCCAGCAGATGATGAAAGCCCACGTGGCTCAGATGCCGTGCCCTGAACGCTGCTTGCTGTTGCGCTGATTGAGAACTCCTCCTGGGGAGGAAATCGGGCAGTTCAAAGGGATGCAGCAAGGAAACAACACAGTGGGTTTCTCAGTTACTTCTGACGGGGAAGATCAGCCCCTTCACCAGTGACTCACTGCGGGTGCAGCGAAGACGGACCGTGTGGGCACAAATTAAACCTGTCACTGGAGCAAGTGAGGTCAGAGCTGAACAGGTATTAATTACCCTGGAAAAAGACAGGCAGAGAAGCTACAGCCAACAGGCAGAAGACACAGACATACCCCTCCTCCAGTGTGCCCAGCACCCCAAGAAGACCCCCCCCAAAGGCTGGTGACAGTGTCTCTGAGGGTGGAAAAGCCACCACCATCACAAAGCAGCAGCCACCAGCCCACACAGGCCTGCAGCTGCAAGAGGCAGAGCTGAGCAGCAGCTACCAGCAACATGTGGGAGAAACGCGGGCCTGGAGCAGTGACCTTCCCTGCTCTCGCAGGGGACAATCAAGGAAGGCTACAGCGAAGGCGTAACTACACCTACACGTTCTCCAGCAGCGACAGTTGGAACAATTGAGACCAGAAATGGGTGACCGGCATCTCGCTCTCCCATAAGCATCCAAGCAGCTGAGTCCATAAATATGCTTCATATCTGCAAACAGCTCCAGGAGGTAAAATTGCAGCATGAACGATGCTACCTGAAAGTTCTCCAAACCACTGACCTTGAGACAGGCTGCAGCAGTTCTGCACACACCCAGACCGTGCTGCCCTTCAAGGTGTTAGTTCTGCATGGGACAAACCAGGTACTTCTGCTACAAGTCCATCAAATGAAGCATTTGGGCCAGTAAAACTGATTGAAGATTATAAGGGTAGAAATAAAACATAGATAGCTCTTGGTGGGGGTTTGTACCCAGCAAACAGAGCCCAGCAGGATACAACAACCAAAGGAACAGGTATAAAAATCCTCATACGGCACTACGGCTCAGGCCAGGACGAAACACCCCTAAGGACTAAGGTCTGCATCTCACGCTCTCCTGCAGCATCAGCAGCAGTTGCTGTTTGGAGTCAAGCAAACCCCACTCCCCTGCCGCAGCCCTAAGCTAGGAGCAGAGCAATCAAGGCTGGAACAAGCAGCCCAGCAAAGAAAATCGCTCAGCCCACGGCTGCACTCGGGTGCTGCTCTGCCATGCCCCAACGGGGCCGGGCAAGCACTGGTTACAGAAAAGGAGTTTCCTCAAAAACTGGCAAACCATGAACAACAGCAAAATGCCATATGCGTAAAGCAAGAATCCTGTGAAAACATAATGACTGGGAACACGAATTATTAAAACGCTGTTTAATAACAGGCTGCTTGAAGTCACCATGCAGCCACATGGCTGTCCTTGGAACCTGTGTGCTCCACCACCCCAAGGATGACCAATGGTCAAAGATGTTCAGCTGCTTCTACATCTGCGGAGGGTTAGGCTGTTACAAAAGTCATTCTAGGAGAGTATTTCTCTCCTTACATTGTGCACAGGCTAAATATAAGGGAACATTTTTGCCCGAAGCATGGTCCAACACCAGCAGAGAGGCCCAGAGAGGCTGCGTGATCTCCTACCTCGGGCACATTCAAGCCTCAGCAGCTCAAGAGCCTCAACACCCTCACTGCATGGCCCCACATTCAGTGGGTTCTAGATCAGAAACTCCCAGTGATCTCCTCTGGAAGTCCCCAATTCCCCCATGTCTCTAGCATCAGCCGTGGCTTCCAAGCTCCTCCCTGAACTCACCGCCTCAGCTTTCAGCTGGAGTCTCAGCAGAAGAAGCAGGAAAAAAATCCCCTCCAGGTCATGTTCTAGACCTTACAGTGCTAACCAAGGGTTAACTGCTGGATAAACAAAGCCAGCAAAGGATGCTGCTCTGGGAAACAGCTTTTCCAGGGAACTGAGCTACCCATGGCCTCCACCTCAGAAGGACAACAAACTGCCCCAGGCACCCATCACTGCTCTAAGAGCAGACCCAGCAAGGGAAGTCAAGGCTGCTTCACAATGAGCAAATCACACACAGCACTAAATGTTTTTCCCTTCTCCACTTGGCATGGCTTTAACTGTTAACATCCAGAGCAAGTATGCCTGAAAGCTCCTCAGACACCTAACCCATGAGTAACGGGCTACGGAGCAAACCCAGAGGAGACGATACCAAGCTCAAGCTCTTAAAAATACAAGAAAGCTGCTTGGAGAAGACAACACTCACCTGGAGCATGGATCACAAGAGTCAATGCCAGTGTGATGAATTAATACTTACCTGAAGATCCTCTCTAATCTCCTTGAAAACACTTAATCGTTCAAGGTGATTAGATTCTCCTGTACAAAGACACTAATTACAAATAATGATAAATCTATTAGCGGCAGCCTGCCAGAGCAGCTTAGAAACAGAGCTTGGATCATCGGCGAGTTGAGAAGACTAGTTGTGCCATGCTTCAACTGTCCCCAGCAGAGGCACCACACTTCTGTCAAAAAACAACCTAAGAGAGCCAATCATGGGCAACTAAAATGGTCCAGCTGTCTTGCTGTAAGACTCCTGGAAGTTCCTAAAGCCACATGCCTCACTCCAGAGAAGGGTGCAGCAGAGGAAGTCTTCAAGAATTACCCAGTTGTTACCATCTTCCACAGGTTCAGAGCAGGGACAATACACATGACCTGCAAGGAGGCTTCGCTGGCAGGGAGATTTGATGTCTTCATAGCCTTCGCAAAGATACAGGAGGCTTTAAATACTCTGGAAAGAATACTCCAACGGGAAGCTTTAAGTCAGCAAACTGTCCCTGTGAAACCAACCTGGTGGAAGGACAGGCACAGGACACAGCTGCCTGAGAAAACCCCACAGAGCAGCTCCTGCACCCACCAACCTACCACTACAACAGGAGCTCCCTGGAGGCCACACAACATTTTTAAGAGCTCAAAAAACCTCCCAGGAATCAGCACCAGGCAACATGACAGGCTGGTTGTTAAACACTGAACAGCAAGCAGCAGGAAACTCAAATGAAACCAGGGGCTTCAATCTGGAACTAAGTCAATACACACAAGGAGGCCACTTGGGCAGCACGGTGCAGTTTTTCCAATTAAGATGATTTCAACGCACAAGGAAAATGAAGTTTCTATCAAGCTAGTCCTGAACAATCAACAGCTAAACCATCCAGGCTGCATATCAGGGCAATCACCTTCCAAACATAAGCTGCAAAGGTGCCAAAGGCAGAGGAGACAAGGGGAGGTCAGGGTAAGAAAGATATTCAGGGGCTGGAGCAGGTAGAAGGGCAACGAAGCTGGGGGAGAGCCTTGACAATAAGTCTTACAAGCAGCAGCTGAGGGACCTGGGGTTGTTTAGTCTGAAGGAGGCTCAGGGGAGACCTTCTCCCTCTCAACACTGTCACCTGACTGTCCTCTGAAAGGAGGGTGGAGCGAGGTGGGTGCTGATCTCTTCTCATAAGTCACAACTGAGAGGACAAGAAGAAATGGCATCATGTTGTGCCAGGGGAGGTTTAGGTTCGACATGAGGAAAAACTTCTACACCAAAAGGGTTATCAAAGACCGGCCCAGGCTGCCCAGGGCAGCGGTGGAAATCACCATCCCTGGAGGGGTTTCAAAGCCGTCTAGACATGGTGCTCAGTGACACGGTTTAGAAGTGGGTCTGGTAGAGTTACATAACGGCTGGACTCGATCTTAAAGGTCTTTTCCAGCCACAGTGATTCTGTGACTCTGGGATTCTGTGATTCACCTGCGAGTGCATCACGTAACCTGTAAGCACCTTCAGCAGCAAGAGCAGAAAGAGAATCAGGGCACACACCTTTGGTGTTGGGACAGGCAGAGACCCAGCAGAAAGTACAAGACATGGCTTGCAGAATAGCAAGAGACCTTCACAGAAGTTATTTCTTCAATTCTCTGCACACAAGCCAGACAAGCAGCAGCCCACACGCTGCCCAGCATTCTGCTCACACAGAAGAGGTCACAGCCCAATACCTGGAGCTTCCTCGCTCCTGTCAGTCAGATAGAACCACTTTAACCCAAACCGTCTCACAGCAGCGGTCAGCAATGAGCAACCTGAGCTGACACTCAATGGGTTCTCATGGCTGCTATCTGAGAGCACTGGTTTTGAAAAGTATCATGGAGGCTTTTTTCTATTTAAGCAAAACTTTACTACGTGTTCTGTACTGTATTTTCATACTCCTGACTCACAACCCAATTAACTCAGTTCTCATCGAGCTGAGTGATGAAAAGAAGGCAAAAAACCTTCAGCTTCCCTCTTCCCAGCAGCTGCTGCACGTCTGCGCTGCCTGAAAGCTCCACACAGCAATTCAGTTTCAACTCCTTCGAACCCTGCTCAGAACTATTTCCTTGGGTGTTTTTGTTTGTGGTTTCAGTCTAAAACAGATCAAGCCGTCTTAAAATAAACCCACTTGTTCCCATCTAAAACAACTGCTGAAGAAAACAACTTGTTTGTGAACAACAGGCTTGGCACCAACACAGAAAAACAATATTCGGATGTGGTTAAAAGAGCATTAAACTTCAACCACCTTTTCAAGCCGCCGAGCTCTGCTGGTTAAAGAGCACAAACATACCAGGAGGGATTACACGGAACTACCTTCTCGTGAGGGTGCTCATTACAGAGCATTTTTGTTTGGCTTGAGTTTTCAGGGGGAGTTTAAACAACTCCCAGGTAGATAAACACACTCTTTAACTGCTCATCTGTTAACCGCCAGGGTCCAACCCCAGTACCCAGGCTCCAGATCTCTCTTTAGAGCTGGAGGGGTTTATGTTAACACCTGAGAGCGAGCTGGAATTCAGGGATCTGCTTCAGGCTATGTGTCATCAGCTGTGGCAGAGAGAAAACCAGATGATGAACTTTGCATCAGGAGGAAAACCAGCTTTTACAGAGAAGTCCTCACTCAAAGCATTTGGTACTTTTCCTGAATAAAGCTCTAACCATCTTTCATATCCAGAACCATTTCCATGTTCTGAAATACCACCAATACTTTAGCCTGGAGAAAAGGAAGCTCTGGGGAGACCTTCTCACTCTCCACAACTCCCCAACAGGAGATTGGAGCCAGGTGGGGTTGGGCTCTTCTCCCAAGGAACAAGCAACAGGACAAGACGAAACAGCCTCAAGTTGTCCCAGGGGAGGTTTAGGTTGGACACAATGAACAATTTCTTGCTGGGAAGGGTTGTGAAGGGCTGGCCCAGGCTGCCCAGGGCAGCGGTGGAGTCCCCATCCCTGGAGGGGTTTCCAAGCCGTGGAGATGTGGTGCTGAGGGACATGGTTTAGGGGTGCCCTGGCAGTGCTGGGTGAACAGTTGGACTCGATGATCTGAAAGGTCTCTTCCAACCAAAACTATCCTATGAACACATACTCCACAATACTGAAGGTGACAGAGCACTTGTCTTCCAAGTCACAAGAACAAACATGATCCCTCCTAAAGGATAAAACCACCAAAACCCTCCAACGCCCACGTTTATATCGTCCCCACTCAACTGACAAAAGAAACACAAGAAAACCTACCAAGACAACATGACTTTGGATCAAACGTCGCAGTCCCTAGCCCCTGTGTCCAACACCCTTCTCCCTGAACCCAGCTGTATAAAAACCCATCGCCTCGGACAGCAGGGACAGCCAGGCAGGACGTCTGAGCCACGGCTAAGGGGCAGAACTTCCATCCTTCCTTCCCCCAGGAACAGAAGCCCCCCAGCCCAGGCCGCCCCATTCCCTCGGCCACAGAGCCCGCAGCGCTCCCGCTTCCACACACCGGGAATATTTTCAGCCTCTGGTGGGGGGGGAAGGCAGCAGCAGGAGGTGACAGAAGCCCACCAGCCTGAGGCGAGAAGGGTCCTGTGCAGGGGCTGGCTCTGGCTCCGCGGGCAGCGGCCGGTGCTGCAGCGGGAGCCGCAGGGGTGGGGGATGAACGGGGCGGCCCCGACCGCTCGAAACCCGAGTTTTGCTTTAAAGAAGAAAGAAAAAAAAAAAACAAAACAAAAAAAACACGCGAACTGAGTAAACCGAGGAGGTTTTCGGTGTGCAGAAGCGCGGACCCCAGCTCGTCCCTCATCACTGCACAGACTTCTCGGGCCTGACGAGGCCCGTACCGGGCGGCCGGAGGACGCCNCCCGCAGCCGGCCCGGGCCAAGCAGCCCCGGGCCCGGCTCGTTCCCCTCCCCTCCCCAGTCCCCGGTACCTGTAGTAGCTGAGGAGCCCGTTGCTGAGCACGAACCAGCGGCGCTGGTAGCCCTTCAGGTAGTTGGTCCACTTGAAGAGCCAGCCTTTGT
>VZZY01010462.1:374304-406347 GCA_013400335.1 Eurystomus gularis | reverse complement strand
GAGCTGCGGCCTGAGGAGCCCCGCAGCCCGCCATGGGTGTGCCATTGCTCCAGCACCCTCCTCTGAAAGCACTGAGAAGAAACAGCCTTAATGCTCTTCTAGGAGGAGGATGAGCTGGGGAGGAACGCTGTAAGTTGGTGGGAAACCTGTGAGGTGGGTGCGTGAGGGCTGAGGGGGCAGCGCGAGGGCGGCAGCGCTGGGCAGGGAAGGCCTCGGCCCTTGAGAGCTTCGAGGGGCCTCCAGGAAAGGTGGGGACAGACTTTTGAGCAGGGCCTGTGGGGACAGGACAAGGGGGGATGGGTTTAAACTAAAAGACGGAGATTTAGACTAGAGAGAAGGAAGAACTTGTTGATGCTGAGGGTGGTGAGATCCTGGCCCAGGTTGCCCCTGGTCGCTGCCCCATCCCTGGAACCATTGCAGGTGAGGTTGGCCGAGGCTCTGAGCAACCTGCTGTAGTTGCAGATGTCCCTGCTCCCTGCAGGGGGCTTGGACTAGATGGGCTTGAAAGGTCCCTTCCCACCCAAGCCATTCTGTGATTCTATAAGGTGCTGTCACAGCTCACATAAAAAGCCTTCTTGTGCATGCACATTAATAACCTTTTAATTTGAGATTATTCTGTTATGATATAAAAGGCAGAACTACATATATATAGCTACTAGCGAAGGTGGATTAGTAGGAGGGGAGAAGGGGCTGGGTAGAAAAGGGCAGCCTCAGGGCTCCCACATTTCTTCCCACCCAGGAAGGAAGGATGTCCCACAGCTCTAGAAGTGCGTGGGATTGCTTACAGTGGTAGAGAGAATGGCACACCCAGGTTCACTCCAGATAATTTCCAGCCCAGCTGGGAGGAAAAGCCCTGTCCCCATCACCTGCTCCTCCCCACCAGCCCATGGTCCTGGGTTTTATGAGCTGGGTCTCATCCGAGGGGGATCCCTCTCCACAGTGAGCCCAGCAAAGCTCCATGAGGACCTGTGGCTGATGCTCCCCTGCCAGGCATCCCCACATCCACTGAGGCCCCTTCACATCCCGGGGGATCACCTTTCTCTGATCTCTCTAATCTGCTCTGATCCCTTTCATCGCATTACTGCTTGCCCATCACCTGCATGTGCACCTCTGCCTGCTCGCTCGCAGCAGCCCAAACTGGCACCTCCTGCCAGCCTTGCTGGGGTCTCACAGGGCTGAGGTGGGGGTGAAGGGGCTCCCCCAGCCCCTGACACCAGCTCTGGAAACATCTCCAAGGAGCACTCTTGTCTCCAAGCCTGAGGATCTGGGCTAGGTGGCTCCTTGGGTGAAGAAAGAAGTAGGCAAACTCCATCCACAGCTCTGGACAGAGCTTCTCCTGCCCCCCTGAAGCTACTTGAGTGTTTCCTGCTATTCTAAAGAGACACTCCTGAGAGTCCTTCAGCCATGAGCGCTTGCAGATACTGAGGCAGCTCTATGGGCAAGTCCATGTCTAGAAACAGCCTGAGAAGCTTTGGACTCCATCAGAAGGTGTTCTCAGTCTGTAACTCAGCTGAACACCTCGCCACATAGACTTTGACATCTGGAGACAAGCTCTGGAGGTCTTAGGCAAACTCCGAGACAAGGAGGCATCAAAATCAGTGTCCAACAGCCCTTGCAACAGCCTGACATCCTCAAATCTAAAAACATGTCCAGGAAAGATTCCAGATCACCTGGACAAGATCCTGGGCACCCTGCTCTGGGTGACCTGCTGGAGCAGGGGGCTTGGACAAGATGATCTCCAGAGGTCCCTTCCAACCTCACCATGCTGGGATTCGGTGACCTTTTGCCAAGAACTGAAGGGCTTTGGCAGCAGAGAACAGGGGTGCTCGGCTTAGGGAGCAAGTTGTAGAATGGGGAGCAGGGCTCTGGTGGCCCCTGCCCAAATCTGACAGGGGTGCTGCCCGGGCAGGGCCTTGTGTTCCTCCTCTTATTGATCAGCAACAGTGCTACAGCTTCCTCTGGTAGAAAGGGACGTGATCTTTCAAACCTACACAAGGAGAAACTCTGTCAGATGACGGGCCTCATCCTGCCCCAGGAATGAATTTATTGCCACCTTCCGTATGAACAGGGTGGTGCCTGACACACAAGCGAGGTGTGAGCACAGGACTAAAGCTAAGAGACAAGCCAGGAACCTGCACTCCTGGCCTAGTCCCTTCATCAGAAGTCCTCCCCCTCCCTGCAGAGGTAGCAGAACCTAAAATGGTGAGACACATCTTCATGCCACTGCCTCAATACACGCCAACTGTGAGAGGCAGCCCTAGCCATGGAGAGCTTGGGCCTTAATGCAAATGCTCTCTCCAACCTAATGTTTTTTTTCTAGTAGAGCTCGGTCCCAGCAGAGTCAGCAGCTTTGCCAGAAGGAGAGAGAATAGATTTTGTGCTTTGTTTCTTGGCCTTCTTGCCCTTGCCCTTCTTCATTTTCTTCTTCTTTTTTGGCTTGAAGAGGGACCGGACCAAGTAGCCCCTCCACAAGGCCTGGATGCGAGTGGCAGCGAGGTTCTTGGTGGCTAACTCCTTCAAAGCCTCCTCCTCCTTCTTCTGACATATCCTATGCTCCTCCTCAATCTGGGAATACTCCTGGAGAAGCACAGCACGTTTCTCCATCAGCAGGGACAATTGGGCCTTCTCCTCAGTGTAGGCAGCGTGAACCTCCTCGTACTCAGCCTAATTAGACAGCAGATACCAGGCACAGCAATTTTGAGGACATTCAGCAGCTCCTCCCTAGCTAGGGGCTCTTAAACCCATCCCGAATCCAGGCAGAATCCGGTGGGGAGCTGAGCTGAGCCTTTCTAAAGGAACTCAAAAAGGAGGCAAGTGAGGTCCCTTCCAACAATTCCAGGAATTCCTAGAATCTTCATGCTCCTCTGAAAAATACTCTCCTCATTCTCTCTGTGTTGCAGACAGCATCTGCCTTCAGCTGGGAGCTCTCACCAGGGGACGGACGCACGGGTCAGATGTGGATGTGTCTGCCTTCACAAGTTCTGCCCCAAAGCTGCTGTGACACGTGCTCCAGCCACCCAGCAGGCAGGAAACCCAAATACCACCTTGTGAAACACCTGGTAAGGGGGGGTCATTTCTTACAATGCTGAGGGGCATGGTTTAGCAGCAGTAGAGTAGGGGTATGGTTGGACTGGATAATCTTGGAGGTCTTTTCCAACCTAGATAATTCTGTTAATTGCCCCCAGATACTGTGGGATTTAGCAGTAGCTACATTTTTTTTCTAAAGTCAGAGCAGCAGAGAACTCCTGGACACACAGGCAGGACAAAGATACCCTTCCTTCTATAGCCTGAACTTCTTCTGGGTGGAGAACTGCCCCTCACCTCCACAGCCTCCTGTGTGAGAGCCGCGTGGACATATCTACCTGAACATACCACCTCATGGGAGAGCAAAGCACTTCAGAGTGGGTACCTGTTTTTCTGCCATGTCTGTGTCGTATTTCTGGATCCAGTTCACAATTTCCATCTCCACTCGGCGCTTCCTCTGAAATACAAAACAAACTGGTTCCTGCAGGCACCTGGAACCACCTATAAAGTATCCTGATTTAGAAAACAGTGTAGCCCTGAGCCCAGCAGCATTGTATCTAACACCTCCTCCATGTGACACATGGTTTGTTTGCCCCGCTTTGGGGATCCTCATAGGACAGTCCTGAGGCCAAATGGCCTTTCTTGGTTTCCAGCATGGAACTGGGGGATTGAAACATGTCTGAAAGGTGCCTTCTGCAGTAGGAAATGAACACGTCTGATGGAATGTGGCAGGTCATCAACAAACTGGGGCAACCACCCTAAAATTGAAGCATTAGAGAACTGCTAAACATGAAAGGGGGACAGAAAGTACTAAAAGATGGTGCCTTTTAAAACAAAGAGCTCTTTCTAGCTGTGAAACAGTCTAACAGTGGCTATACTGCAGTATAACCAGGTACAGGCAGTTATCCAAACTGCTCTATCTGTGCTCCGTGGGATTGTCAAGAGAAAGATCAGCTAGAGCCCATCACAAGTGCCACACAATTTCCTGAGTGACACTGACCCAGGATGTCCCAAGGGCTCCCAGGCCATCATGAGGCCAGACCTCAGCTATTTAGGACCACAAGTACAATCTTGGGCCACACAGGCAAAGGAGGGAGCAAGAATACCACTGCAGTCAGTAAATCCATCTGCCTGAGCATTTAGTCTGGAGAAAAGGAGGCTGAGGGGAGACCTTCTCACTCTCTACAACTACCTTACAGGAGGTTGTAGAGATGTAGGTGCTGCTCTGTTCTCCCAAGTAACAAGTGATAGGACAAGAGGAAATGGCCTCAAGTTGTGCCAGAGGGGGTTTAGGTTGGACATGAAGAACAATTTCTTCACCCAAAGGGTTGTCAAGGCCTGGCCCAGGCTGCCCCAGGCAAGGCTGGGGTTTAAAGGCCATGGAGATATGGTGCTGAGGACATGGTTAAGCAGTAGACATAGGTTAATGGTTGGACTCAATGATCTGAAAGGTCTTTTCCAACCTAAACAGTCCTATGATAGGAAGGAACAGATACTGCAGGGGCTGCAGCCTTCAGGAGAAACTGCCTGACAAAGCCACTCCACTAAAGGAGGTGTCAACAGTTAGATTTTGGATGTTATACTCTGGCTCTAACTTGCATTTTGTGCTTTGTCCGTGCCCAGCCCCCCTGCCGCTTTGCTCTACATCCTCCAACGCAAGAGTGAGCAGTGCCCCAGTACCAGTGTGTGTGGTCCTGCCGTGGGAGGCCAGTGCTTGCCAGGGGTAAATACCCACTAGGAGCAAAATGAGGGAGGAAAATGCTCTTTTTCCACTCCTGGATTCTCCATGCCCTGTGTCAGCAGCATGTTCTGCTCAAGGCAGAGCTGTTGATGCAGGGCCTGCCCCTGCCCACTGCTGCTGTTCCCTCCCTCTGTGTCTGCTCAGCACGGTGATAAATCACATTTCCCCCTCACTCAACCCGACTCCTTTGGCTGGTGTCTCCAGCAAAGTGCCAGACAGACCAGGAGCTGCTCAGCTCCCACGATTGGCTGCGCTCAACCGTGAACACTACAATCAGCTCCAAAAGACAGCTTTATGTAGAGCCAGTGTGATGATTGCTCCACTCGCCCTACACCAGACACCTTGTTTAACAGAGGCCTGGAGTCTCTTGCCGTAGCCTTGCTGCTCTGCGCCCTGACCGGACCACAACCTCTCTAGCACAGTGTCACAGCGCTGTAGAAAGGCATTTTCAGAGCTCTGTCAGGAGGACCTGTGAGCAGGCTCCTTCCCTGCTGTCGCTGCAGGGTTGCTTTCCCCTGGAATCAGCAGAGCATGAGGACAGAGCAGGTATATGCTGACAAACAGCATGTGCATCCTGCCAGGAACCAGCAAGAACCAAGTAATGACTCGCAGCAGGCAGACCAGACAGCCTGCAAAAGGTTTTCAGTCTGTGCCGCAGCTCTCCTCCCATTTACCTTTCGGAGCGGCAGCTCTGATGCTCGGTGCTCCAGCAGGAGAGCACCAAGTTGTGCTCCCAGCTGCTGAACGTCATGCTGCAGCCTGGCACACCTGGTCTGGGATGCTTGCAGCTCCTCTGCTTGCTGTTTTTCTCCTTCCTGCTTGATCTGCTGGTTGCCGGCCTTGTAGTCTTTGGCCAGATCTTGCATGCTGGTCTGGAGGTCTTTGATCATTTTGTCCTTCTGGTGAACCTAGACCCAGAAAACAAGAGAAAGAAATACCATTGAGAAATGCTGGTGGGGCAGGAAAAGTAAGGTGCCCGTGCAAAGGTAGAGATCACAGAATCCCAGCATGGTGGGGGTTGGAAGGGACCTCTGGAGATCATCTCATCCAAGCCCCCTGCTCCAGCAGGTCACCCAGAGCAGGGTGCCCAGGATCATGTCCAGGCACATTTGGAAACTCCAGAGAAGGAGACTCCACAACCTCTCTGGGCAGCCTGGGCCAGGCTCAGACACCCTCACAGCAAACACGTTTGTCCTCCTGTTTAGATGGAACCTCCTGGGTTCCAGTTGGTGCCTGTTGCCCCTTGTCCTGTCACTGGGCACCACTGGCAAGAGTCTGGCCCCATCCTCTTGCCCGCGCCCTTTAGCTCTTGACCAGCATTGATCAGATCCCCTCTGAGTCTTTTCTTTTCCAGCTCAGCAGCCCCAGGGCTCTCAGCCTTTCCTCGGCACAGAGATGTTTCAGTCCCCTCAGCATCTTTGTAGCCCTTAGATCTAAGAGGACACCCTCCTGATCCATGGAACAACAAGGACCTCCCACTGCTGGCTGAAGGAACAGAGTTAGATTTACACAGAGAAACGCTTCCCCCACTGCTCCTCTGTGAGCCTGTGAATAAGGGCAAGCCTGTGAGCAAACCATACCGAGACCCAGTGTCACTGCTGCCTGAGGAAGAGCCACGGTCAGAGCCCTTGGTGCGAGCCCTGGGGCTCCACCGAGTCTTGGATTAGGCTCAGAGTGACTGTCTGGGACCTGCAGCTCAGTGTGCTGCCTGCACAAGAAATCCTCAGCTGGGACCAGTGAGACACATTTATTCATTATACCTTGGACTAGCTGCCAAATTGCACATAAAAATCTCAAGTGTCTCGATTCACAGCTCCCCAAGGCCTGGGGGGACGGGGAAAGCACCATTCAGAGCAGTGAGCACATGACAAAACCTTCTCCTCTGCTCTCGCAGGAAGAAGGAAAAGCAAATGTATAAAACAGTGATTGCTTGTTGGAAGTAGTGACAAGGTACCAGGTACCTCAGTCACCTCCACTGAAAAAATGATGAATTCATATAATCCCGTGTTAATTACAACTGTTCTCAGGCAGCGCCGAGTTGGAAGTCACAGAAATGTTGGTTTTAAGCAGGAGTGAAGGCAGAGCAGATATTAAAAATGGATTTTAATCAGAGCGATCTCTCCCTGGAATGACTTGCCATGATTCCCTCAGCAGCAGACGAAGTCTCGTGCTGGCAGCTGGCGTCGTGACCCTGCCAAGGCACCACTGCAGCAATTTGTGCCTGTCCTGCAGCTCCTTTTTAAACTTGGCAACTCATGTCTTTCAAGTTCCCTGGTGAGAACAGGCTCAAAACACATCAAATTCAACTTCTAAAAAAATTAAGCACGCAATAAGCATTTTTCATTATATTTTACAATGAAAATAGTGTCTTTAAATTTAGGATCTGGTTTAGAAAACATTTCTGAAATTTCCTCTTTAAGATCTGCAAGAAAGGGATCGTTTTTTAGCTTACCAAAGTTTTGTTTCAGTAATGCTTTCTTGGAAAACCTATTCCCACAACATCATACCTCCTGCTCTCGAGTCTGGACGGCTGCTGCCAGTTCTGCCTGCAAAGCTGTGATTGCTTCAGTGGTTTTCTGCAGGGAGAGCTGAATCTTTCCTTCCTCTTCCACAGGACTACTCAGGAGTCTCTCAAGCATAAAATTCCTGAACTCCCTGAAGGCTTTGATAAACCCTTCAGCTGGTGACCCTCTCACCCAGGCTTCGGATTTCAGGGTCTGGCAAAGGGAAGGGTTGGCCAGTAAGAGTCTCAGGACGTTTCTGACAGAACGTTTCAGATGTTGCTCGAGCAAGCAGAGGCAGCCCCGTTGTCCCTCAGCTCTCACAGTGGCCCCTTGTTCAGAGCTGGCGAGCAGGTGCTCCATTTCCTTTGAAAGCTTTTGGTGCTCACTCAGGCTGTTTGTGATCTCAGGTCCCAGCACAGCAGCAAACCTGTCCAGAGAGTCCACAACCCGTGGGATCAAACTGCTCATCTCCAGTTTGGCAATCGTCTCATCCAAGACACTTACGATTCTTTCCGTCTCCATGCTCTCAGGTTTTAACTGGCATGGATCTAACATCTTCGTGGCATCTGCTGTGATCGTTGCCTTCTCTGGAGTGGCCCTGCCCTTCACCAAGAGCTGGTTTCTTTGCTTCACATCCGGAGATGGTGCTTGGAGCACAGCTGGATTCCCTGTTGCCATGGCTTCGGTTAAACACGTTGAGTTGGGTGCTTTGAGGTCTGGGAAGGGCACAGTAGCTCTCACAGAAGGTGAGACTCAATCAGAGAACATCTCTGCTGCTTCTGTCTCATATTCTTCTTTCTCGGATTTTATCTCTAAAAATAAAATGCGGTGACAGCGTTAGAGAAACAATGTCTTAGGGGAAATCGTGGGAGTTTCACGTTACACGGGAGTTCTCCCTGGGTCTGGGCACAGCGTGGGGTCCTGCACCAGGGCTGGTCTCTGTCCCAGAGAGGCTGTCGAAGAACCACTGCAGGGGAGGAGAGCAATGGACCCCTGGCTTTGAAGGGTGGTGGGAGAAAGCTCCCCACTCCTTCTGAGTAGCAGCTGCAGAAGAAGGCACACACTGCAGCTCTGCAGTCCCTGGAGGAGCGTGGAGAGGGGCTTGCAGGGCCCTGGGGCCACCTCGGAGGGAGAGACAGTGCTCCTGGTGTGAAACAGGCACTTCCATCCTCCTAGGGGGACGAGGTGGGAAGGGGGATGCGGGTGCCTGGGGAGGCTGCGCTGGCGAGGACCAGGGCAGGAGCAGGGGGCAGCTGTGTGGAGAGAAGGGTCCCCGCGGTGTGGGGCTGGGGGCGGCAGGTGCCCGGGGAGCCCAGGGATCCCCTGGTTGTGTGGAGGGGGGGGATTCCTGGTTGGGGGGAACCGCCGGTGAGGGTCAGGAGGCNTGGCGGCGGCGGGAGGCGGTGAGTGGGGCGGGGGGAGCGGCGCCAGGGGAGAGGCGGCGATCGCGGTCTGCAAGCCGGAAGATAAACCTTATACCCCCCTGGAGATCAAATCTTGCAGGCCCCCGTCAGCCATAAAAGAGCAAAATTGAAGCAAGGGGAGTGCGCCCATGAGCCAGTGTCCAGGAGCGCAGAGGGAGATGGCAGACCAACGGGCAGAGGTGGAAATCTAGACCATGCTGCAATATTAAATCAGGCAGAATATAGAGGCTGACGAGGATTTGAAACATCAGAACACCAGCAATCAAGAAATTACCTTAACTGGGCTGTCAAAAGAACACAGATTTTACAGGACTCTGCGTTCAGGGCCATAAAAATGCCAGTAAACTTTAGCTGATTAAAACACTGCTGCCGCACACGCCCGATCGGTCGGTGACTTGTGAATGAGTGACACCTGCAAAGAACATCTTGGCCCTTGAAAGCTGAGCACGAGCCCTGGCTCCCTGAGAAGGATGCATTTGGGAGAGGGGGGCTTTGGTTTCCAGGAGGAAACCCGGCAAAATGCCGACCGCCAGCCCAGGCTCCTGGTGATGCCAGCTCTGTCCTCAGGGCAGGAGCCAGCGTGAAGCGGTGGCACAGCGGCTGTGGCACCCAGGGGCAGCCCTGTCCCGGGTCTCAGCCAGCCCAGCGCCACGCGGCCTCTCCTCGTGGAAGCAGTCCCCTTTATTTCTGTGCACATCCTGTCCAAGCCCGTCAATAAATCTCCAGCACTGGGGACTGTGCTCACTGGTGATGGGCGATGCAGTGGGATTACTCGGGACAGACATTTAAAGCCTAGCACTGGTGGGGATGGATGAGGGGACCTCCATGGAGGGGCCAGGCTGGCCCAGGTCTGCTGTCTCTCCATACGGAGTAGGACCGTGGATCTAGCAGAGATGCAGGAGGAGGGCAGAGCTGCAGAGAGCAAGGTGGCAGCAGGCCTCTGTCACCTCTGCAGTGTCAAGCTGGATGTGTCAGCTCATTACCTGGCCAGGGAAGAAGTGGGTGGCTCATGGGCCACCTTCTGCCCTCAGCAACCCATCCAAAGAACTGATTCAAAGTCAACACCATGATTCAGTGTGAGGATAAGCCTGGGTTTGGGTCAAAACCACTGCGTCCAGCAGCACAAACCCTACACTGGTAGATAGCCAGCCTGCTGTGGGTTAGAGCCTGCTTGCTCTAACTGCAAGTCTGGGACCAGCTGTTGCTCAGCTTCCAGTAAAAGCACAGAGCTGTCCAGAAACGCCTTCTCATGCTCTCATTTGGCACATGGGATCTTGTGATCACACTGGATCCAGAGCCAACAGATCCGTGATTTCCTGGCTGCAGGGTGAGCAGCAGACATGGGATTTAAGCACAGCAGGGCCATAAGCTCACAAAGGCAATGTGCCGTCCATTGGGTGTTTGCCTCACAGCAGAGAAGCAGCCCTTGAGATGTGGAGAGCTGCTGCTTTTCCTGACAGGGATGAGCCCTGACCCCCATGAGAGGCTGCCGCTTGCCCTGCAGAAGTCTGGGCAATTAAATCCGTCATGAAAAGAATGTCTTTTTCTTTCCAAAAGCTGAGGAGCATCTTGGTTGCTTGAGATGGGCCACCAGTCTCCGAGAAACGCACATTTATGGCTTGGACCTGGAGATTGGTTCAACTGCCTGGTGACTGTCAGCAGAGAGCCCTGTGCGCACACCTACAGAAGGGACAGAAGGGTCCTCAGATGTACAGGGAGAGAGGATGGAAAGGGTGGAGTGGTGGGTGGCACCCAAACCTCCTCTGAGGTATGGAAGACTCATGGAGCACTGCAGCTCCCTCCTGGATTTGGGTGGTTAGAGACATCCCTGTCTTGCAGGCGGAGATGGGCTGATGACAAGCCCAGAGCAGCCTGACTGGTCCTGCAGCTCCATGCACCGCTCCAGGCCAGCAGCAGCTCTTCTGCCAGGAAGGAAATCAGGTCGATTTGGGAGCTGGATGAAATGTCACCAAACCTGTGTCAATCCCACCTCATCCAGGATGTAGAAAAACGTCAGATCCATCCTGAAACAATTCGCTGCACCCAAACCCACCAGGCTGCATCACTGCCCTGAGCCAGAGGTGCCCAAGAATCCAAACTATGTGGGCAGGGAAGCAGTGCGGGCACGTGGCAGAGCCGAGAGACCCTGGGTGCGGGTCCAGCGCAGGCACGCTGTCCCCCACCGCTCCAGTCCAGCTGTGTTCAGACACAAAGGCCTTGGGACTGAACAGCTGAACATCAAAGACCACCCTGGCCCTGTCTGGGCTTTCACCCACCATCAGAACTGCTCTCCAGATGCTGAAGCTCTAGCTAAAGCATGACAGAGCTTCCCCAGCACTGATTTGGGTTAATAGTTCCCATTTCTGTGGTGGCCCCCAGGCAGACTGGCTCAGAGTGGTCCTGTGCACAGGACATGAAACCCATCCCACCGAGGGGCACCGCTGGGATAAAGTGATGGAGCTGCTTGTCCAGGCACAACAAACCTGGATGAGCTGGAGAGGAGATCTGTCCAGCCTCCTGGGGAATTTAAACATAAAGCAAATCATGAGGAGTGGTGATTCCATAGTAATAGGACGTTTATCTCTGTGCTGAGGAAAGGCTGAGAGCCCTGGGGCTGCTGAGCTGGAGAAGAGAAGACTCAGAGGGGATCTGATCAATGCTGATCAAGAGCTAAAGGGTGGGGGGCAAGAGGATGGGGCCAGACTCTTGTCAGTGGTGCCCAGTGACAGGACAAGGGGCAACAGGCACCAACTGGAACCCAGGAGGTTCCATCTGAGCAGGAGGAGAAACGTGTTTGCTGTGAGGGTGTCGGAGCCTGGCCCAGGCTGCCCAGAGAGGTTGTGGAGTCTCCTTCTCTGGAGAGTTTCCAAATGTGCCTGGACATGATCCTGGGCCCCCTGCTCTGGGTGACCTGCTGGAGCAGGGGGGTTGGATGAGATGATCTCCAGAGGTCCCTTCCAACCCCCACCATGCTGGGATTCTGTGGTCTCAGCCCAGATTCTGTCTGCTTGCTTCTACACACCGAGATCAGAGCTGCAGGGAGGGGAAACACAGGTTATATGTCAACGCTGGTGCCCTGGGCTGCTTTGACAATTCATCCCGCCCTGGATGAGACCTGCCCTATGGCTCAGGCATCCCCTGCTTCCCTGGGGAAGGTGCAGGTGGCCAGTACTGTCCCCTCTGCTCCAAGCATTGCCTGTCCGAGTGCTGCACTTCGTGCTGACACAGCTCTGGCTGAAAATGCAGACCTCGCCAGTCTGTGCCAAGGTTCTCTCCCATTCCAGAGGCAGGAGGTCCCCTCGGGGCTCCCCACGGTGGAACGATGGAGCTGGGGAGTCTTCCCTGATCAAACCACGGCAGGGCCTCCCTGAAGGTAGAGCAGAGTTGGAGCCAGCAGAGGTTTGATCAGCTGTGCCAAGTAAGGAGCTTGAGAGGCTGGGAGCAGGATGGCAGGAGAAGCGTGGCTGAAGAGGGACAAGCAGCACCCTCTGCAGACAGCTGTGGGCAGCGACAGAACCAGCTCTATGAGAGGACAATCTCCATGGTGGTGCTGAGGGCGCTGAGATCCGAGTGTGATTTTGACCAGGATCTGCCTGCCAAGTGTAGCGCATCACAATCGCGGGTCTCCCAGGCAAATGTCAGCAAATGTGCTTCCTCACTCTGCCGAGCGGCAGCAGGATCACAGAATCCCAGCGTGGTGGGTGTTGGAAGGGACCGCTGGAGATCTGACCTCTGGCCAGCACAGGTCACCCCTGGGTAACAACCTACAGGCTCCTCTCTAAAAATGTATGGCTTTATTTCCTTGCTGGCATTTCCTTGCTCTTCACCTCAACACATCTCTTCTTGGGTTTCAGTGCTACTCGAGCCAAGTGATGTGGGTAGACACCAGTCTGTCACTGCTTCCAGCATGACTGGAGGTGTTTCCTCTCTCTCTTGGCCAGCCGCTGTCATGGTGAACAACAGATCCATATATTCCTGGATGAACACAGCAGGCAAAAGCTGCAGCTGCAGGGATGCTAGGCAGATAGCTCTGCTGGGAATTTCTTTTTCCAGCTGGATATCATCACTAAGGTCTGGTGCAGGATCCGAGTGGCAGCATGGCGAAGCCAGGCTGTCTGTGGGTGAGGTCAAGAGGGAAGGATCTGTCCATAGAGGGGACAGGGTGCAGGGCAGACTTCATCACAGGCATAAGAAGGAAAGACAACAAGAAGGTGTCTTTAATACCCAGGAAAAACAAGACTGAATAGATCTGTGACTTGAAGCCAGTTCAGGTGCCAAGCACTCATTTTCTGTTCAGTGTTTCTAGAGCTTTTCAGCACCTGGATCATGTCTATGAGGAGTCCTCTGGGGACACTTGGAGAGGATGCCTTCAGCTAGCTGAAGGTGGATCCACCCATGCCGGTGGATCCACCCCCAGGGTGCCTGCCCGGCACTAGTCCATCACGTCTGCTCTCCCCTCCACACCACCAGCAAAGCAGAGCCGGAGGAGCATGAGGCCAAAGCACAGCTGTCACCCCAGCCACTGTATGTATGTATTGAGAGACAGAAAGAGTAGTAGTGACTTGGGCATGGCGTACACGGTATGGGCTGAGGGGTGGAATGCTGTCCTGGCTTGGCTGGGACAGAACCGTTGTCCATCCCTGGTCAGCAGGCCATGAACAGGTTGGAGTCATGCAGGACACTGATCCAAGCTGGCTACAGGTGTGTCCAGACCAGGAACAGCGTGCCCAGTGTAAAGGGGGAATTTTGCTGAGGACAGGAGGGTTCTTCAGCTTGGGCTCCTGCTCGGGAGGAAACCCTGCTTTTCCTCCTCCTGCTCCTGGGCATGGCCTTCCCATTTATTGTGATCACTGTACAGTCGCTGGGCTGAGTACAGCTTTGTTTACTTTGTACTGGCACTGGTATTAGTTTGGATGTTTCATTAAAACCGTTTCAAGCCATGGGTGTCCTCTCCTTCTCCTGATCCCCCTTCTCAGCTGGGGAGGGGTCATCAGGTGATAGAGCAACTGCTGCAGTTTAGCCCCAGATACAGGCTAAATGTAGACAGGGTGGCTCTGGGATTACTCTGAATGTCTCTCATTTGTGAAGAAGGAAGAGGAAAGCTGATCAGTAGACTGATCAGCTGATCTCTCAACAACTCCCCAAAAGGTTGGAGTNTATTAGTTTGGATGTTTCATTAAAACCGTTTCAAGCCATGGGTGTCCTCTCCTTCTCCTGATCCCCCTTCTCAGCTGGGGAGGGGTCATCAGGTGATAGAGCAACTGCTGCAGTTTAGCCCCAGATACAGGCTAAATGTAGACAGGGTGGCTCTGGGATTACTCTGAATGTCTCTCATTTGTGAAGAAGGAAGAGGAAAGCTGATCAGTAGACTGATCAGCTGATCTCTCAACAACTCCCCAAAAGGTTGGAGTGAGGTGGGGGACTGTCTGTTCTCCCAAGTTAAAAGTGATATGACAAGAGGAAACAGCCTCAAGTTGCACCAGCGGAGATTTAGGTTGGACATGAGGAACAATTTCTTCTCTGAAAGGATTGTCAAGGGCTGTCCCAGGCTGCCCAGGGCAGTGGTGGCATCCCCATCCCTGAAGGGGTTTCAAAGCCATGGAGATGTGGTGCTGAGGGACATGGTTTAGCAGCAGACTTGGTAGCGTTAGGTTAATGGTTGGACTTGATGATCTTCAAGGTCTTTTCCAACCTATAAGATTCTATGATTCTACTTGCTTACAACCACCTTCTCCATCTGCTGCTGACACTTACCCACTTCTTCAGTGCCTTGAGGCACTCTCCTTCAGTACTCCATTCCTTGATTTTTTCTCCTAACCTCTAACTCACCAATCCTTCTGCTTTTTCCCCAATGATGGATTAATTTACCCTCCCTGAACCTCTGTTCAGGAAATCCAACTAGCTGTGAAACATGATGTTTGGATCCTCTCTAAAAGCACAAGCCAACAAAAAAACTCTGTCCCTTTCACATCACTTTTCTATTCCCTCAAAGGAAAACAGTCCTTGGAAGAGGTGTTGTACTCCTGTGGCTGCCACTCTGCTCCCTGAATTGTCCCTGGCCCATTGCCCTCTGACCACAGCAGCCCCATCACTTTAGAAGGTAAATGGGCGGCAATGCAAGAGCAAGTGAGGGATCCTGCTGGTTTATTGCCATAACAAGACCAGCATTAACTTTCCAAAAGGGCAAACTGAAAGCTCAAGTAGGTTGGCAAGCCATGGGACAGCCCTGCAGGAGGAGCTCTCTAGACGTGGCTCTTGGTCCCTTCTCAGTCAGCAGTGGCTGCGTGTTCCAAGTGCATCGCTTCACTTGCAGGCAAACCATGGGTGGAAGGGACAGACAGCTTCCTGCTTCTGCAACAGAACACTCCAGTGATTTTTCAAACCTTTCAGACGCCTTCTTCCATCGTGTCATTTTTCTCTCCTGTTCTTTCAAAAACTGCTGCTTTAAATGTCTGTGGAAACATTGTTTTCTTTTTGGCCTCTTCAGAGTGTTTTACCTTTATGAAAGCAAACGTAAGACCTTATACCCGCTATCCTAACCATGAAATAAAGCATTCCAAAGTGATGCTTTGGGAAGAGAGACATCCTGCCACATCTCTCACTATGGTCAAGGTGACCTCCAAGCAAAAAGCTCCAAAATTCCTAAGTATCACTCTAAACACTGGCCTGAAAGAGATTACTCAGATCATCCTGCCTCCTGCAATTCATTTTACACTGCTGTCCAAAGCAGGTCTGGAGGACAGCAGTCACCTCATACATTCTCAACCCAATCCATCACACCAATAACAAAAAGCCCACATTATAAAACCTGCCAACAACCATGTGGTCATCTGGTTTGAGTGGGAGGGTCAACAAGAATTTACTGGGCAAGCTAATAAGCTTCGTATCACCCACCAGTCACAGGTTTCCCAGCTTGGGGCTTGGTTGTGGGCTGGAGCTAATTCACCCACAGCGACTGCACTGCCAGAGACAGTCAAGAGGGTGGACTCTGCAGCCCCATGTTATACGCTTCGGATTTAAACTGACAAACCACTGAAATCACAGTGCTTGGTGTTTCTAAGATGGCAAAGTTGCTTGGGATATATGCAGTGAGGGGAGAGTATTCAGGTGGGGCTGGCTGGGTACTAAGGACCCAGAGCCCAGCTGCCCAGGAGCACAGAGCCGAGCTGAAGGGAACTACTCAGTGTGTGAAGGTTCAGGCATGTCTAAGGCCACCCTAAATCCCCATTCTGAGCTTACAGACTCGTGCTGCAGGTTCCCACAGAAGAGATTATCTCGCCTGCGATTGCTAATGAGCCCATTTCTGCTGGACTCCAAGAAGAAGCACTAAAGGTGGGATCGGGCTGATAAATGTTGCAAACCCTTTGCCTAAGCCCCGCTGCTGGGAGGTCACACGTCTGCGCTTCACCCGGCTCTAGTAATTTACCCTTGGTCTCTCTAGAATTCGTGGGAATGACATCTAAGTCCAGGTTAAATCCATGGCCGACGATGCCTGTAGCCTAGCTTTCCAAAACTCATTTGACCTGCAGGTAGGATATGGCAGCTGATGGAGATGCAGCCATTCACATCAGAGGTGGCCCAAGAACCAACAGCTGCCCTCCCCAACCATTTGCTTCCTACTCACCATGGAGAGAGCCCTGGCACCCACATCCTGACCCAGCACGCTGAAGACCTAAGGGCTGAGGACTTAAGTGATGGTTTAAGGACTCTGAGGAGCTGAGAGCTAAGCATTTGCACAAGGCGTTCCTCCAGCCTCCTGTCACCTGCAGCTCTCACTGCCCATCTCTTCAGAGGAGGGGGATCTCCCTCCGCTGTTCCAAGACACATCCACCAGCAGCTAAACACAGAACAAACCCTCCCCTCATGCCGGAGGGGGCTGTGAACCCCATCCCACTGGGCAGCGCCAGTGGTTCCAGAGAAGTCAGGGAGAGTGGAGGCCATCACCTTCTTCTCCAGGAGCAGCAGGGAATGGTGGCTGCCATGGCTGGTGGATTTGGGCAGGTAGCTCTTGAGCAAATGGCTGTCCAGGTTGAAGTCCAGGCCTGCAGAGCTGCTCCATGGGAGAGAGGGCTTCGTGTCACACAGAGCAGGGCACAGGGTTATGCCAAGCCATACCCCACCCGGCCTGTTCCCACAACCGCAGAGGTGTGAGGGGTCCTACAGCCCCAGTACAGTGTGAGGAGACCCCCAACCCCAGGATAGTGTGAGGATCCGCCTGCCCCAGCCATTGTGAGGTTCCCACAGCCCCAGGTTGGTGTGAAGATCCCCCAGCCCTGCACCAGGACCCACCAAGCTGCCAGCTCTGGGGCAGTGGGAAGAAGGAGAGGCAAGGCTGCATGCCACCTGCTCTTCCATGGCCCTGCTCTTCCATGGCCCTGCTGCTCCCCACCATTGTGGTGGTTGCCATGGGGGGAGCCTGGATGGCCCTGCCAATGCTCCCCGAGCCCGTGGGACAGTGGGCCAGGACAAGCTGGGGGACAGGGCTGGATGTACTTCTTTATGTATTTCTAGGCTCAGTCAGCCCATCCCAACGGTGGTGGCTCTGCAAGCCTTCCCAGCCCTGCCCCGGCACCTCAGATCACCTCCAGCCTCTGCCTTGGCAACATGGTGGTCACCAACAGCTTCCCCCTGCTCTTCACCCACTGCATCAGCACCATCATCAGTATCTCCCTGGAGGTGGTCAACAACCTCTGTCCAACATCAAGTACCTGCATGTCCCTGTGATGGACACCCCACCACGCACATCTCCAGCTGCTTTGACTCCATGGCAGCTAAGATCCACAGTGTGGGGACACACGGGGTTGGACACTGCTGCACTGCACTGCCAGGGTGAGCAGGTCCCCTCCTGCTCAGGTCTGTCTCCTGAAGCATCACTCAAAGTCTCCCTGGTACATGCCAACGCCTGGGCCAAGCCCTGTCATCCCGTCACACAACCCAACAATGGCTTCTGGCAGCAGCTTATCCACTGCGAGTACAAACTCTTCGGCCTCACCAAGCTCCGAATGATCAGCTCGCTGTCAGGGATGATACCCAGTTTTGATGAAAACAGAGTAAGAGCAACGCTGCTGCTCTGAGTACAGACAAGCTGTTGTGGTCTCTTGGCAAGAAGCCAAGGGAAAGCCAACGGCAGTTCTTCCAGATCTGCGCTGGAGCGGTGAAAATAAACCCGTCCTGTCTGAGAGGGTTGGGGCATGAAGCCTCTGCTGATGAGAGTACAGGGGACTGGTGATGCCGCCAGCGAGTGGTGGGGCTTACTGTAAGTAAAATGCATACAGCTTGAGCTCTACAGGCAGTTCTCACACATCACTTGTATCGGAGTCCTGACAGCAGCTCTGAACCTGCCACGTGTTTGGAGAGTGTTGTTTTATCCCAGCACAAACTGTGCTCCTAGTACAGGACAGAAACAAGCTCTGAGCCAGGGTACTTGGAGCCTTACCAAGGTTTGTTTTTCCTAACTGGGATATGACTTTGGGTTTTGAGACAGCAACTCCAAGTCCAGTCATCCACCGCATTCCAGAGAGGGCAGGAACAGCACAGGCCCCAGGCTGGGAGAGACGCCTGGATGTCACACTTTCCACTATCTCACCCTTTCTCTTCCCCACCTGATTGCCCCAACCCTTTTTCAGAAGGTGCCTTGGTCTCCCTTGGGAGATCCATGGTTATTTGAGTGAGCTGCTCACGGCTCAGAAAGAACCCCAGAAGAACTCTTGGTGGGCTGGGAGGCCAAGGTGGGAGCACTAAGAGGAAGCCTGCTGTCAGTTTGAATCATTGTGGTGAGGTCACCATGTCATGCTTGATCTGGACATGCTGCTGGACACAGCAGCAAACCATGTGTTAATTCTGGTTTATCACAGCATGAAGTTTTCAGCTCCAGCAGCTCTGTCTTGGGTGGCAATAACAGAAACAGACCTCTTTCAGGTGGGAGTAGGGGGCCCAGAGCTGGCATGTGTGTGTGAGGGGTCCAACAGCCCCTGGGTCAGCTTGAGGAGGTCCACAGCCCCACTTGGTGTGAGGCGTTGTAACGAGGTGGGCATCGGTCTCTTTACCCAGGTAACAAGTGACAGGACAAGACAAAATGTTGTGCCTCAAGTTGTGCCAGGGGAGGTTTAGGTTGGACAGGAGGAACAATTTCTTCTCTGAAAGGGTTGTGAAGGGCTGTCCCAGGCTGCCCAGGGCAGTGGTGGAGTCCCCATCCCTGGAGGGGTTTCCAAGCTGTGGAGATGTGGTGCTGAGGGACATGGTTCTGTGATGCCCTGGCAGTGCTGGGGAACAGTTGGACTCAATGATCTTAAAGGTCTCTTCCAACTAAAACGACCCCGTGATTCTATGATTTTGTGTCCTACCAATGGCATTTGGGGAGTGCTCCTCCACACCCACAAAGAGCAGCCTGGCAAACTAGGTCTGTGCAGCTCTCAAAGCAGCTCAGGTGACAGCTGTGCTGGGTGACAGAGCCTTGCCTTCCTTTGAGGGAATGGCTTTTCTCCCAAGGCACCTTCTAGAAGCAGGGCAAAGACCCAACTCCTCGTGGACATTAAGAAGTTCTTCTTGGAAATCAGAAATGTTCAAGGGACAGAACGAGCTGGTTGGGTGCATTAGTATCACAGGGCAGACCTCTTGGAGGAGCCCTGTGTGCTGTGTGACACCACTGCTGACACAAGCCAGGATGCTGGTGGCCTTCTTGGCCACCTGGGCAGACACTGGCTCATCTTCAGCCAGCTGTTGACCAACACTCCCAGGTCCTTTTCCACCGGGCAGTTTCCAGCCACTCTTCCCACATCCTGTAGCATTGCAGGGGGTGGTTGTGACCCAAGGACAGGAGCAGTGGTCTCCCAGCCTGCTCCCCTACTCGTGGAGCAGGAGGGCTGAGATGCTTTCGCTGTCTGGCTTAGCCAGACCCCACACATGGGCAGCTGTCCCCAGTGCTTGTGGGAAACCTGATCCATCCCACTGAGGAATGGCTGGAGCGGAGAGATGCCAGCAGGCTGACATCACAGCCCAAAATACCTGGAGAGAGGGTCACCACGCTGGGCCAGCCCGCCCGCCGCTGCCAGGCCCTTCACAGGCAGCGTCAGAGCCCCCAGACCCAGCACAGATGGTGCCCAGGGGACCCACATGCCCAGCCTGGCCCCACCACAGCCCTGCCCAGGGACGCCAGGAGCTGCTGGCCATGCTCCCCAGAGCAGCCGGGCACGGGGCCAGCCCTGTGACATGCTGAAACCAGGGTGGACAAGGCAAAGCTGGCAGGGCTTGGGCAGCCCCTGCTGCCAGTAAATGAGTTAGGGGGCCAGTATGGGCGAGTGCTCCCCAGGGAAAGGCCAGCAATGCCACAGGAGGCTGGTTTGCAGGTCTTACTCCACCCATCCCCTGGCAGGGAACAGCAGGAGTGGGAAGTCCTGGGAATGCCCGGGAGAAGCGTTTCACCCAGCCCAGTCCCTGAGGTCACCCCGGGACTTGCCTTTTGAAAGGAACAAGAGAAGCAAAATGACTTTCAACCCTCCCTGTTATGGAAGAGCCTCTGAAATGTGAGCCCAGAGAGCAAGCAGGCCTGTGGCCACCACACTCTTGGCTGGAGAAGGGGCCGTTTGCCAAGAACTCAAGGTCTTTTGAGATGGGCATCACTCCAGCCACAGCCCTGGGGCACCCCGTGGAGGTGGCACTGGTGGTAGGCACACAGCGGTGGCCCAGCAAGCTGCCCTTCCTTCACCATGTGCCAGGAGCCCTTCCCAGGACGCTTCTGGAAGTGGCCTCAAAACTCACCGCCCTGACATGCGGAAAAAAATTGCTGTTTGAGAAAGAGGGAGGAAGCGAGCTGGGAGTTTCTGGGGGAGCAGGTTGTGCTTGTGGGGTGACAGGTGGTCACAGGGCTGGAGAAGAACAGGACAGGTGACACCAGGGCACAGGATGCTCCCCAGCATCATGCTGCCCCAGGGCAGGGCGAAGCCGCGCTGTGGGCAGCTGGAGCTGGCTCCCAGCCTGACCAGCCCTCTCTAGACATGTGCAGCCGCTGACTCCTCTCCTCATCACCACGTCCCTCCCGTGTCCGGTGTGAGGGTCACCGTGCCAGCCCTGGGGCTGTCCCCACACCAGGGCATGGAGATGCTGGTCATGGTTGGCATGGTGGCCCCGGCTTCCCGAGGCATTTCTGTGCCTCAGTTTCCCATCCCCGCACTGGCTGGTTCCTCCCTTTGTGCCACGACACCGGGTGCGAGATCGCGCCGGGAGCCACGGATGGAGTACGACAAAAATAGAGTTTTATTTGGGGACAAGTGCAATCAGAGCCGGGTCCTTCAGCCCCGGTGAGGGGCCGGTGAGCATGGTGGCAGCCACCATGGACTCCGTGTGCGGTGGTGCCGGTGGCCTGGCATGGGTGCCAGGGCGGGGACATCCCTTCGCCAAGGCAAACGTGTGCCGTGCCACCACCCAGCACCATCGTGGAGCAACAGTGGATGGGTCTGAGCCATCCCCGGCCCCTTTGCGGGGCTCTCGCCATCTCTGCGCGGGAACCCCGGGACGGGCAGGACTCCTGCCCATGCCTGCCTGCTTCAGCCATGGCGAGCTGGGAGCGATGAGGCCAGAACTGGAGCCGTGGTGGCCAGGACATGGTGGAGACGATGGCAACTGTGGCAGCACCACCAGCAGCCCCACGGGATGGGCACCACGCGGGAGGGTGGGGACAGGAGAAGGGACAGACACTTGACCCATCTCTGGGCGCCTTGTTCGGCCACGGGAACCATGCGTACACCCAGCCCCGGGTTTACTCCAGCTAACAGAGCTCGGTAGGGACACACACGCACACGCGTGCACACAGACACGCGTGTGCGCACACAGACGCTGCTCTGCGTTTCCCGCAGCCGTGTTCCTGTGCGTGCCTGGCCTGCGTGTGCACACGGGGAGACGCGTGCAGCGCCGGTGCCTGCAGCTGCACATGGGTACCCGCTCACCCGCACGGAGCCTGCCGTGCACACCGGTACCTGCCAGCCGGCACACGCACACACCCCTCGTGCACATGTGGCAGTGCATTTGCCCACGCAGAATCTGTGCGCGCTAACACACATGTGCGCACCTGCACTGAGGCTCTGCACACGCAGCAACATGCTTGCACACACAGAACCTGTGCACACCAGCACATGCACACAGACACACTCATACAGAGCCTACACCAATGCCCACACGCATGAGACCTGCTTGCACACGTGGAGCCTTCACACACCAACACACGCATGTCCTCACGCGTGCACAGTCACCTGCAGAGACCCGCTGTGCCCACACAGATGTTCACACACAGAGCCGTGCACACAGACCCACTCGCACACGCAGAGCCTGGGCACATCAACACACACGTGTGCATAAAGCTGTGCACACCAAGACACGCGTGTGCGCACAGAGCTGTGCACACCAGCACACACATGTGCACACAGGGCAGTGCACACCAGCACACACATGTGCACACAGGGCAGTGCATGCCAGCACATGCGTGTGCACAGTACCACATACCTCAGCACGCCTGCCTGCACACAGACCTGTGCACACCAGAAAACATGTGTGCAAACCAGCACGTGTGCACACAGTGCCATACACGTGCGTGTGCACACCATGCCTGCATGCACACAGAGTCGTGCACACCGGCACATATGTGTGCACACAGTGTCCTGCACGCTGCTACACGTGTTCGCACATGGCCATGCACACTGGAACACACATGCACAGAGAACTGTGCAAACCAGCACGTGTGCACACTGACACACGTGTTAACACTGAGCTGTGCACACCAGCACACACATGTGCACACCAGCACACGTGTTCACACCAAGCCGTACACACCAGCACACGCATGTGCACACAGGGCCATGCACACCAGCACACACGGCCGTGCACACCAGCACACATGTGCACACTGAGCTGTGCACACCAGCACACACGTGCATACAGGGCTGTACACACCACACACACGTGCACACTGAGCCATGCACGCCAGCACACGTGTGTGCACACGGAGCTGTGCGCACCAGCCCTCCCATGCACCCGCTCGTTCCTGCCCGTGCTCTCCAGGCCCCCAGCTTCCCGTGGGTCCCAGTGCCCGCTGGCACCCCTACTCCCGCCGGGGCTGCCACCGGCCCGGCCGCCGTGCCCAGCGCGTGGCGATGAGGTCCGGCTGGTGGTACATGAACATCCCGGCCAGCATCAGCCCGATGCCCACGTAGCTGAGCCCGCTCAGGTGGCTCCCGAAGAGCAGGCGGGAAAGCAGCAGGTTGCCCACCACGGTGACGTTGCCCAGGACGTGGACAGTGAGGGCGGAGGTGAGGGAGAGGACGCAGAAGGTGGCCAGGTTGTAGAGGACGGAGCCCAGGCAGCTGAGCAGGACGCAGACCCAGAGGGTGCCGTCATAGCGCAGGACACCCTCCCAGGAGGGACCCACCTCCAGCGCCATGGCCACCACGAAGAGCAGCAAGAAACTGGGCAGGGAGGTCAGGCAGAGCAGGGAGAGGGCATCCAGCCGGTCCTCCTGCAGCAGCAGACCTGGTGGTGGATGGGGATGGTCAGTGGGACACCCAGACACCCAGACACCCAGCATCCACGGGGCACCCGCTGACAGCACCCCCTGAGCGGGGCCCAAGGAGGTAAGAGATCCCAAAGTTCACCAGGAAGGGGGAAATGGTGGGGCGGAGCCCCTTCCATGGGGCTGGGGGTGCCCTGGTTCAGGAGGTGCCCTGGTTTGGGGCTGCTTTGGTTTGGGGGTATCGTGGTTTGAGGGTCACCCCAGCTTGGGGGTTCAGGGCATTGCGTGGCAGGGTTGGAGGGGTCGGTTTCCCCACCCCATTTTGGACCAAAGGTGGCTTCCACCCCTCACCCCCCTCCATCCTTTTTTTCAGCTGATTTAGCAGCCCCAGCAGCATTTCTGGGCGTGTGGTCTGTCCCCTCCGTGTCCCCCCCAAGTCACCCAGGGACAGCGGGCACAGCCGGGCCCACTGCCATGCGCTGCCGGGCCGCTCTCCATGTCCCACAGGTGACAAGGGGACCGGGGTGGGTGCCAGGTGGTGATGCCCCATGGGTGGCCACAGCACCACTGGTACAGCCACTGGGGACCCCGGGGATGGCACGAGCCGTGTGCCCAGTGTTCGGCCCCACGCCAGCGCCCGTCCCCACGGTGCCCGCCTGAGTCACCTGCTCCAGAGGAAACATTCCCTCCCCAGCCAAAAAACAACCCGCCACCACCTGCCAAGGACATGGTGGCCTCGGTGGCACCGCGCCTGCCGGAGTCCCTAGGTGTGGGGGCAATGCCGCTGGGCACAGGGACTCACAGGGAACCCCACAGCACTGGCGAGGGCAGGCAAGGTGTCCCTGTGCCAGGCTGAGGCACTGCCAACCCCATGGCCCTGGGACATGGAACGGTGTCACTGCGACAAACCGGGGTCACGTAACCTCAGGGCCAGGATCATGGCACAGCCCTGGAGGGGGGCAATGAGGTTGGCAAGGGTGGTACTGGGGTGGCACCAGGGACAAGGTGGACAAGGGGTGGCACTGGGTGACACTGGTGTGACACCAGAGCCAGAGTGGGCAGCAAGTGATACCTGGTCCAGGGAGGCAAGAGGTGGCCCTGAAACTGGGGCAGCACTGGGGCAAAAGGGGCACTGGGGTGACACCAGGGCCAAGGGGGGCAGAAGGTGGCACTGGGACTGGGATGACGTGGGGTTGGCACTGGGGTCGGGGTGACACTGGGGTCCAGAGTGCCACAAGGTTTGGGGTGGCAATGGAGTGGCACCGGTGCCAGGGTGAACAGGGAGCATCACCAGCACCAGAGTGGCACTGGGATGACACCAGGGACAGGGTGGGAAAGGGGTGGCACTGGGTGACACTGGTGTGACACCAGAGTCAGGGTGGGCAGCGAGTGATACCCGGCCCAGGGAGGCAACGGGTGGCCCTGGAACTGGGGTGGTGCTGGGGCTAAAGGGTGGGCAGCACTAGGACTACGATGCCATGGGACTGGCACTGGGGTTGGGGTGACACTGGGGTCTGGAGTGCCACAAGGGCTGGGGTGGCAACGGAGTGGCACCAGTGCCAGGGTGAGCAGAGAGCATCACCAGCTCCAGAGTGGCACTGGGGTCACACCATTACCGAGGGCCATGCCAGGGGCGGGCAGGGCAGGGACAGGCGGGTGGCACTTACTCTGCTGTATGGACTTGAGGGCGCGGAGGACAGTGGCAGCCAGGAGGAAGCCGCAGCCAGGCTGGTGGAAGCGGAGCCCGCCGGCGATGCTGCAGGCGGCCCCAGCGCAGACGGGCCCCATGGCGACGTACTGCAGCGGGTGGTGCCGCCGGCCCCCCAGCAGCCCCGACAGCACCAGGGTGACCAGTGGCGTGGTGGTGGCCACCGCCTGCGCCACGTCCAGCTGCACGTAGCTCAAGCCCAGGTTGCCCAAGGCCACACTGGTGCAGAAGGTGAGGCTGAGCAGGTAGATCCTGGCACGGGGTCGGGGGGCTGGGGGCGACGGGCCCCGCGCCCAGCCCAGCGGGTACCCCACGGCCACCCCCGACAGCATGTGGAGGGACGACAGCAGCAGCGGGTAGCGGAAACCATGCGTGGCAAAGATCCATTTGTTGAGGCTGGCCATGGTGGTGCCGGTGCCCAGCCAGGCCAGGACGGTGAGAGTCAGGGGCAGCGATGGCCCCGGCGGCGGCCGACCCCCCTCCACCTGCCCCGGGTCGGGCTTCCAGGGCCGGAGGGTCCCCTCGGTGCCCGTCATCGTCATCGCTGCTTCATCGCCCCGCCGAGACCGCAGGCACATGGGCACTGGCTCCACTCCCCCCCGCTGCCACACTCCACTCTGCCCCGTACCGAAAGCGACTGCCGGCCTCAGGAGTTGGTTGGTGCCAGCGGTGGCGGCTGGTGCTGGCGCTGCCAGTAGCGGGTCCCCGGTTCCTGGCGGCAGTGGTGGCGTCACCCACTCGGGGTGTGGTGGGAGGGCTCAGCCCTGGGGTGCCGGTGCCATGTGCGAAGGCAGAGATGCCGGTGGAGCGAGCGGAAAGTTTGGTGATGGCGGGAGCGGAGGACGGGAGGCTCCTCCCCGCAGCACGTCACGGCCGCCGGTGCGGGGGTACGTGGGTGTCCAGGGGTACCGGAGGGTACAAGGGTATCCGATGGTGCAGGCCCAGGGATGCCGCCCGGTGCAGCAGGGCCTGCTGGGAAGTGGCGGCCATGCACCGGAGCCGCTCGCCGGAGACAGCCAGAACACGGGTGGCCTCCATGGCGACGGCAGCGGTGGAGGGACTGCGTCAGAGCCCCCGGCTGACTCACAGCGGGCGGTGTTGCGGCCGCCATCACTCCCCAACACCCGCCCAGCAGCGTCACCCGCTCCAGTATTGGCACCCTGAGCCCAAACCACAGCGGCACCCCCAGCCCCGGCCACCGTGTCCCCTGGCTCCGTTCTCTGCCAGCCGCCCTGGGTGCTTTTGGGGCTGGATCAAATCCTGGGGGAAATCACGCAGATTTGGGACACACGCAGCAGGTTTCTCTTGCACTGCTCATGGCACGGGGGCCACCGCGGTCCCTGAGCCCTTGGGGCAGGTGGGGGCTCAGTGGGGGAAGCCGGGGGTCCTCCCCAGAGGGTTTACAGAGGGGGATGGCCCCACTGGCAGCTTGCCGGAGACAAGCAGTGCTGGCTCAGGCACCCCAAACACGGCTGCTCCCATTAGCTCCCTGCCCCATCCCTAAGTGGGGACAGGACTGGAGGAGCTAGTCTGGGTGCTCCTATCCCACCATGCCTGTAGGACACAGGGCATCGTGTGTCATCCCTCCTCCTCCTCCTCCTCCCCGGGCAGATTTGGGGCGCAGGGAAAGCAGGAGGCAGGGAGGCGGCAGGTCCTGCACCCACGGCGGGCATTTCATTGCCATCGTGTCCCCCCACCCTCTACCACTCGCTCAGGCGCAGGATAAGGGTCTCCCTGTCGCGAGGTCTGTACTCGGCAACACCTGTAGAGAGAGGGACAGTGGCCACGGGTGGGCGAGTGGCCATGGGTGCTGCCCCCGCGGGACCCCCATCCATCACTCACCCATCTGCAGGTTGGTGCTGGGGGCAGAGAGGAGCTGCCAGTAGCTCCGCTTCTTCTGCTGGGCCTCCAGCCCCAGCACCCTGCTCAGGAAGGGGCCCTGGGGGGTGTCCTGGGTGTCAAACCTGGCAGGTGGGAGAGGGGGTGAGGGTCCAGCCCCAGCACGGCTAGCGGTGGGGCAGGGCTGCTGCCAAGGAAGCCAGGCGGTGGGGACTGTGGTGAGCCCATGGCATGGGTGCAGGGCATGCAGCCACCCCAGGTGTGACACCCAGGGACCCGGCACGTGGGGCCACATACGTGAAGTCGTGGGGTTCCTGCACAGTGGCCGCCCTCAACACGTCCAGGAGGGAGGCACCAACGGGTGCAGGCACCAACTGGTCATACAGCCGGTGCTGGGGACACCACGGCAAGGGGCACTCCACCACCAGCCGCACCGTCATGGTCCCTGACATCTCAGGCAGCGGCTCAGGGCTGATGGGCGTCAGGGTGTCTGCAAGAAGGAAGCCACCACAGCACTGATGGACACCAAGCCATCACCATGGTGGCATCGGCACCAACCCCATGCCAGCCCCCTGCCAGCTTCCCACACCACCCTGTCTCCTACCTGGCTCCTCTCGGCAGTGCATGGAGGCAATGTCCAGGTACGAGCGGCCGTGCAGCACTGGCAGCACCTGGGCCATGGTGGCAGTGGTGGTGAAGGCATCCAGGCTCCCCAGCAGTGCAGCCATGGCCTGGCCGTACGCCGGCTGTGTCTGGCACTTGTTGGTGGCAATTAAGACCTTGGAGTGAGCGGGAGGGAGGAAGGTGGTGGGGCAGCGGCCTGAGGTGGGGCCCTGGGCTGTGGGCACTGCGCTGCTGCTGAGCATCACCTGCCTGCCCAGCCCCTGCCCCGAGGTGGCTGCCTCTGCCCAGGCACCCACACCTGCACCCACAGCCACATCTGCATCTGCACCCACACCCATCTCTGCACCCACGTCTGCACCTGCATCTGCATCCACACCTATCTCTGCACCCACACCTATCTCTGCATCCATGTCTGCACCTGCATCTGCACCCACACCTATCTCTGCATCCATGTCTGCACCTGCATCTGTATCTGCACCCACGCTGCATGCACACCTGCACACACACCTCTCTCTGCACCCACCGCCACATCTGCACCCGCACCCATCCCTATCTCTGCACCTACATCTGTTCCCACACCCACATTTTGCCCTCACCTGCACCCACACCAGCTCCTGCACCCCCACTCCCCACCCCGGCCCCACCCTGGCAGGCAGCACCCACCTGCATGGCCCATGGGGTGCTGTAGACGTTGCCGATGAATCCGTCGGAGCCCTGTGCCTCCACCATCCTCTTCCTCACCCTGCGCCGGGCCGCCCGCAGCTCGGCCGCCAGCCTGGAGCCCACCAGCCGCTCCCGCTCCAGGCAGGTGAAGGCCAGCGCTGCCACCGCCTCTGTGTCTGCAGGGACGTGGTGTCACCCTCCCCGGGTGCCACACACCCGCCCCGGGATGCCACCGCCCCGCCCGGCCCTGCGGACCCTTACCCACGGCGCTGCCATCGGCATGCCCAAACCTGCCGTGGTGCTCAGCTGCCAGGAGCCGGCGGATCACCTCCTCCCGCACCCGCTTGCGGTGGACGCACAGCGCCAGTATGCCCAGGCTGTACTGGTAGTAACTGGTGAGGGGGTGGCCGTGCTGCCGGGAACCTGGGGATGAGGTGTCGTGTCACCAGGGTGAGCCCGTGGCCCCGCGGCTGGACTTGCTGGCACATGGGTGGATGCTCACCATGATCACCCCATGGGGATGCTCTCACCTGCCCAGTCCTCCTCCAGGTAGTACTTCAGCCAGGTGACCAGTGAGCGCTGGGGACCGGGGTCCGGTGGGGGACAAGTGGCCCGCAGCCCCAACAGGTACAACGCCAACCGCCCTGTCTCCGGCCACTCCACCTCGACACCCCTGCAAGCCACCATGTCAGCTTGAGTCCCTGCACCACGCTGGAGGGGCTGTCACCCCACCAGTGGAGGGGACTGTCCCTGTGGGGGGCACACGTACGTGCTGTGCTCAGCAGCTGCAGCGTTGTCCTGGGGGTGACGGGCTTGCTGCAGGCTCCTGCAAGGACTCGGCGTCAGTGAGGTGACGTGGGGGACAGGGGACATTGCCCAGAGGCCCGTGGCGGGGGCCCAGTGTCCTCCCTTAGGACATACCGGCTGTAGCGGTGTTGGAAGGTGTCCTGCAGCCGCGCCAGGTACCGCCGCTCCCCGGCCAGGTCGTGGTCATCAGCCAGGCGAAGGGCCAGGTAGACGCTGGGGTCAGGGTCCCGCGCCAGCTCCGCCGCCAGCCCCAGGAGCCGGGCGTTCAGTGCCTGCACTGCTGCTGCCTCCCCTGGGGCTTCTACCCCCCAGAGCCCCACGGAGAGGGAGTGGAGGGTGACAGGATGGGGCCAAGCCCACTCCAACCACCAACCCCACTGCACTTGCAGCCCCTGGTGCTGGTTGTGTGGGGCCATGGTGGTGATGGACACCTAGCACCCCAACGCTGCTGTGTGCCCCATGCCCTCTGCATCCCAACCTCAAGTCCCAAAACCTTAAGTCTGCCCCCCAGAAACGGGAAAGAAACAAAATAAGACCTGTGACAGGAGGTGGGAGCAAGGAGAGCCCAAAGCCCTGGGCTTGGCCACCCTCCCACCGTGCCCATGGGGCTGGCAGGGTGTGGGGGTGGCAGCCCTGTCCCCAGGGACCCTGTGGGACCTGTGCGGTGGGAGGCTGCAGGAGGGTTGGCGCCAGGCTTTGGGAAGGGGGCACAGGAATGAGGCTCAACCCCGGTGGGCTCTGGGGAAAGCTCAGACCTGGGGAAATCCTCACTGGAGGGGCTTCATGGGGCATGGGGCCAGAGCATGGGATGGTGCCGTCCCTCCCAGCCCCGCTCCTCGACGACCTCTCCACCTCCACAGTCAGCTCAGGGACCCGCTCCAGGCACTGTCCCGCACGGGTGAGACCCCCGACTCCGGCAGGATCCCATGGTGGGACGCGGTGGGCCGGGGGCCGTGGGCTGCTGTACTCACCGCAGAGCTGGGCAGGCGGGACCGCGGCCTGCAGCAGGGCGAGGAGCAGCCACATGCCGGAGCGCGGCGGTGGGTGCCGAGGCACGGGCACAGCTCAGCACCGCACAGGCAGAGGCAGAGCCCGGCCGAGCCCAGCCGGGACTCGGCAGGGAACGGGAAGGTGTTGCAAGAGGCCGTTTCCGCACTCCAGGGCCAAGTCAGCAGAAATGGGAAAGGACTTCGGCTGGAGGCGAAGCGAAGGGAAGCGCGGCCGCCCTGCGCCGGGGCAGAGATAAGGAGCTCCCGGCTGCTCTTCCCTCCTGGCTCCCTGACCTGGCATGAACTGTGAAAGCACCGAGAGCTCCCTGCCCTCACGGCCAGGGCAGCACGACTCCAGTTGCCGGCATTCGGGTCAAACTGACCAAAGTTAGCCCCCAAAAAAACCCAGAGGAGATTAAAACCCTGGGAATCTCATGCCCTCTGTCCCCACAGCCTTTGAAGGCAAGAACTCCACTGCTTGCCTGGATTTTTATTGGAAATGAGGATTAATCAGCCCAGCTCGGCAGACAAGGGGTGGGCATGGGGGCTGCTGGGGCTCAGATCTCCATCTGCCAGGGTTCACCAGGGCTCAGGAGGGGTTGATGGGCTGTGGAGATTCCCTCCTGCCACCCACAAAACCCCTGCACCCAGCAGGGACCCTCACCAGGCACAGCTCAGCCAGGACACACCCATGAGTGTCCCACTGGTGACACTGGGCAGGGGTGGCCTGTCCCCTCCCGTCACCTGGGCCAGCTGCTCTCCAGAGGGCACCGGGGATGGGTGAGGGAGGCAGGAGGGTGTGTGGCACCAGCCAACACCCAGAGGCACCAAGGCAGGTGAGAAGCACACATCACATCACCTCACCTCTGTGGCTGCAACCCTGGGGGGGGTCTAAGTGCCACCCGAGGGCAAACAAGGAGCTCCAGAGACCCACCATGGGTCAGGTCCAAGTTCAGGTTACCTGCAGCCCTGCATAGCTCCAGACAAACCCACATCCCACTCTCAGAATAAGGCTAGAAACTAATGGCCACGAAGCCTCCCAGAGACACCTCAGTCACCCCAGCTTGGGGACACACGCCCGAAACACCTGCAAGGGCTCACTGATGGCATCACCACAGCGCTGGGGCCAAGGGTCCCCAGCAAGCAGGAACAGACAAAGCCCTTCATGTGCATCTGTCACTCTCCAGGAGATGCCCTGGTCCCAAGAGACTCGCCATGTGGGGACACGGGGTCCAGCTGCCTCTGAGATGGGAGGGACACTGGGGAGGACTTTGGAGTGCTGCGGATGAGAAGCTGGAGCTGAGCTGGCACCGTGCACTCACAGCCCAGAAGCCAATGTCCTCCTGGGCTGCATCCCCAGCAGCGTGGGCAGCAGGGCAGGGATCCTGCCCCTCTGCTCCGCTCTGGGGAGATCCCCCTGCAGTGCTGGGGCAGCTCTGGAGTCCTCAGCACAGCAGAGACATGGACCTGGTGGAGCAGGGCCAGAGGAGGCCCCAGTAAGGATGGGAGGGCTGGAACCCCTCTGCTGGGAGGCCAGGCTGGGAAAGCTGGGCTTGTTCAGCCTGGAGAAGGGTCCAGGGGAGACCTTCTTGGAGCCTTTCAGCACTTCCAAGGGGCCCCTCAGAAAGCTGGAGTGACTTTTTAGCAGGGCGTGTTGGGACAGGACAAGGGGGGATGGGCTTAAACTACAAGAGGGAGATTTAGACTAGAGAGAAGGAAGAAATGTTTTATGCTGAGAGTGGCGAGAGCCTGGCGCAGGTTGCCCAGAGAGGTGGTCGGTGCCCCATCCCCAGAACCATTGCAGGCGAGGTCGGCTGGGGCTCTGAGCAACCTGCTCTGGTTGCACATGTCCCTGCTCAGTGCAAGGGGGCTGGACGAGATAGCCTTGAAAGGTCCCTTCCCACCAAACCAGTCTGTGGTTCTGTGAGGGAGGAGCGGCTGCGGCAGCGCCAGGAGCCTCCAGCGCCCGGGCTGAGGGAGGCCAGAACAGCTGGGCCTTCCCTCCGAGAACAACCCGTGAACGGTGCCTTGAGGCCGGGGGGGGACCAGGGCACTCCCAGAGGCTGTCTCCAGCTAAACAGGGTCCCGCAGGACCCACCGAGAGCCGGCGGAGCCCTGCCGGGAGCCCTGCCGGGAGCCCTGCTCGGAGCCCTGCTGCCCTGCTCCCGCCCCGCCAGGCCGCTGCCCCCCCACCTCCCACCATCCCCGAAGTATCCCAGCGTG
>VZZY01010462.1:359425-373595 GCA_013400335.1 Eurystomus gularis | reverse complement strand
CCCCTGTACCTTCCACAGGAATCTCCCGGGACCCCCTGTACCTTTTCCAGGACCTCCCCTGGATCCCCTGAACCCCCATATCCTCTATACCTTCCCCAGGACTTCCTGAACCCTTCCCCGGACCCCCAGATCCCCTCTACCTTCCCCAACACTGCCCTGGATCCCCAGCATCCTCTCCTGGACCCCTGAGCCCTCACCTCAGGACTCCTCCGGACCCTCTGAACACCCCCAGGGCCCCTTGAACCCCCCCCTAGACCCTACCCCAGTAAAGCAGGAGGAGACTGAGCTGGTGGTGGGCACGTGGGGTGGCCCTTTCCATAGGAAGCAGGGTGCTGTGTCCTGCTGGGGTTTCAGGCTGCCCAGTTTTGGGGTTCCTTTCCCCCCACCGAGGCTTGCAGCAGCAGAGGGGAAGCTCCCTGGGGTGTTCTGCCTGTGGGTGCTGCGGGTCTCACCCCCCGTCCCCATTCCCAGGCGGCTCTGCATCCTGAAAGGAATTTACCCCCATGAGCCCAAGCACAAGAAGAAGGTGAACAAAGGCTCCACCGCACCCAGGACCTTCTACCTTCTCAAGGATATCAAATTCCTCCTGCACGAGCCCATCGTCAACAAGTTCCGGGAGTACAAGGTAGTTATCCTGTGGATTCCTCCCAGGGTGCTGCCCAAGGACCCGCCCAAGGCTCAGCCTCCCCCACAGAGCCCCCAGCCTTCCCCTCGCCCCACAGGTCTTCGTCCGGAAGCTCCGGAAGGCGTATGGAAAGAGCGAGTGGAGCACCGTAGACCGGTTGAAGGACAACAAGCCCACCTACAAGCTCGACCACATCGTGAAGGAGAGGTGAGGCACTGGCTGAGGTCCAGCAGAGCCATCCTCTTCTGGGAGGAGCTTTCCATACGGCCACCTGGACCTGTGGGGCCTTCACAGTGTCCATCCCTCTTTAGGAATCCATGTCCTGTTTATACTCTGGGTGTTCTGATGGAAGCTGGTGTGGTTCTGCTCACCTGCAGTGTGCTGCACGCCATCTGTACCAAAGCGTTAGTGAGCAGGGAGTGCCCAGCCGTGCTAGATGGCTCCAGGATCTCCAGGAAGACGTTGAGAGCTCTCCTCCTCTCCCTGAACTGCGTGTTCCTTTGAGGAAGGGCTGGTGGAGGGTGAATAGTGCCAATAGAGTTGGTGAATTTGGTGGCAGTGAGGAGAGGACCCAGGAGGGAGGGAACCTGCTCTAGTAGGTCTCTTTGTTGTCCTGGTGCTTGTCCTTGGTGGGCCCAAGCTGGCATTCCCCAATGCTTGGTCCCTCTGGGTGCCCTAAAACCTGTTTGCACCCACGCTGTGATCAGAGGTGTTGCCATTCCCTCACCAAGGAAGTTCCGGGCTCCCCGAGGAGCTGCTTGGAGATCCCTGTGTGACCCTGGGCTCCCTGGTGCCCGGGAGGGACACCCCATCCCTGTGGGTCACCAGGAGATGGGTGCTTCATGGTGCCCATTCCTTTCTCACACAGGGGAGGTCTCCACCAGCCCCAGCAGCTTTTGTTTGACACTGAAGCTGGGTGTGATTCCTTCTCCTCCTCCTGCCCGGGCACAGGTACCCAACTTTTGTAGATGCTCTGCGGGACCTGGACGATGCCCTCTCCATGTGCTTCCTCTTCTCAACCTTCCCACGGACAGGCAAGTGCCACGTCCAGACCATCCAGCTCTGCCGGCGCCTGACTGTGGAGTTCCTCAACTACATCATCGCCTCCCGTTCCCTGCGCAAGGTGGGCACCGTGGGGAGGGATGGGACTGAGATGTCCCTACCCTGGGGGGGCTCTGGAGGTGGGGGTAGTGGGCTTGTGCCCCAGGAGGCCACTGGGCCAGCTGTGCTGACAGATTCAGACGGGGAACAAGTCCCACAGGGCCATCTGTGATGCTCCCCTGATGAACCTGGTGACAGGGGAGGATTTAACAAGGACAGGGAGAAGAGAGCACCCGTGGCCTTCCTCCCCCTGAGCCCTCACTCGGCTCCCTGCCAGGTCTTCCTCTCCATCAAGGGCATCTACTACCAGGCCGAGGTGCTGGGGCAGCCTGTCACCTGGATCACCCCTTACGCCTTCGCCCACGACGTGAGTACCTGGGAGGAGCGCGGTGGGATCTGTGCGGGACCCCCACTGCCGGTGGCTGGGGAAGGGCTGAGGGAGCAGCCTGTGGCCCTTGCGCTGCAGAGGCAGACAAGGCCACGGTGGAGACCACAGGGCCCTGCTCAGGAGGCATGTGGGGACACAGCCCTCTTCTCCCCCCTCGGGATGGCTGTACCCGTGTCCCCTGCGCCTGGTTGTACCAGTCTCCACGAGTATTTCCTCTTGTCAATTATTAAAACACGCTTTAATGGGCAATTAAAGATTAACCTACAGGAATGAGGTTGGTGGCACTCGGGGAAGAGCCGAGTCAGACCCAGCACCCTCTGCCAGGGTGGTTCTGCTGCGTCCCCTGCGCGGTGCGGGCAGAGCCGTGGGTGCTGGGGCAGCCGCAGAGCTGGGCTGCACCTTGCCAAGATCCTTGGCAGGCAGGAGTTCACCGTCACTGCTCTGCCCTCTTATTTCACTCCTGGCCTTTCCCGGGCTTGGCACAGTTGGGTTGAGGCTTTCCAGCTTTGGGGTCTTTGGTATGGCCTGTGCTGGGGCTCACCAACCCAGCTCAACCCCACAGTATGTCATTGGCCAACCCATGGCCTTCCCAGCCAGCATTGCTTCTCACTCTGCAGCAGTTCTGGCTTCTCTGAGGCTTTCTGGGTCCCTGCCAGGTTTAGCTCCTTGTCCTGCTCTTGTCCGGCTTTGACATGGCCTGCACTTCTCACCTGGAGGAGCAGAGTCAACAAGCCACCAAGGTCCCCATCCATGATGGGCTGAGGTGCTCCATCTGTCCAAGCAGGTCTCTTCACAGAGGGGTGGCAGCCTGCAGAGCTCTCCCTGGCCAAGGTCTGGTGGTGGCCATGGATCTCCAGATCTCACTGTGAAGGGGGCAGGACTCTCCTCCTTGTGCGGGTGGGATGAGCCTCTGTCTCTGCAGGGGAGACCCAGGTCCTTTGTCCTTGTGTCCTCACCCTTCCCATGTGCCTACAGCACCCCACAGATGTGGATTACCGCGTGATGGCCACCTTCACCGAGTTTTACACCACCCTGCTGGGCTTCATCAACTTTCGCCTCTACCACTCTCTCAACTTGGTCTATCCGCCCAAGGTGAGGCCACCACCTGCCCTGGGGACACACTGCACTGGCCTGAGCCTGGTGGGACTACCTGGGGTTGGTGGTGGGAAGCAAGCCCACGTTGGAGGGTCAGGGTGGTGGAGAGGGGGAATGTTTGGGGGCTCTGGCTGTGGGAGCTGCCTCACCACCTTCTTGTTTTCCCCCAGATCGACGGCCAGGCTGATGTTGAGCTGAAGCCTACGGATGGCAAGGAGTATGCCATGGATTCGGAGAGCTACCTGGAGGTGAGGGACAGTGCTGTCACCATGGTCCATGGGAGGACCCTGCGTGGTTTTGGTGTCTTGACTGGAGACATCCCAGCATGGTGGGAGTTGGAAGGGACCTCTGGAAATCATCTTGTCCAAGCCACCCAGAGCAGGGTGCCCAGGATTGCATCTAGGCACGTTTGGAATCTCTCCAGAAAGGAGACTCCACAACCTCTCTGGGCAGCCTGGGCCAGGCTCGGACACCCTCACAGGAGAGTTTTTCCTCCTAACTTCCTCCTGGTGTGAGGCACTTGGAGTGCAGGGGCCAAGGAGCAGAGTCAGATCCCTGTGTGGTGGAGGGAGCTGGTCCCAAACTCCTTGTCCTCTCATGCTGGCCAAGGGAGGAGCTGTGCTAGGCCTTGGGGGCTGCTGGCCTCATCCTGCATGGCATGGGTACCCTCCAAAGCCCCATGCTGGGGATTGTAAGGGAGGACAACACATGGAGGAGGAGGAGGAACAAGTCTTGTGAGAAATGGCTGAGCGACCCAGGAGTGTTGAGCCTGGAGAAAAGGAGGCTCAGGGGAGACCTTCTCACTCTCCACAACTCCCTGAAAGGAGGCTGGAGCCAGGTGGGGTCAGACTCTTCTCCCAAGGAACAAGTGATAGGACAAGAGGAAATGGCCTCAGGTTGCACCAGGGGAGGTTTAGGTTGGACAGGAGGAACAATTTCTTGCTGGCAAGGGTTGTGAAGGGCTGTCCCAGGCTGCCCAGAGCAGTGGTGGAGTCCCCATCACTGGAGGGGTTTCAAAGTGATGGAAGTGTAATGCTGAGGGACACGGTTTAGTGGTGACCTGGCAGTGCTGGGGAACAGTTGGATTTGATGATCTTCAAGGTCTTTTCCAACCAAAATGATTCTGTGATTCTATAATTCCCTCAGTCTTCTGACCTCTTGCTCTGAGAAATCATTTCACCCCATGAGGCTGCCCCTTGTCCCATCTCCAAGGCACCAGCTGAACGTGTGACACCTTCTTGGTCTCCTCCCACTGCAGAAACTGTCGGCTCTGAGTGCCAGCCTGGCACGTGTGGTGGCACCAGCCCATGAGGATGAGGTGGAGATGGATGAGTTCCCGGTGGAGGGGGTAAGAGCCTGGTGGAGGAGCTCAGCCCTGGCCTGGGGTGGTCCTGTCTGTGGTACGTCTCATGCCCGGGCAGAGGCTGGCAGGGTCTGGCGTGGTGCTGGGGGAAACTGGCAGGAGGATGGGGACAGCATCACAGGGAGGGGCTTGGTGGGGGCTGTTCATGGGGAGGAGGCCAAATGCTTTCCTCTGAGCAGGAGACCGCAGAGCAGATGGACATGAGGAAGAAGGAGCAGGAGGCCCTGGAGAAGCACAAGAAGCTGTTTGAAGGGCTGCGCTTCTTCCTCAACAGGGAGGTGCCTCGAGAGCCGCTGGCCTTCATTATCCGGTACGTGGTGGGCAGGCTGTCCCCCCCAGCAGCCCCACTGCACCGTACCTCCCTCCTCCAGCCTCTGTCAGGACTTTGGAGGCCAATCTGCTTGAGATCCCACACATGAGGAGACCCTGAGGGTCCTTCCTGCCCGCCTGACTCCTTGGTGGCTTTTGCTGGCAGGTGTTTTGGTGGCCAGGTCTCCTGGGACAAGTCCCTGTGCATTGGGGCCACCTATGATGTGAACGACCCCTCCATCACCCACCACATCATTGACCGGCCCCAGGTGGAGCGGCAGGTTGTTGGCAGGTGAGTGGGGCCAGTGGCCTGTCCCCAGAATGGGGCCACGTGGGCTAGCAGGTGTCTGTGGCCACCCAAGAGCTGTCCCACGCTCTGCTCCCTTGCAGCCCTATGGTCTCCAGAGCCTGAGGTAGGAGGAAAGAGCCCGAGCCCGTGTCCCTTTGCCCCACAGGTACTACCTGCAGCCTCAGTGGGTCTTCGACTCTGTCAATGCCAAACTGTGTCTCCCCGTGGCCGACTACTTTCCTGGCGTGCTGCTGCCACCGCACCTCTCACCCTTCGTGACAGAGCAGGAAGGAGACTACATCCCTCCTGAGAAGCTGAAGCTGCTGGCCCTGCAGAGGGGCGAGAACCCAGGTGATGCTGCGAGGCTCCGAGACCGAGGGAGTTGAGGAGTGGGGCTGAACCTGCTCTGGGGCCAACGCCTGCTCTCCCAGGGCTAATGATGGTCTCTCTGTAGATGAAGAGAGTGAGGAGGAAGAGGAGGAGGAGGAAGAAGAGGATGATGACAATGACAAAGAAGAGGAGGAGGATGACAATGACAAAGAAGAGGAGGAGGATGAAGATGAGTCTGAAAAGGAAGAGGAGATGAAATTAAAGAAGATGGAAGAGCAGAAGACTCAGAGCAACAAGGTATGGGGTGAGAGCCCCAAGAGGAGGCAGCTCTGGTGAGCTCTGTCCCTGCTGTGGGGCTCTGCTCACTGCAGGATGTCCTGGACAAGTCCCTGTCCTGGGGCCACTGGGGCTGTGCCTCTCCTGCAGCAGCCACCACACTTCTGGGTCCTGGACCCATGTTTGTGAGCTGCAGCTCCCATGAATGCTCGGGACCTGCTGCCTGGTCTGGAGGGTGCTGCAGCTCTTCTCTGGCCCCCAGTGAATGGTATGGACATGGCGAGATGTCCCTGGGGAATCATAGAGTTGTTTAGGTTGGAAAAGACCTTTGAGATCGAGTCCAACCGTTCCCCCAGCACAGCCAGGTCACCACTGAACCATGTCCCTCAGCACCACATCTCCACAGCTTTGAAACCTGTCCAGGGATGGGGAATCCACCACTGCTTTGGGCAGCCTGGGACAGCCCTTCACAACCCTTGCCAGCAAGAAATTGTTCCTCATGTCCAACCTAAACCTCCCCTGGTGCAACTTGAGGCCATTTTGTCTTGTCCTATCACTTGTTCCTTGGGAGAAGAGTCTGACCCCACCTGGCTCCAGCCTCCTTTCAGGGAGTTGTGGAGAGTGAGAAGGTCTCCCCTGAGCCTCCTTTTCTCCAGGCTCAACACTCCTAGGTCCCTCAGCTGCTAGTCACCATACTTGTGCTCTAGATCCTTCCCCAGCTTCATTGCCCTTCTCTGGCCACACTCCAGCCCTTCAAGGTCCCTCTGGGAGTGAGGGGCCCAAAACTGACCCCAGGATTGGAGGTGAACCTCCCCAGTGCCCAGTCCAGGGGGACGATCCCTACCCTGGTCCTGCTGGCCACACATGTGCTGATCCAAGCCAGGATACTGGTGGCCTTGGCCACCTGGGAAGGGTGGTGGATTCCTGGCATCCAGGGTCCTGAGCTTTCTGGCTCCCTGCAGGGGCTTCCCGTGAAGGTGACGGCTGGCAAGCTGCGGCTGGAGGACAAGCAGCGCCTGGAGCAGGAGCAGCAGAGCGAGGAGAAGCGCTTGGCCATCATGATGATGAAGAAAAGGGAGAAATACCTCTACAAGAAGATCATGTTTGGCAAGAAGCGCAAAGTCCGAGAGGTATGAGTGTAGGGCTGCAGTGAGCCAGGGACCCTTGCCTGGACCCTGGTGCTGGCGCTTCCTAAATGGGCTTGCAGCCATGGATTCCTAGAGCCAAGTCTGTCCCCATCTCGGGGCAGAGGGAGCAGCTTCTGCTGCTGATCCTGTGCCAGCTCTGGGCTCCTCCCTGTACCATGTGAGGGCTTGGAGCGAAGGTGGGTGTGGGTGAAGTTCCACAAGCCTCTTCCCCAGCAGCAGCAGGCTGCGGTCTCTCCACCCTGGTGGGGCAGAGCTCCTCATCCTTTGAGGCCATGGCTCCCACTCAGCAAGCGAAGCTGCTGCCCCTCTCTGTGTCCCACACCTGACCTGGGTGCTGGGGACAGATGGGTCTTTCTCTGCCACGTACCTATGGAGGGTTTGGTGGGACTGAGGGTGGAGTAGTCCTCAGTGTCTGCAGACCAGTCCATGGATCTCAGTGGGGTTTCTCCACAGGCAAACAAACTCGCTGCCAAGAGGAAAGCCCACGACACTGCCGTCAAAGAGGAGAAGAAGAAAAGCAAGAAGGCACGACGAGCATGACAGGGCCTGGGGGCTCTCTGTGTGGGCTGACTGGGTGGCCCTGCCCCATGGACACCATCGCATTTGGGTGAAAAACTCTCAGCTTTGCTCTTGGGACAGAAATGCTAAATTAAAACATTTCCTGTCTGTAAATACACCTCCCGCTGTGCCTTTCCCGGGGCTCCCGGTGCCGCTGCCCATCCTGGCCTGGGCTGTGGGATCAGTGTCACGAGGACTGTCCTCTTCATGCTGGTGCCACCACTGTTTCCTGACCTGCAGGGGTGGTGAGTGAGGAAGAGGAGGCCAAGGAGAGCTCTGGGCTTTTGCAGGTCCCTGCAGGATTATTCCTTTAGAGTTTGCACAGCCCCGGGCAGAGGAGCTGAGCCCCTGGTGGAGCAGGAGCTCTCCAGGGCAGAGTGACGTGGTTTGGAGGCTCGGCACAAAGAAGGGGGGCTTTGTTGGAGAGGAGCCCACAGCCAAGGGGAGTCCATCCCCTGCCCAGCCCATCCTTCCCACGTGGCAGGCCCTGCTTCTCTTGTATTTTTATTTTTAATTAAAGAAGGTGATGCTTCCCCGGTGGTTTGGGTTGTCTGTTCCCTCCCAGCTGTGGTGGCATGATGGTGCTGCACCCGGGCCTGGGCAGGGCAGAGGACACGACATCGGTTCATCTGAGACGCATGTGGGGCTGGAGATGGCTCCTCATCCTGCACCCAGTGGGTAGGTACATCTGCTGGGAGGTGGAGCAGAAGGTGCTCCAGCTGCCACAGCCTGTAGGTGCTGTGGCTGTTACCTTGCTCTTTGTCACCTTCTGCCAGACCTTGTCCTCGGCAGCAGGTTTGGGGAGGGTCATCTCCATCCTGGCTGGGTGCAGGGAGCCACCTCTGAGTTCGTTTTGTTCAACCAGGGGAAGCGCAAAATCCTGCCCTTGGGGAGGAGCATCCCAAGGCACCAGGATGTGCTGGGGACCACCAGGCTGGAAAGCAGCTCTTTAGAAAAGGACCTGGAGGTCCTGTTGGGCACCAGCTTGAACATGAGCCACCAAAGGGGCGAAAGAGGGCTGATGTTGCTGCATGAGGGTGTTGAAGGAGGTTTTCTTGCTCCTCAGCACTGGTGAGGCTACTTGTGGAGTGCTGCATCCATCAACGTGCTCACCAGCACAAGATCTCTCTTGTGGACACAGTGGAGCATGTCCAGTGAAGGGCCACCAAAGTGATGCAGAGAGCATCTCTCCTAGGAGGAAAGGCCATGAGAGCTGAGACTGGAGAAGACAAGGTTCAGTGGGATCTTATCAATGACTATGAATACCTGAGGTGAGGGCATAAAGATGGAGCCAGGTTCTGCTCAGTCATATCTAATGCCAGGACATGAGACAATGGGCACAAAGAGGAAGTTCTTCTGAACGTCAAGAAATGCTTCTTCACTGTGAAAGTGACTAGGCGTTGGCACAAGGTTGCCCAGGGAGGCAATGGAGTCTCCATCCATGGAGATACCATAACCAGGAAGAAGGTTGGACCAGCTGGACCTTCAGAGGTACCTCCAGTCCCACTGGGACTCTGTTGGGTTGCTTGCAAAGGGGTTAGGCATGGTTTTGGGGGCTCACTATGCCTCTCCCACCTTTATCCAGCAAGAGGCATGGGGGGATGATTTTTTGGGTGAAGAAAAGGTTAGTTGGGGGCTATTGGCTGAGCTAAACACATGGAGCAACTAGGGCTGCCATGGCCAATGCTGGGGCCGACAACCCCCTGGATGCACAAAGCTTTGAAAGTTGTGGTACCTCATGGGGCTTTACCACAACTGCAGCCAAGGATGTCCCTATAAAGGTTGTGCTGTCAAATGGGGGTTTTAGTGGGGACGCCTTGTCCCTGGCTGTGATGAAGGCTGTGCCATCTTATAGGGCCTTTTATATGGACTGGGGCCACAGGGGCATCAAAACCGGTTGTCTCATGGGGTTTTTATGAGGACACCTTGTTGCCAGCTGTGGTGAAGGCTGTGCCATCCCATGGGATGTTTTGGAGGACACCCTCTTGCACACCTCCAAGGTGGAGGCTGTGCCATCTCATGGCACTCCTGTGGGGACATGGGTGTGACCCATGAGCTCACCGGCAGTGGTGACAGCTCTGGAGGGACAACAAACCCCAGCAGTGAGTGAGCAGTGACAGCATGACAGGGAACTGTTGACAGTGACCCGCCCTTCCATCTCTTGCTTTTCTTTTTTCTTTCTTTTTCCTTTTTTTTTTTTCCTTTCTTTCTCCATTTTTTTTCCTTTCTCCTTCTTCTCTCCTTCCTTCTTCTCTCCTTCCTTCTTCTCTCCTTCCTTCTTCTCTCCTTCCTTCTTCNCTTCTTCTCTCCGTCCTTCTTCTCTCCGTCCTTCTTCTCTCCGTCCTTCTTCTCTCCGTCCTTCTTCTCTCCGTCCTTCTTCTCTCCGTCCTTCTTCTCTCCGTCCTTCTTCTCTCCGTCCTTCTTCTCTCCTTCCTTCTTCTCTCCGTCCTTCTTCTCTCCGTCCTTCTTCTCTCCGTCCTTCTTCTCTCCGTCCTTCTTCTCTCCGTCCTTCTTCTCTCCGTCCTTCTTCTCTCCGTCCTTCTTCTCTCCGTCCTTCTTCTCTCCGTCCTTCTTCTCTCCGTCCTTCTTCTCTCCTTCTTTTAACTTTTTCCTTTCTTTCCTCCTTTTTTCCCCCTTCCCTTCCTGGTGACCACAAACCGGTTGTGACACCTTGATAGCCATCGATTCCCCCTCTTTTGCCTCCACTAATGACAGCGTTTCCACACAATAAAGGCACCTGACACCACACTTGTCCATCAAGTGTTCGTCAGGGCCAAGCCCTGATCCAGACAGGGTGTGCTACCACGGAGCTGCTGCCTACACATCTGACCAGCCACTTGGGCTCCTCACCAAATCCCTCAGGATCCCCAGCTCCGGTGCGTGCTTCCTTGGCGGTTGCGGTTTTTGGTATGAGTGCTTTGTTTGTGCCCCCAAATCCGGGGGGTTCACTCTGCCCTCCCCCAGGTAGGGGGTTGGGGACTTGGGGTGGGGGACGTCATGGTGGAGCCCTTCTGGGCATGGTCTACACCCCATGGGGTGGGGGAGATGGGGTGTCGCGGCTCCATCACATCCCGAGGCCATGAGCTTTGCTGAGCTGCCATATCCTGGCTGTCGTGGTCCTCTTCCAGGTGGAAACCCTTGGTAATGCCATCCCCAGAAAAAGGGGGAAACCTGGCATTGAGAGAGGTGCCCTGCGGAGAGGGGCTGGGATGGCTCCTTGCCCCTGTGCTGCTCTTTCCAGGGGGAATCCAGGCAAAGGGATGGAAAGGTGAGTGGCCAGAGCTGGAGTAGGCAGCAGAGCCAGGGGCATTATTTAACCCGGTGGCCATTACCTGGGTCAGGATGGACAGGTGGATGAAGATGGGCAATAAAGCCCAGGTGTGACTCCAGCCAGGACTGGATGCAAGTGGAAATGCATCAAAAAAGGGATTGGGGGGGGCTGCACACTTGTTGCATGCTTGGGCGTTACTCTGAGTAGGGACGAGTGTCCTGTCCCCATCCCAGGAGCAGCTCCTGCCTCCCCCGGGGCAGGTGAGCATGTCCCAGCGTTGAATTCTGGAGAGCGTGTGCTTGCACTCGCTCGTGCGCTTGCTCACTTCTTTCCATTGCCTGGAGGTGCTGGTTCCTCTCCACTGCCCACGGCCAGCCCAGCGCTGCCACGGGCTTTGATTTTGTGGAGCCAAATGGGATCTTTCATCTGGGACCGGGGACAGCAGGAGGTGTCTGTCCCAGGAGAATGGGGACGTGCCAGAAGAGCCAGCACCGGGGAGTGGGTGGTGGCTCTTCATCCTACTTCCTGCAATGACTTGAGGATATTCTGGCTTCTCTTGTTCACCAGCACAGCCAGGGCTGCCCAGGGGTTGTGCAGGTTATCACCAGGGTGAGAACCGGTCTCACCGAGGCAGGACAAGATGTGGCAGCTGCCTGCAATGGGGCAAGAGCTGCCTGCCTGGCTGGGGCTCAGCAGAGTGACCTCAGCTCTGTGGGCACGACCTTGGAATCCTGAACATCTGTCACAGACAGGCTCGTGTCATGTCTGGTGGGTACCTGGCATGTACTGCTGGCCAAGCCCGGGATGCCAGATGCCGACATGGCCGCTGCTCACTTGGCCATTGCAGCAAGCGCACAGGGCCACCGGAGCCATTGCAGCAGCGACCCGGCTTTGAGGGCGATGGGAAGTGCCAAGACCGGATCTGGGCGCACAAAGGCCCTTCTTTTTCTGTCCCACCGCGGGGTGATTCACCAGCAAGGTGCCGGATGGTGCTGAGCCCTCCCTGCTGCGGATGCAGCACACGCCCACCCCCCGGGCACAGCCATGCCATGGCAGGATGGCACCCTGCGGGTAGCAGCAGCTGGGGTGCGTGGGGACCCCCAAAGTCCCAGCACAGCCCCTGGGACGGGGGAATGAGGGAAAGGCCGGCGGCAGCGCGACGGCTCCGCAGTTATCGTGCTGACAGTGGGGGAGCACAAATATTGCTGCCATTAAGGCCATAAAAGCTGTTTAGATAGGCCGGATAGCGGAGAGGGAAGGCGCGGGGGCTGCGGGAAGGATGGAGAGGAGCCAGCAGGGCATGGCTGGGATGCCCCAGAGAGCAGGTGGCCGGGCCGGGGGTGCCAGGAGCACTCCCCCTCTCGAGGTGAGCTCTGGCTGCCAGAGGTGACAACCTGGCCATGAGCTCCACGAGAGGAGGATGGTGGGTGGCGAGAGCTGGCTCCACGGGGAGGAGAAGAGCTGGGGTGGCACCGCCAGGGGACAGCCATCGCCACCTGCTCGGCCGCCCCAGCTCCCGCCGCTGGATGGGTGCTGGCCCGCGGGGCCANGTGACAATGTCACTGTTGAGGCTGGCGCCGCAGATGGAGACAAATGGCCCCCTTGTTTTCGGTGTGGGCTGAATGCCTCCTCTGTGCCGCTGCGAGTGGGTGGGGAGGCGGGAGGCTCAGGGTGGCAGCGGGCACCCAGGGCCTGGCCCAGCCGTCCCGGGGAGCCGGGCAGTGCCCGGCCACAGCCCCGCGTCCCCCTCACCAGCACCTCTCACTCTCTCTCTTTTCCCACCTCCCCAGCCCGGCGATATGGGGCCGAGACCCTGGTGATGCCATAAAGACCAGCAGGCGGTGGGGTGGCTTTGGGCACAGCGCCGTTTGCGGGGAGCTGCCCGGGACGAGCTTATTCCATGTCGGAGCAGCATCGGCACCCCTGCCCCGTGCCGCCCGCTCCCCCTGCGCCCCGGCCAGCCCAGGAGAGCAGAGGGACGGCTCACCGAGAGCGGCTTAAGCAAAGGAAAAGGTGATGGGATGTTTTGGGAAGGCGGCTTTGTGGGCCCTCAGGTTGCCGAGGGGTGCGCGGGGATGGGTGGTTGCACCCGCGGTGGGGGTAGGAAGCACTATGCCCGTGTCAAGCTGGGCATGTGGGAAGAAGAGCATGTCCGGGGGCTTGTAGGGGCAAGAGGAGCAAGCGGCGGGTGAATGCGTCTTGTGTAGGGTGGCTATAGGGGTTTGGCCCTAAAGGAAGCGGCTCCTACCAGGAAATAGCCCAAAGAAGGCTGGGGGATGTCCCCAGGGAGCAGGGGAGATAGTGGGACATGGGGACGGGGCAGTGAGCTGCATGGCCTGGGCCACCCTCGGGGCTGACCTGTGGGGAAATGGCCGGTGCAGCCGCATCCTCTGGCTGGGAACTTCACCCACGGCTGCCCGGCGCTGAGGGGAGCCCCAGGAAAAACGCCTCGATCGCCGCATTTCTCCCGGCCAGCTATTAATAATTAATCCACTCATTTAAGGCAAAGTCAACAGAGTAGCTGGGTTGGGAACTGTTTGCCAGAACTGCGCCAGGGCAGCCAGCCTGGGTGGAGTGAGGCATCCTCTTGGCATCCCAGCGCAGGGGGCCAGGGGGCCGTGGAGCCCCGGGGGTTTTGGGGGTCACCGTTGGGTCTCGGGTTGGGAGCCAAGACGGGGGTTAATGGCGTTGGCTTGCTCGGTTTGGTGGGGTGGGTGCCAGTGCCAGCAGGCCGGCAGCCTGCGAGCCGGTAGGATGCAGCTTCGCTCCCGGCCGGGGGGGTGGGGGTCCCCTCTGTGCCCCACCAGCAGCGTTCCCAGGAGGTGCTGGTGGTGACGGTGGCATGATCCCGGGGTAAGACCAGATCTTGGCCGCTCCCAGGTGCACGGAACCCACCGGGCTTCACACTCCTGCTGCCGTTTTGGGGTAGGGTCAGGGCCACCCACTGCCCCTGCGGTTACGGCATAACCCCGGACCTGCACCCCTGGGATCCGTACCCCCCAGATCCCCGCCACTCTCCGAGGACTGCCCGGGATGCAGCTGGATGCAGTCTGAGCGGGGGGTCGTTGTTGCAGGACGAGCTCTTGGGCGAGCTTGCGGGGTGCCAGCGGGTGCCCCCACCCTGTCGCCATCAGCCGGCTGCCGCGCTGGGTGCCGGGACCGAGCGGTGCCCAGCGCCCGGCCGCGGCCTCGGGCTCCGGTTGCATTTTCCATTCATTATTCATCGAGCTGGAAATCTCAGTCAGCAGCACGAGGTGACCCGGGGGGGCCGGAGAGAACGAGGAGTGTGGGGGGGACACCCAGGCGGGAGTAGCTGTTGGAGCGCGCCAGGCCCGGGCACCCTTCGGGTAACCTTCCTGCGTGGGGGTGAGCTCGGAAATCCCGGGGAGGGGTCTCTGCTCGGGGGTCGTGGGGGGG
>VZZY01010462.1:343297-356733 GCA_013400335.1 Eurystomus gularis | reverse complement strand
CCCCCCCCCATGGCTGCCAGTGCTGCTGGAGTGGCCGGTGACACCAGCATGGCTGTGTTGGGTGGACATCACAGCACCTGAGAGGTCCCAGGCTGATGGAGTTCCTCATCCAGCCTGGAGGTTTCCTTGGGAAAAGGGATCCTGGCCACCCTTGGGAAGTCCCACCTGTGTTGGTGGGTTTTTGGTGCCAAGCTGCTCGTGTGGCCTGGCCAAGGGTGCCCGTGGGCTGCCCCATGGCACAGCTCCTTCTTGCCCCGTTTCCTCCCATGGCATCACCCACTGCTAAGGAGTCGCGTTGAGTGTTCTCCAGGCCCAGCAAAGGGTGCACCGGGCGGGCAGAGACACAGCTCTTTGGCGGTGAATCTTGTGCCAGCAGCTGGGGACATGCCTGGTGCTGGCTCGCCTCCCTCCTGGCAGTGCCAGTGCCGAAAAGCCTGGGTAGATGTTTCCTGGGACTTCCCATGCCCATGAGATGCCTTCATGCTTAATTGGCTTGTGATGTGAGGCACACAGGTCCCCTCTCCAATGTCCACTGGTGCTAATGGCGCTCCTCTCCTCTCTACCGGCCACAGGTGACCAGGATGCTGCACCATGGGAAGCACTGGAGGTCCATGTGCAAGGGGCTCGTCCTGGGCACCCTCCTGACCAGCTTCATGCTGCTGCTCTACTCCTACGCCATCCTCCCGCTGCAAGTCAGCATGACAGAGTGAGTGTGGGGTCCCCACGTGTCCCCCCTTGGCAGCTTGGCCACCCTGTTCCACACCAGACATCCCCAGCTGGAGGTGACCCCAGGACTTTCCAGGCCCTGGTGGCTTCACATGGAGATGTCCCCTTCATCCTGCTGGAAACTGCGCCCTGTCCCATGGAGGGGGGGGAAGGAGAACCCCAACACCCCAGGGGGCTGGGGATGCTCACCCAAGGGGACCGGCTGCAAAACAACAGAGAGCTCTCAGGTCCTGGGCAAGGGAGGGGGTGAGGAGGTGCAGGAGATCCACTGCAGCTTCATGTCCCCTGGGAGAAGGAACAGCATCATGGGAGACTTCCCGTGGGCAGAGCCGAGGGCAGTTATTTGGCAGCTCTTTATCAAGTGCTTGTCCCTCAAGAGTGACCAGGTGCTGCCATGGGTAAAGCACAGCACGGGTAAACTCTTACCCACAGAGGTGAGCATGGGGAGGTTCAAAGCTGGCCATCAAGCTCCTGGCCATCCCTCCTGGCACTGAATTTATCTCCAGGTCCACCTGCAGGTGTTTCCTAAGCTACGTGCTGCCCTGCGCTGCCGGGTGGCATCGTTGTCAGGGATCAGCTTTGCAACTTCATTAACAGTTTCTAAAGTCACTCGACACTGTGGTCTCTGTTCCCTGCTCCAGGCATCTCAGATAACATACAGGATATTCTCAGTGGTCCCCAAGGGCCTGCAAGCTCCTCTGCAGGGCCATGCGGTAGAGTTATTTCCCTCTGTTGGGATGCTGGATCCTCCACAACTCCTACAAGGGGTTGAGAGCTTCCAGACCTCACAAGAATGTTATCAGCTCTTGTCCGTGGAGTTATGGCCATAGAAAGCTTGTCTCAATGCATGTCTCAACATCACCTCCACCAGGGCCACCACGGTCATGCACATGGGTAGGGATGGGGACCCCCTGCTCAGGCCGCACTTGTGCTAATGGGGGCTGACCACTGTGAAGGCCCATGTAGCGGCACATCCTCAGTGTCTGGGGTTGTCCAGGGGGTGGATGAGCTTGGCTGGGTGGCTTGAAGGCATGTGTGATGTCAAGGGGCTCATGGGAGTGGTGGGCTCAGCCTTGCTTGCCTAGGGCCTCCTGCTAGGTGGGTGCCCTGGTCCTGCTGGGCATGTGGCTGGGGGTGAAGGGAGCTTTGCCAAAGCTGGGCTCATCTCCACCTGGGGGATGCTGAGGGAGAGAACCCATCCCCAGGTCCAGCACTCATCCCTGGGGTGAGCACCCATCCCCAGGTCCAGCTCCTCCAGGAAGGAAAATGACCAAGCCTTCATGGTGGCTGGGCCATGTTGGCCGAGCCACCCTCACCATGATGTCATGTCTCTTCTCTCCACCAGGATCCCCATCTCGTCCTCCTGCTCCTCCTACCCGGACCCCGGCAAGGCACCAGTAGAGGCCAATGGCACGGGCAACCCCTCGGCACACAGCTGCCTGCCCAAGCTGAACATCATGTTCATGAAGACGCACAAGACAGCCAGCAGCACCATCCTCAACATCCTCTTCCGCTTCGGGGAGAAGCATCACTTGAAATTCGCCTTCCCCAATGGCCGCAATGACTTCTACTACCCCTCGTATTTCGAGCGCAGCCAGGTGCAGCACTACCGCCCTGGCGCCTGCTTCAACATCATCTGCAACCACATGCGCTTCCACTACGAGGAGGTGCGCAAGCTCCTGCCGGCCGACGCCACCTTCGTGACGGTGCTGCGGGATCCCGCCTACCTCTTCGAGTCCTCCTTCCACTACTTTGGCCGCGTCATCCCCCTCACCTGGAAGCTGACGGGGGAGGACAAGCTGGCGGAGTTCCTCCGGGACCCCTGGCACTACTATGACCCCAACGGGTTCAACGCTCACTACCTCCAAAACCTCCTCTTCTTTGACTTGGGCTACGACAACAACATGAACGCCAACAGCCCGCTGGTGGAGGAGCACATCCAGGAGATAGATCGCCGCTTCCACCTCGTGATGTTGCTTGAGTACTTCGATGAGTCCCTGGTGCTGCTGAAGGACCTGCTGTGCTGGCAGCTGGAGGACGTCCTCTACTTCAAGCTCAATGCCCGGAAGGGCTCCACCGTCTCCCGGTTGACACCTGAGCTCTATGAGAAGGCCACCTCCTGGAACCTCATTGATGCCAAGCTCTACCGTTATTTTAATGCCACCTTCTGGCGTAAGGTGGAGGCCTACGGGCGGGAGCGGATGGCCAAGGATGTGGCTGAGCTGCAGCGGGAGAATGAGAAGATGAAGAGCATCTGCATCGATGGGGGACACCCTGTGGATGCCAGTGCCATCCAAGAGTCCTCCATGCAACCCTGGCAGCCGCTGGGGGAGAAGTCCATCCTGGGCTACAACTTGAAGAAGAAGATCAACAAGAAACACCAGAAGCTGTGCCGCAAGATGCTGACACCCGAAATCCAGTACCTGACTGACCTGGGGGTCAACCTCTGGATCACCAAGCTATGGAGCTATGTGCGGGACTTCCTGAAGTGGTAGGGCATGGTGGGCACCCTGCTCTCCCCAGAAAAGAACCAGGTGCTTTCCTTTTTCTTACTCACGGTGTCTTTTGGTTGGATGTGAGCAGAACCAGCTGGAGGAACAGGACCAGCACCCAGGAACAGTTGGAGGAACCCTCCTGCAGGGTCCCAGCTTGGGCAGGAGCCTGTGGTGGGGCTGCTGTCACCCACCGGCAAGGAGAGCAGAGCCTCTGCCTCCAGCCCTGCCTCCAATGGGTCAAGGATTGAGGGCCTGAGGGTGGTTTTTTCCAGCAGAATCCGTGTCTTCCTTTGCCATGGAAAGGCTGGAGGAGGTATTTGTGAAGGACGTGGCCTTGTCACAGCGGGAGCAGGACATCCATCACCACGCCATGGGTCGAGCAGCGCGGGCAGGGACGTGCCCAGCCAGCAGTGGCACGGGGTCCTCCTTGCCCTGGGTGAGCAGAGCTGCTGGCCAGGAACCTGAACCTTGAGGGGCTTCTCAAATCACCCCCATTCCCTTGAGCCCTGGTTTGGGAGTTGTGTGCCAGGGCCTGCTGCACCTCTCCAGCCCATGGGTGTGATGAGTGCAGCAGGTTCTCCGCCCACCCACAGCCCTCGGTCCATGGCAGGCTGTGACCTGGAGCCACCCATCTGGAGAATGGAAAACCCAACCCAAAAATCCTGGCACTTATCAATGGGCTCATGGTCCCTGTGGGTGAAGGGCATCTGAGCAGCAGGTCCCTTTGCAGCCACCCATTGTCCTGGTTAGAGGGCCCCATGGCCCTGGTCCCTACCAAGGACATCCTGGAAAGCCCATGGGGTCTGGTGAGAACTGGCGTGGGAAGGAGGTGAGGAGCAGGATCTGGTGGCCACCATCCTGGTGATGAATCCCTCTGGGCATGGAGGGGATGCCGAGGACAGGGTCCATCCCCACCCTGTGGTGGGGACAGCCCTTGGGTGTCCCGGCTGGGCTGGATGACACCAGCAATGTCATGTCCTGCTGAGAGTGGCCTTGGCCGGGCATGGAGGTGGCCCCACGGTGGAGCCTCCCCAGCAGTGAAGGGCTCCCCTTGGCCCCCCAGCCCCTGTTCTGCTCCCTTTGTAAAGACCAGAAATAAAAAAGCAATTCTACTTTTGTAAGATAATTGTATATTTGGCCGTTTTTAATATAAGGATGCTCCAGCTGGTCTCCATCTGTCTCCTTCTTCTCCAGGGAGTGGGAGGGACGAGGACCTCCCTATGGTGGCTCCCAATGCCAGGCCATGGTCACAGCAGGATACTCTGATGGGGCCCTCTCCTCCCAGGGGCCAGATCCTGCTCTGCCCGAGGGATGTCCCAGCAGCCCCTCGAGGTCCTGGCTCTTGAGGTCCCAGGACTCAGGGTCCCCCATCAATCCTGGGGGTGGGGAACTCCATATCCCCTGGGCAGCACTGAGGAACAAGGTCATCAGCATGAGTGGAGAGAACCTGAATCTGTCCCTGCAGAGCTTCCTGCGCTGCCAGGTGCTGGCATGGGACTGCCATGGTGCCACCAGGAAGGTCTGCTGGTTTCACAGGGACACCAGACCCATGGGACATCCATCATGGGTGACACAACTCATTCGTACCACAGGGTCCCAGCTCTGCTGCTTGCACCTCATTTTCAGGGGTGGTCCTGAGACTTGCACTAGCACTTCTCTAGCCAAAGCACCAGCACGGGCAGTACTGGGGTGGACAAAAGGCCCAGTGGGCAGTCTGGAGATACCACCAGGGCCACCAGCACAACTATGCATGATGCTGCCTATGTGCGCTGAGGACACAAAACTTGAGGCACCTCCAGTGGAGGGCACCTCTCTGGGAGACCTCAGGGTCTGCAGGTGTCTCCCATGACACTCTAAGGCCTTCTGCTGGGAGCAGATGCCAAATCCCACCTCGGGCACCAGTTGCTTCCGCAGATGGAGGGATTGAAAAGCCTTGGAAGTAGGACGCTGGCTGCACAGCCCACCTGGGATGATGTCCCTGTGGGGACACATTCCATGTTCATCTATGCCCAGGTCACCAGGTCAACCCATGCAGAGGGGGCTCTGATGGAGTTTGGGGGCCATCTGAGACAGGCAGGAGCCACAGACACTTGCATTTCACCAGGTCTCTGTCCTGGCTCTGACCAAACTGATGCCCACAACTAGAGCAGCCACAGAATCATAGAAGGATTTGGGTGGGAAGGGACGTTTCAAGGTCATCTCATCCAACCCCCCTGCACTGAGCAGGGACATCTGCAACTACAGCAGGTTGCTCAGGGCCCCGGCCAACCGCACCTGCAATGGTTCCAGGGATGGGGCAGCGACCACCTCTCTGGGGAACCTGCGCCAGGCTCTCACCACCCTCAGCATAAAACATTTCTTCCTTCTCTCTAGTCTACATCTCCCTCTTGTAGTTTCAAACCATCCCCCCTTGTCCTGTCCCAACACACCCTGCTCAAAAGTCTGTTCCCAGCTTTCCTAGAGGCCCCTTGAAACATTGAAAGGCCCCAAGAAGGTCTCCCTGGAGCCTTCCCTTCTCCAGGCTGAACAAGCCCAACTGCCTCAGGCTGGCCTCCCAGCAGAGGGCTTCCAGCCCTCCCATCATCGCCGGGGTCTCCTCTGGATCTGCTCCACCAGGTCCATGTCTCTCCTGTGCTGTGGACTCCAGAGCTGGACATAGTGCTCCAGGTGAAGTCTCACCATAGCAAGGCCAGCAGTGAGCCCTCCTGGGGGAGTCGGGGGAGAGTGGCAGCTCTACACTTGTTTGGCATGGAAGGAAAGTCCTCCTGCTGAAGCTCCCTCTCCCAGTACCCAGCAGCCTCCTTGGATGGGCTTCTCTTCTCAATAAATGGGATCCAGCTGGGACCACGGGCTCAGGATTGTGTGTTGGGACTGCAGGCAGGACCGTAATGGGACAAAGATAGTGCACTGGGGACCAGAACTGTGTGATGGGACAGAGACCATGACTGAGCAGTGGGATCAAAACCATGGTGGGCCTAGGACCATATGTAGGACCATGAGGTGGGACCAGGAACATTCACAGGACCAAGACTGAGTGGTGGGATCAGACCACATGGTGCAACAGGGACCAGGGCAAACTGGTTGTACCATGACCACATACAGGACCAAAACTACATGGTGGGACCAGCATCATGCATGATATCAGGACTAACTGGTGGATATGGGACCATGCAGTGGGACCTCAACCTTGCTCAGGACAAAGACCACATGCAGGACCAGACTGAGTGCTAGGACTGAGACTGTGTGATGGAACAGGGAGAGAGCACTGGGTGCAGATCCTTGTGATGGGACCGAGGCGGTGTGTAGGACCTGCCCCACACATGGACATGGGGCTGCTGATGGACTGCAGAGGAAATCAAGCAAATGCCCAAACCCCAGCAGCACCAGGTGGGGCTTGTTGACACCCAACCCTTGTCTTTAAAGGTCCCCAGGTGCTGGGGTTGCTGCTTGCTGAGGATTATGGGGCTGTGCTGGTGGGTGCTGGTGTGTGAAGCTGTGCTATGGGTGGCAGGTGAGTGGGGCTGGAACTCCTTGGCTGCTTTCTTCCAGTCCCTTCACTGGTTGTACTGGATGAGGTGGGTGGTGGCATCTCTGTATGGGTGCAGGAGGGTGGTGGGTGCCCCTGGGTTTTGTCCAGTGCTGGTTCCTGGTGCCCTCCTGGACCTGCTAGTACAGCTCTTCTTAGTTGAGGGGAGATTTCCTAAAATGACCCTGATCTCTAGGAACGTGTGGTTGGAGCAAGGGAACTTGCCAGGAGCTCCCAGTGCCCCCAGGTTGCAGCAGGTCTGTAAGGACCTGGTTTGGGTGGGGGGGACTAGAGCCACCGGTGGGGTACATGGCTGCTGGCAATGATCTCCCATCCCATGAGCAGCTCCTGGTCAGTCCCCAGCCTTGGCCAGGGTCACGGTACTGGGGAGTGCTCTTGGTGCAGCCCATCAGCTCCCAGGCTTGCCTGGTGCTGAGGTGCTAGGAGACACTTCCTCCTGGATTTTGGGAGGGTTGTGGAAACCCTTGTGGAGCACTCCCTCCCCTAGCACCCACCACCACAGTGACTGCAGTGGTCCCATGCCAGGGCATGACCACCAAGACCAGAGGAGGGGAGCACTCTGCTCTGCCCAAACCCAGCTGAGCTCCTGGGTGGTCTCTCCACCTTCGTGCTGCTGTCACCTGCCCTCCATGAGTCCCTGGGATATTTGAGAACCTGGATGTCCCCACTGTGCCTGGGACCTGCTGCTCTAGCTGCTGCACACTCAGCCCCACTGGCTAAACCCTCCTCTTGCTGCAGGGACCACCACAGCTCCAGCTGCTTCAGAGTCCTCAGGTCACATGGTGGTGGCTCCAGTGGCATCCTCAGCCACAGGAATGAGGGCTGCAGCCCCAGTGCTTGCTGCTACCACCATGCCCGGTGGGGCTCGTGCTCACTCCAGCTCAGAGCCCATCATGAACTTCACCTTGAGGCTCCTGGATGGTGAGTGCTCTGGGTCTTGTAATGGGTGCCTTCTCTGGGGGGATGACACCACAGGATGGGTCCAGCCAAGACCCCTGGGTTTGAACAGAAGCACCTACTGTTTTCTCCTGGCTGGCTCCAACACTAGGCCCCACCAGGAGAAGGTGGCCATCCCTTTGAATGGTGGTGCTTTGAGGTGTTCCCAGTCATGGGAACGTCCCATGACTGGATTTTGGGGGTCAGCTCCCCCCTTGCCATTCTGATGGGTCCTCTCTTGGCTCCAGGGCAGGGGGGACCAGGAAGGTACTGCACCTCTGGAGAGCAGGCAGGGAAGCCAGACTGGGGTGACAGAGCCAGGACAGCTCTCGGCTTCCAGGGACAGTGAATGGGCTCTGAATCTGGGGAACTGTGGGCAGAGCACCCACCTCACAGGGGTGGAGGCAGAGACACCTACAGGTGGTGGTCTGGAACGTGTCTGATGTCCTTATCTGTGGTAGAACAAGCCTGGGGATGTCCCACTCAACCCACCCTCCCTTCTGCAGGGGACCCCAGTGCCATGAAGAAGCCACTGGTGCTCAGCCCTGGCTCTGCCATCCACCTGGAGGCCAGGCTCAGCTTCCATCCTGGCATCTCCCTGAAGATCTATGTGGACCAGTGCTACGGGACCAGCTCAGAGAAGTTGGGACGTTCCAGAAGGTTCTTCATGGTGGTGAACAGCCATGGGTCAGTGCCTGTGGGGTGGGAGGTGGGGACTGCTGCTCCAGGCACCCTGAGGTTCTGCTGGGCAAGGATGTCCAGGGCCTGGAGACAGCCTGGAAATGTCCCTGTGTTGCTCTCCTACCTCAGGTGCCTTCACGGGCAGAAGCTGGGGACTGTGTCTGTCCAGCACCAGAGGGGAGTTTCTGTCCTCCAGCTCACCATTCTGGCCCCCGTGCTGGAGGATGAGCCTGAGGAGGAGGAGGTGAGGTTGGGGTGATGCCCTTGGTGGTGGCATGGAGCTCCTACATGATGACCTAGGCCTCCCAAAGCACTCTCCCTCCTTGGGCATCCTGCTCCTTGCTGGGGTGGTCTCAACCTCACGGGGTTGGGTGGGAGGAGAGCAGGGGACCTTTTGGACCCACAAAAGGATGTGGCGGAAGCATGTCCTGCCTGGGGCTGGTGTCTTGGCAGGTCTACGTGCACTGCCTGCTGATGGCGTGGGGCCCCACCAGCACTCAGGGACACAGGGCCAGGTCCTGCTTCTACAGCCAAGCCTCGGCCAGGTAAGCTCAGCCCTGGTGAGGGCTTCCTGCCAGTGCCCTGGGACATGAGCATCCATGGGTGCTTTTGAAGCAGAAGCCACTTGTCAAGGGGGTCCACCTGGGGGGCCAAGCCACCCCACCGTGGTCACTTTGGCACCTCTTCTCCCATGGTAGCCAGATGGCATCACCAGAGGTCATGGCTCACTCCTGATACAGATGAATTGGGGAGGTGCTTGCTGTCACCTGGGGGACCTCTTCTCTGGGGTGGCTGAGACCTGAAGGCCAAGGTCCAGGCCAAGACCTGGAGGGACCTGCTGGCATGGCACCATGTGGGTCTTGCAGCAGAGGCTGGGGCCCCCCACATCTCCTCCCAGCTCTGTCCTCTCCTTTCAGCTGGCACAACGCAGAGGACCCTTCCCGGAGCACCCTGTGCCACTGCTGTGACACCGGCTGTCCCCCTGGTGACACCCTCCCTGGAGAGCTGCCAGGTACCAGGGCCAGGATGGTGGTTTTGGAGTCTTGGGGGGGTCCTGGGGCTGGGACACACTCTATTGGCCATGTCCTCGCATAGGGTTCCCAGGAGAGGGTATGCTCCACCAGGAGACAGTTGGACCATTGCTGGTGCAGAAGGAGAAGGTGCCATGGTATGAAGGTGAGCAGACACCCTCAACCCTTTACCTATGGCCCCAAACCCACCATCCCAGGTGCCGAAGCAATCTCTGAACCATGTTTTGTGTTTTTTTTGCCGTCCCCAGCACCATGCCGCACAGTGAAGAGGTTCCTGCTGGCTGGGCTGGCCCTGGTGGGCAGCGCCCTGGTGGCAGCTGCCTTGGTGGGGGGTCTTCTGTGGCTGGCTGTGGCCACCTGGCGCCTGGGCAGGCGCTGGCAGGGACAACAGCGGCGGCCAAGGCAGCAGTGTCCCTTCCACGCTGAGCTGCAGAGCGTGGTAGGAGCCCTGGTCCCCAGGGAGTCAGAGAAAGCGGGTGAGGTGGGTCCAGACTACCGCAGCCTGGCACAGGGCTCGCTGTGAGTTGATGACCCCCTCACCTCCCAATAAAAGGTGGTTTTCCTTTCTCTAAAGCTTCTCCTGGTGGTACCGTGTGGATGTCACCATGGGCTGTGGCCATGCCACCACTCCTGGAAGCCACATCACCTTGGTGGTACCTCCTGGTACCAGAAGACATGCCTTCCAGACTTGGTGGCATGGCCTCAGTCTGTGGTGCTGGAGCTGATGGCTCTTGGTGGGGGAATTTGGGTCCCTGGAGGCACCGCTGAAGATCTTGGACATGGTGGCAGCTCCTTGGGGACAGTCTCAGGGGTGTCCCATGAGGTTGCTAACAGTTGTGGAGGGATGGAGGGGTTCTAGTTAGGACCTGGAGGTGCTGGTGAGGTGATCAGGGCTGCTTTGGGTGTGCAGGGGTGCCCCATCCCAGGGTGGAGAACCTCCAGGTTCTCCCCCACCCAGGAGGGGACACAGCAATGGGTCCCCACTGGCTCTGTCACGGCTGCCGTGTCCAAGCATCACCCAGCACAGGATCAGAAACAAAATGGTTTATTAGGACCAGCCATGGGACAGGGTGGCCTCTCCGGGGCCATCACCAGAGCGAGGGATCACAGTAGATGGGTCACAGCAGATGGGTCACAGCACCCCAAAACCAGCAGTGTGCCTCAGGTCTCCAGGCCGGGGGGCTCAGTGTGGAGCTGGGGGCTCGCCTGGCGCCCCGTAGAGCTTGCGGAGGCTGGAGTCCATCAGGAGATCCACGGTCCTGCAGCAGGAGAGGGGCTCAGGGGGTCCCTGGGGTACCATGATGGGGAGGGGGGTGCTGGCTGGAGCCATCCTAAATCCCCCTGAGACAGCCTGTGACATCGTTGAGGCCCCAGCCCTACTAAAACCTGGCTTAGCATCACAGGATTCTTTAGGTTGGAAAAGACCTTTAAGTTCATGGAGTCCAAGCGTTCCCCCAGCACTGCCAGGGCACCACTAAACCATGTCCCTCAGCACCACATCTCCACAGCTTGGAAACCCCTCCAGGGATGGGGACTCCACCACTGCCCTGGGCAGCCTGGAACAGCCCTTCACAACCCTTGCCAGCAAGAAATTGTTCCTCATGGCTAACTTCAACCTCCCCTGAGGCCATTTCCTCTTGTCCTATCACTTCTTCCTTGGGAGAAGAGCCCGACCCCACCTGGCTCCAAACTCCTTTCAGGGAGTTAAGAGCAAGAAGGTCTCCCCTGAGATTTCTTTCCTCGAGGTTCAACACCCCCAGGTCCCTCAGCTGCTCCTTACCAGACTTGTGCTCTAGACCCTTCCCCAGCTTCATTGCCCTTCGCTGGCCATGCTCCAGCCCCTCAATGTCCTTCTGGGAGTGAGGGGCCCAAAACTGACCCTGGATTTGAGGTTTGGCCTCCCCAGTGCCTAGTCCAGGGGGACAGTTCCTGTCCTGGTCCTGCTGGCCACACCACTGCTGACACAAGCCAGGATGCTGGTGGCCTGCTCGGCCACCTGGGCACATGCTGGCTCATCTTTAGCTGGCTGTTGACCAACTCCCCCAGGTCCTTTTCCACCAGGCACTTTCCAGCTGCTCTTCCTCAAGCCTGGAGCATTGTAGGTGGTGGTTGTGACCCAAGGGCAGGACCTGGCACTTGTCCTGGTTGAACCTCAGCCCATGGATCCAGCCTGTTCTTAGTGCAGCCACACCTTGCTAATCCCTGGCTCCTGCTAATCTCCATCCCTGCGGGGCCATGTCCCAGCCAGACCCCGGCAAAGCCCCTGTAGGGTGGGGACACCCTCTTCCTGGTCACCCTGAGCTCCCCCCACCCAGCACTGAGCCCGTACTGGGACCAGTTCTGGTGGGGGGAGAAGCACCTGGGATGTGGGGCTGCCCATGAGTTGCAGAGATGGGGTGGTGGTCCAAGAGGATGTCCCCATGTGTCCCCCTTACCTGTCAATGGGGGTGATGATGAGGGGGATGGTGGCCAGCCCCAGGGCAGTGGTGGTCCAGCGGCGGACGGGCAGTGGCCAGCGGGTGAGGGCACCCAGCAGGGCCAGCGAGGCGGCACAGACACGGTTGATGGTGAAGCCGGGGATGGCCACCGAGGCCAGGCTCTGCCAGACGAAGGTGTCCACCACTGCCACCCCCACCCGCGTGGCCTGGGCAGGGTCCTGGGCATGGGCCTGGGGGGACAGAGAGGGGTCAGTGGGGAGGGGGAGCAGCTGGGGGGTGGGGAGGGAGGGGGTGACACTCACGGTGGCAGCTTTCCGGCCTTTGTCGATGGCGTCGGCGGTCACGTAGGCGGTGGCCACGCCATAGCTGGCCCACACCACTGGCACCGGCACCAGCGGGCGGAAGGACTCGCCCACCTCGTTGGCGTAACCTGAGGGTCAGGGGGGTCAGTGGGGCTGGGGACCGGCTGTGTCCCCGTCACCCCTCGGGGTGTCCCCGTGCCCCCCTGGAGCAGGGAGGGACAGATCCTGCATGGGGGGGTTGGAGCAGTTGGGTCACCTGCTGCTGGGACCGGTGTCTGTGACCAGTGGCAGGGACTAGTCCTGGTGCCCAGTGCCAGTACCAGGTACCAGTGACAGGGACTGGTGCCGGTACCCACTGGCAGTGACAGTACCAGTGACAGTGACCAGTCCCAGTACCTGGTGCTGGCGCCTGGTGCTGGTGGCTGTGACTCACACTGGTATCAGTGCCTGGTGTGCGGTGCCAATCCCCGGTACCGATGCTGGTGCACAGTTCTGGTGACAGTGCCCAGCACTGGTGACAGTGACCAGTCCTGGTATTCAGTGCCTGGCACCAGTGCTAGTGCCTGGTTCTGGTGACAGTGACCAGTTCCAGTACCCAGTAATGGTGCCAGTGCCTGGTCCTGGTGCCAGTAACTGGTGCTGGTACCCGGTATTGGTGCTGGTGTGCAGTGCCAGTGCCCGATGTCAGTATCCGGTACCGGTACTCACTGTTGGCGCCCGGTGCAGTGTGTGGTTCCGGTGCTGGGTGTCCGGTGCCCAGTACCCACCCCATGGAGTGCCCGGTGCCCTGTGTCAGTCCCGGTACCCAGTACCGGTGCCGGGTGTCAGTAACCAGTACCCGGTGTAGTACTGCTGGCGCCTGCCCGGAGACACTGCCCGGAGACACGACGCAAAGCCTGGTGCCGGTGTCCGGTGTCGGTGCCCGGTGCCAGTACCCGACACAGCGCCTGGTGTCAGTGCCCGGGGACAACTGTCAACGGCTGGTACCGGGTGTAGTGCCCGGTGTCAGTGCCCGGTAACAGGAGCAGCTGCCTGCTGTCAGTGCCCGCTACCGGGAGCGGTGCCCGGTGTTAGTACCCGGTATGGAGTGCAGCGCCCGGTACCAGGAGCAGTGCCCGAGGACAACTGTCAGCAGCCGGTACGGGGTGCACTGCCCGGTGTCAGTGCCCGGTGCCGGTGCCGGTGCTCACCCAGGTATCGGACCCACGTGTCCCGGTAGAGGTCGGGCTCCGCCGTCCCCATGGCGCGCGCGCTCCCGCTCCCGCCGCCGCCGCCGCACG
>VZZY01010462.1:311666-325004 GCA_013400335.1 Eurystomus gularis | reverse complement strand
GAGCCTGGGCCCGGCCGAGGGGGGAAGCGGGGCTGGCGGGGGTCGTGTGGGAGGCCAGGCCGAGAGAGCTGGGCTTGTTCATGGCGCACAGCGCGCCGTGCAGCCGCAGGCAGGCTGCTGGGGTCGGGACGTCGGTACTGCGCTTCGGCATAAGGCTGAGGGCTGTCGCGGGTGGTTGTGGTGGCCGGGAGGGTTTGCTGTAAGCTCTGGGAACGAACCTGCGCCAGGAAGAATGTGTGAAAGGATGAATCCTGCCAGTCTTAGTGCGTGTGAGAGATCGGAGCAGGCCAGTGGTTTCTAGCGCTTGCCCCGGTTCTCTCTTGGCCACGTTGATTCCCGCAGACGCCTCTTCCCAGGGAGCTCCTCTGACCCAAAACCTGGGCTAGTGCTGTGTAGCAAACGCAATGAGGAGGAAATTGGCGGTTCCCCCCAAAGCCCCAGTGCCTTTCCTACCCAGAGAAGCTGAGGAGCTTGTTTGTGGGACAAGGGATGGGGAATGTTCCAGCTGGTCTTTGTGTTGGGAGGAACCCGGTGCTGTGGGGGCTGGGGAGTGGGACAGAGGGTCCCGTCGCCCTTTGGGGGCTGGTTGGAATCATGAAGAATTGCTAAACGGCATTCCCAGAGCAGGGGATTGCAGAGCTGTGTGTTTGGGTGGGTCAGGACAGTCACTCCCACTCTAGATGAGGAAGCTGAGGGAGAAGGGAGGTGAGTTTTCCCACGCAGCCACCCAAAAATAAACCCAGTCAGGGTTCACAGCCCAGACCCCTGAGGCTGATCTAGAGCACGTAACTCTGTAGTGTTTAAAGTTCTTTTTCTTGTTCTCAGCTTTGCTTAATTTATTAGTGAATTCCTTGAATTAAGTACCAGAACTGACTGCAAGCCACAATGGTCTTTGTGTGCCGCCACGTTTGGAGGAGCATCAGTGGCTGGGAGGCAGCAGTACAGAGGGCTGTACAGATCTGCATCTGTGTGTTTCTCTTACAGCCAGAAGAGGAGCCCAAAGAGGAAGCAGCACCAGCCAAGCCCGTGGTAGGAATTATTTATCCTCCTCCAGAGGTCAGGAATATTGTGGACAAGACCGCTAGCTTTGTAGCCAGGTAAATGACTGCGGGGATGTCCTGTGGGGGGAGGGATTTTTATTCTTCTCTTCAGTGCTAACATCTGCGCAGCTCCAGAAGCTGAAGCAGGTCCCAGTCCTGCGAGTTGCCTTGAAGGACTTGAAGGATTGAGTTTATGTCAGAAATGACAATATTGCATTGAAGAGATGTAAGGCACGCTTTGCCAGGCAAACTGTGCTAATAAATCAGATTAAATTCTTTGCAAAATCTATAGCACGTGCTGCGGTAACCAGCTAACAGCTCCTGTTTGGCATGATCTGAAGGGGGAACAAAATTCTGTGTGGGAAAGGAGCCTCGTTATAGGTGCTGCAGCGAGTGCCGAAGCCGAGAGGAGTGGTGATGGTGTTTCACGGGCCCTGGTGGTGATGAGCTGCCCGGTCCTGGGCGCTCTCTGGCTGGCTGAGCCCTGAGGCCCAGCTGCGACCCTGTTTGTGTGCGGCTCGGTGAGCTGTGCCAGCGAGGGGTGTTCGTCCAAGCCCCCATCATCACTGTGGCCCCTGAGAGCATCCTTCTGGAGCGCAGGCTGATGCTTTCTCAAACCACCCTGACATAAAGGGCTGGGGTGGGAGGAGTGACGTTACCTGAACAAAAGCTTAGGGCTCCTCAAGGCAGTGCTCCCCTGTGGTCACTCTGCACAGGCTAGTTGTTACCTGCTTTTCTCCTTAGGTGAACTTCCTGGAAGTGATACTAGTCTTAAAAGCATGTTAATAGAGAAAATCAAACTGGATTATCAAATAACATGTAAACTTCATCCAATAACCTGTAGATCCAGTGAATGGCATTTTGTTTGTATGTAGCCGAATGAGGTTATGGGACTCTTGTGAGGGTGCATTTAGCTGTCTTAATGAAGCTTCATAAACTAAATCAGAAGAAATTTTTAAATAGTTTTATAAAAAGGAGACATTTTAAACTAAATCGGGAGAAGTGCCTTTAACTGGTGTGTGTACAGCTGGGGATGAGTTATTTGGAGGTAAACCCTGTCCATGTAGGAGAGAAAACTGTGTTCTGAGGGGCTGATGCATTAATACATCTCACTATGAAAGAAGCAGCCGTTAACACTTGGGCTGGTACCCAGCCATCAAAACAATTTTCTTTTTCCTCCCCAGAAATGGTCCAGAATTTGAAGCTCGAATTCGTCAGAATGAGATAAATAACCCTAAGTTCAACTTCTTGAATCCCAATGATCCTTACCATGCATACTACCGGCACAAAGTCAGCGAGTTCAAGGAGGGCAAAGCCCAGGAGCCCTCGGCTGCGATTCCCAAGGTCATGCAACAGCAGCAAAGTGCCCAGCAGCAGCTTCCACAGAAGGTTGGTATTCCTTTCACTGTGGTCGAGAACTTAGCTTGTAAATTCTTGTGTTGCAGCTTGACGTTAATCAGGAGGCCTGAAAGTCAAGGTGAACAGAGGAGTTAGTTACACATTTGCAAAAAGACAGAGCTGAGGGGCTTGAAGGTGCCTGGGGCTTGGTTAGATGCAGATCTGCATCCCTGGGGTGCTGGTAACTCGCATAATGCCGCCTCACCGAGTCTTGTGCGCAAGAGCCAATATGTGTTTGACTTGGTCTCTTATAATGGTGTTTAGTTGTGTATTGACTGACACGGTACTTACAGTAGTGATCACTTGGGCTGTATGAGTTAAGAATTCCTGCCATAGGCTGGGCTTTAGAATCCCTTGGAGCTTGGTTTGGGCTTGTTGCATGCCCTGTTTGGTAGGAACGTTTTCCTTTTTATCTGCTGGAAGCATCAACTTCCCTGTAAAATGTGGAGTATGAAACATTGCTCATCTCATTTAGCTTCATACATACTGGAGGAGAAAAAGAGGCACTGCCTGAACCCGAGTCTTTTACAGACTCTGCACGGCCAACAGTCCCACTGTGTGGTGCTGACCGTCCTGGAGGGTTATAGCCAAGTCCTGGTAGTGTCTACTTTTGTAGCTATCAGAGCAACACTTGTAGTAGGCCTAAATAGGTCCAGATGTATCCCATGTTGCTCGTTTTTCGCATCCATGCAGCTGCCAGGATATCCGGACGGATGCTGCTTTCCTGCAGCAGCTGAAGGCCAACAGGCTCCACACACGTTTGGTGACTGTTTCTTTCTCCGGTCACTGAGCCGCCTCCGTTCTGCTCTGTAGGTGCAGGCCCAGGTGATCCAGGAGACAGTCGTTCCGAAAGAGCCACCTCCGGAGTTCGAGTTCATTGCGGACCCTCCCTCAATCTCAGCCTTTGACCTGGATGTGGTGAAGCTCACGGCACAGTTCGTGGCTCGCAATGGGCGGCAGTTCCTGACCCAGCTGATGCAGAAAGAGCAGCGGAACTACCAGTTTGACTTCCTTCGGCCCCAGCACAGCCTCTTTAACTACTTCACTAAGCTGGTCGAACAGTACACGAAGGTACTCCTGCCACTTCCCCTGTTGAGTTGATTCTTTCAACAGCCATATTGATTTCTTTGAATGCTGCTGGAGCCCTACAAAGCAGCCAGACTAGAGGCAGACACAGGTCCAGGAGTCTGTCCTTTAAATCTCACTCTTTAGGTGGAGTGGATGACTTGTGCGTTGTTGGCAGCCAAGCACAGCGGGCTGTGACTTAAATGTACCAAACACTATTATAAGTAAAAGTTGTGGGTTTTCGAAATTTGGAGGGTAGTTGGAAAGCTAAGAATGACTATTTTTAAGCGCAAGTCTGAGCAATAAGTAATAAGAGGGTCAGAGCAAAATAAATGAAATGTAGCCCTAAGGGTCCAATGATATTTTTATCAGTGTGGACAGAGAATAATTGCTTTTGAGGAGGATTCGGTAAAAAGAATTGTCACCAGCTGTAATGCAAAATCTGTTCCAGATCTTGATCCCACCGAAAGGCTTACTCCTGAAACTCAAGAAAGAGGCGGAAAATCCCAAAGAAGTCCTAGATCAGGTATTGCACAGAAAATTCACAAAATTGTTGAAGCTTTTCAGTTGTGTTGAGTATTTTCTCTGCGTGTTTCTGACTTCTTCACAGCAAGTGCAGATATACAGAGATTGAAATGGATGTGTGCCTTGTAGTGACTTCAGTATGAGGTACACAGGCCCACCTCTAAAGCATGAGTTAGTGTTCATGCTGGGGTAGCTTACGTGGAGCAGCTGGAGGCACAGGGACTGCTTGATGCTGTTTCCAGATGCTTTACAAAGCAGAACGTTTCCCCATCAGACAACTTAATTGTGATGCCTCAAGTCACATTGTAGTCCTTCCAAGCTGCTCTTTATTACTCGTGACTTCTGGCTTTGTCACGAAGGCTGCTTTTGCTTTGGAAAGGTGACATTATGGCAGGGTATAAAGCGTCTGTGAATGGTTTGCTGGCTGTGAATCTTGACTGAGATACCTGACTCATGTTGTATCTGGATGGCTTGGTCTTGGCTCAAGAAATCATAGAGTCATAGAATTGTTTCGGTTGCCATGGACTTCTCAGATCGAGTCCAGCCATTCACCCAGCACTGCCAGGGCACCACTAAACCCTCAGCACCACATCTCCATGGCTTTGAAACCCCTCCATGGATGGGGACTCCACCACAGCCCTGGACAGCCCGGGCCAGCCCTTCACAACACTTCTGGGGAAGAAATTGTTCCCCATGTCTGACCTCAACCTCCACTGGTACAACTTGAGGCCTTTTCCTCTTGTCCCATTGCTTGTTCCTTGGGAGAAGAGCCCGACCCCACCTGACTCCAACCTCCTTTCAGGGAGTTGCTGAGAGCCAGAAGGTCTCCCCTGAGCCTCCTTTTCTCCAGGCTCAACAACCCAGGTCCCTCAGCTAGTCCTCACCAGACTTGTTTTCTGGACCCTTCCCCAGCTTCATTGTCCTTCTCTGAACATGCTGCAGCCCCTCAATGTCCTTCTTGGACTGAGGGGCCCAAAACTGACCCCAGGATTCAAGGTGTGGCCTCCTCAGTGCCAAGTCCAGGGGAGCAATCCCTGCCCTGGTCCAGCAGTTCCAGCTCTTACCAAGCTGCTGCGGTCCATCACTCAATAGTTGTAGTTTCTACATTAAATATGGATATTTCTTTGTCGTGCGAGGCCTCTGAAGCTGTGCTCGTGTCACTGCCCTGAAAGGGTTGGGAGCTGTGGGGTTGGATGCTGTGGGGTTGACTGTGGAGTGTTTCTTGTGTGACCCTTGGTTTGTGCTTCACATCTGCTTGTGCAGGTGTACTACAGAGTGGAGTGGGCAAAGTTCCAGGAGCGAGAGCGAAAGAAGGAAGAGGAGGAGAAGGAAAAGGAGCGAGTTGCTTATGCCCAGATAGATTGGCATGACTTTGTGGTGGTGGAAACAGTTGACTTCCAGCCCAATGAGCAAGGTACTGAAGTTAAGCGTTGTAACCTCTCTGATACTCTGCTCCCTTCGAGCAGGGTATGTCCTGAAATGTCCTTTTTAGGTGGTGGGTTTTACAGCTGCATATCCTCCAAAGATAAAAGGGGAAGCCCTTCTAGTGACAGGGTGGAGGGCTGGGTACCTTACAGGTCTGTAATGTGCTCCTTGTGCAGAACTTGTCACACTTTCTCGTGGTGCTTTCACCTGTAAGTACCTTCATTTTCATGTGCCATGCTGGTGTTGGTCCTTAAAGGTTCCATCCATTCCCTTCTATATACCTTGGCTGCCAGGAGGTTTTGATGCCACTGCTTTGTAAATTAACTGCCTTTGGTTCAAGAAACTGGTATTTCTGCCTCTGCGTTCAGCAACGAAATGAGACAGAGAAACAAACTCTGTTTTCTGCCTTGTAGGGAATTTCCCTCCTCCCACCACGCCAGAAGAGTTGGGAGCTCGAATCCTGATCCAGGAACGTTATGAGAAGTTTGGGGAGAGTGAGGAAGTAGAGATGGAGGTGGAGTCAGATGAGGAAGATGAAAAGCAAGAGAAAACAGATGAGCCGCCAGCCCAGCTGGATCAAGACACGCAAGTGCAGGACATGGATGAGGTACGTAGCCTCACCCATAAGCCTATGGTTTATGATGCCCTTCATTTTCACTGTAAGAAGTTCCTCAGTTTCTTGAGGAAATGAAATTTTTTTCTGATGGCACTTCAAAACAACCTGTTTATGCTGGATTAGGGTATTTTTAATACTTTCCATAACAATACAATTTCCAAGAGAGAAGCCTGGCAATTTTGTCACCTCGCAGTGTGGATTTTATGTTTCTCTGATCAAGCCTTTTGGCCTTTTTCTTCATCACAGTGCCTGGAATGCGGAAAGATGACTCATTTTAGTCTCTTTCTCTACCCACTGTATGTAAGCTGTTTTTCTGGTAACAAGGAACAAGAGCGTGGTTAACCATAAGCCCCTGCTTGCTGTGCTGTGGTAATGTGGAAGCTGAGGAGCAACTTGCTTCCTCTTCTCCTTCCACTGAATTTCTGAAACGTGATTATCCAGAGGAACCGCTCCAGTGTAGGTGTCCAGAGGCAAAATAACTCTCTTGCTTTGAAGCAATTGCATAATCAGTTCTTCCAGCATCGCATAGGATTTTTATGCCTCTCAGTTGACCAGGAACCTGGTTATAATTTGGGGTTTTTTTTCTTCCTAAATAAGGGCTCAGATGATGAAGATGAAGGTCAGAAGGTTCCTCCTCCTCCAGAAACACCAATGCCACCACCTCTTCCTCCCACGCCGGATCAGGTCATTGTGCGGAAGGATTATGATCCCAAAGGTAAATCAGGCTGGGGAAGAAGAACTTTTCTTTCTTCCTGAATAATCACAAAAGCATTTGCTTCTAGACTGCATCCCCTGATGTGTTTTTAACTGTGTGGTTTTGTTTTTTCTAGCCTCAAAACCATTACCACCTGCACCAGCTCCAGATGAGTATCTTGTTTCCCCCATCACTGGAGAGAAAATTCCTGCCAGTAAAATGCAAGAACACATGCGGATTGGCCTCCTGGATCCGCGATGGCTGGAGCAGCGTGATCGATCCATCCGTGAAAAGCAGAGCGATGACGAGGTCTATGCTCCAGGTCAGCTTGAGCATCTGACACAGCAAACCTGAGTTCCCGGCTGAGTCCTGTGAACTCTTGGCACACCCTCTCACTCCCCCAGGTCCCACCGATAAGGACCATCTTAATTGTAGCTTTCTGTGTGGTGTCCTCAGCGTGCTGACTGTGTAGATGCATCTGTCATTAGTGCGTTGAAGCCTTTCTGTAAACTTTAAGGTGAAGGGCATGAGCTGCTGCTGACCTGCTGTCAGTCACAGAGCAGCACTCAGCCATTAGATACCTGTTAAAGATCATGAACAGATGCTTGATCCTTCTGGATTATTTCACTTGAGTTAAGAATTTCTCGTTTTGCCTGCAGGTTTGGATATTGAAAGCAGCCTGAAGCAGCTGGCAGAGCGCCGTACCGATATCTTTGGTGTGGAAGAAACTGCCATTGGTAAAAAGATTGGCGAAGAAGAAATCCAGAAACCAGAAGAAAAGGTAGAGTGGAAACTGGGGGGTTTGTAACGTGTTCCTGTAGTACTATTAATACGCAGGGGGACAGGAGTCTTTGGAACTTTGTTCTCGTTGTAAAGCCATGCTCTTGATTTAGTTGCAGCTTGTGTTGCACTCTAGACAGGCTGGAGTGACTCCAATTTTTATTATTATTATTATTATTATTATTATATTTTAATCCTCTCAGGTGACCTGGGATGGCCACTCGGGCAGCATGGCCCGCACACAGCAGGCTGCTCAGGCCAATATTACTCTCCAAGAGCAAATTGAAGCCATCCATAAGGCCAAGGGACTGGTGCCAGAAGATGACAGCAAGGAGAAGATTGGGCCCAGCAAACCCAATGAAATGCCCCAGCCGCCCCCTCCTTCATCGGCATCCAATCCCCCGGCCAGCGCTCAGCCCATCACGTCTGTGCCTCGCCCACCCACAGTGAGTGTTTGGGCTTCCAAAAGCAAACTGCAGTGGCTGTAGTTAATGAGAAGGGTGTCCTGATGAAGGTCAAGGGTTATAACAGCAGGGAGATGGCTTAAAGGAGACTTTGGGTGAAGTTCGTGTTTCCAAATGACTCTTAAACCATCAGAGGAATCCTTCTGAATTTGCTGTTAAAAAATGGAAAGTAAGACTTAGGTGGAGCTTGTCATCCTTGGAGGTACCAAAAAGACTTGATCACTGGGCAGAGGAAGAACCTGGGCAGTGAGATCTTTGGAGGAACGTGTCTGGCTAACAAAGAAAGGGGTGGGGGCCTTTTTTTAGAGGTAGGAAGGCATGATGCAGAACAAAAGAAGCTGCAGGTAAGGAACGTTCGCAGATGACTCACTGCCCAGTGTCCCTGCCCCAGGGGTTCTGTTACATGACTCTGCAGTTGCTCCTTCTTTAATATTGCTGCCTGGCTCAGTCTGATTCCTGAGTGGTGAGGGGAGGAAGATCTGTTTAATGAGGCTTCTGTGCCTGTTTACAAGCGGCTTGGGCTGGCCAGACAGCAGCTCACTGGGGTTTCTGGCAAGTCTTTGGCCAGCAGAACCCCTCTGTGTGTTGCTCTGGTTATTTTAATCAGGACTGTGAACGACACTGAGCATTCCTGCGGGTACCTGCTAAAAAAATAATCCCTCTCTCTCTCCAGATGCCCCCTCCCGTCCGCGCCGCTGTCGTTTCTGCCGTTCCAGTCATGCCTCGTCCACCGATGACTTCCGTGGTCCGTTTGCCTCCGGGGTCTGTCATAGCCACCCCCATGCCACCCATCATCCACACTCCACGCATCAACGTGGTCCCCATGCCGCCCTCTGCTCCCCCCATCATGAGCCCCCGCCCGCCGCCCATGATAGTACCCACAGGTCAGTAACTTCAGCGTTTCTGGCTAATTGTCAGCTTGCACCTGTGTCGTGGGGGCTTGAGCCTGGATTCTTTTTTCTTGTTGCGCTTCCAATAACAGTGTGTGGTTGTGATCGCAGACCTTAAGTTCAGAATTTTGGGGTGTTTTATATGACCTACCTGGCTGCTTTGGGGCTCAGGATTCCTCCTGTAGGGTGAAGTACAGAGACTTCTGTATCACTCACCTCATGTCTGTGTCCCTGGGAGCCTGTCCAGGTGAAGATAAGGAATCCATGCTAATTTCCAAAGGAGCCAGAGTGAGGAGGAGCTGCCAGCATCCCGCCGGGTGTTACAGCTTCTTACAGACATTGCTGCTTCAGGAGGAAAAGCTGTTATCTGGCCCCTTTCCCCAGAGCAGCTTCACAGCGTTCGGTGCTTTTAAGTTGAAAAGCACAACGTGAAAAAATATTCTTCCTTCTTTTAAAAGATTTTTTTAAACATTTTTAAATTGTTTTTAATTGAGGTCCTGCCACTGCCACACGCCAAACCAAGAGCATTTCCTTTTTTGCAAGATCTGCAGGAAGCTCTAGTGCTGCTTGTTGTCTTTTCCTGGACTGTTTCCCAATATAAAAGATCTAACGTTTGAAGTTTGCGTGTTGCTGTTGGTTGTGTTCACTTCCTCCATGTATCGTGGTGCTTATTTTCAGCCCTTACTGGTCTGCTAAAAGAGTTTTAGCACAAAGGAGCATCTGCTGTGCCCTCAGTGGATAACAGCGGGTTGTGTTGTGTGTCCCCATCCCATTTCAGCGTTTGTTCCTGCGCCTCCCGTGGCTCCGGTTCCTTCCCCAGCACCGATGCCTCCCGTTCACCCCCCGCCACCGATGGAGGATGAGCCAGTCTCAAAGAAACTGAAGAGCGAAGACAGCTTGATTCCAGAGGAGGAATTTCTGCGCAGAAACAAGGTATGGGTGAGGGCCGGCTGCTGGTCAAGAAGCACCGGAGTCCTGACCCCGCTGCCCAGAGGGGCCCTGGGGTCCCTTCGCAAGGGAGTGACGTCGAGCTGGCTCCTGCCCATGTCAGTGCTGAGCAAGCTGGAATTCCTGAGCGAGCCCTGTCTTTGTGTGTTACTGGAAAGAGCGGTGCAGCACTACGCGCAGACGAGTAGGGAGAGAATTGCTGTAATTAAGGGAGGTGAGAGGTAGGCTTGTAGTAATGTAAAGAACAACTAAAGCTGCTAACAAGCTTTTCAGCAGAGGGCTGCTAAGCTGGCGGTGCGAGGAGATTTGATAGATCAGTGTCAGCACGACAGTATGGGCCTGTGGTGTGTTCTGTAACCACATGAACTGAATGTTGGGCTGAATTCCTTCCTGAGGAGTGCCGTCATCACGGGTGGAGTTTGAAGCCCTTTAAGAAGGCTCTGTGGTTTTCTTGGACATCTGCACAGAGAAGCCGTCTCCCATTGAACGCTTCCCATGTTCCCTGTGACACTGAATGCGTGTGACGCTTGGTGAATGGCAGGGAAAAGAAGGGAGTGAGGAGAGAAATCCACCTCAGGCTTGTGTTTTGGTCGCAGCAAAGGAACTTTCTCAGTGTTGAGGCAAATACATTTCTGTGTGTTTATAGAGGAGCCGAGATAGGTGGCTAGTTTTGGAAATAAGTAAGTCTGCCGCTCTTTTATCACAGTCCTGAGCCTCCTTGGCTGTAAGACACGTTATCTTTGTTTCCTCCAGGGTCCGGTCACGGTCAAAGTCCAGGTTCCCAACATGCAGGACAAGACGGAATGGAAACTGAACGGCCAAGTGTTGGTGTTCACCCTGCCGCTCTCAGACCAGGCATGTAGCTTATTAACCTGACCCCTTCTTGTTTTGCCACCACATTTCTTTGCTTGGAGAAGAGCAGTGGCAGGAGCTGTAAACCTCTGGATGTTCCCCTTGTTCCCAGGGGGGGTTGCATGGCCGGGGGAGCAGCGCTGCCTGGCTGTACAGAGCAGGGAAAAAACCCTGAGCGAGCTCTTTTGATTCTCCCCAGGTGTCCGTTATAAAGGTGAAGATCCACGAGGCTACGGGGATGCCAGCTGGGAAGCAGAAGCTGCAGTACGAGGTGGGTCTAAACCCTTCCAATGCTTCAGTGCTTTCTTACATGCAGACTGACCTTTTACAAGAAAAAGTTGAAATGTACCGGCAGATACCGGGAAGAGCAGAGAGAATGGTTTTCCTGGCTGTACGGCACACTTGGTTACAGAACTGCCTGCTCTTAAGCATGACGGGCCTTTGATAGGTGGCATCAGCAGGTCTTCATGTTGTCACTGCTGCAGATGAGTCCTCTAAGCTTGATGGCTTTCTCTGAAACCAGCCTGTTGTTTTACTGGAGGTTTTTGACATTGAAATGCAGCAGCTTGCTCCCGCTGCTCTCTGCGCGCTCTGGAAGGTGGGCGAGAGCGCCTTGAAACCCTGGCAGCTCTGAGAAGACCTTCTCCAAAACACGGAAGGGCAGAGATTTCTCTCTGTCACTCTCTTCCTCTTCAGGCTGAAGCTTTAGAAAGGCACCATTCCTTTTTAGGAACTCGTTTCCAGTCACGCACGTGCGCAGACACAACCTGCTGCCTAAGCACTGAACTTTGGGCGCTTACCTCCTCAGGGGTTCATCTGTGGGCAGAGCCTGTGTTAACCCTTAGCAAGAAGGAGCTTAACTTCTTTTTTTTTAAAAAAGAGGGGGAAGTGGAGCCTGAATAACTTTCCTTGCAGTGGTGATGTTCTCTACCTGTGTGTTTGTAGAGGTATAGAGTGTGTCTTGTCTCTCTGTACTCTTGCATCATTCCCAGACACCCATCTTCTGAGCCCCACTGGCCTCTCCCCAGGGTGTTTCAAAGCCTGCAGTGTCCTGTCAGCACCATCTTCTTGAGAGCATGGCCAGGAGGGCTTCATCTTGGGGGGGGAGTAGGGGGGTTGAAGTGAAGGGAGCATCAAGATTTCTGCTGTGACTGATTTTTTTTTTTTTTGTGGGTTTTTTTCTTTTCTCCTCTCTTCAGGGCATCTTCATCAAGGACTCGAACTCCCTGGCCTATTACAACATGACAAGTGGTTCTCTGATCCACCTGGCGCTCAAAGAAAGAGGTGGCAGAAAGAAATAACAGCTGAGGAGCCCCAAGGTGTGATGTGGCTGTGTCGCCACTTGTGTAACCCCAACCCTTTGAACCTCCCCAGCTTTTAGGGGCTGCTGCAACTCCCTGCTTGGAGAGAGAGACTGAAACCCACATTTGGGGGGCTGATGGGAGAGGGGAGGTTGACAGAGCCCTGAAACATGTACATGTAGTAGTGATCTAGTGTTGTAGCTGCAGCAGCCTGTTAGTGATGGATGCTTTGCTCGAGTCCTGGCTCTCTGAATCCCCTCCTGAAGCACCTCTGAGCTCGTGCCCACCTTAGTCTAGACCCTTCTTTGAGGGCTTTCCACCGACCAGGATCATCACCAGCCTGCCCGCAGCGCTTGCTGCTTCATTTAACCTCATTGAAAGCTGCTTCCTTCCCAAGCCCCTTGTCCTCCTCCATCTCTGATCTCCCGTGTGCTGACCCTGACTTGGGAAATTTATCCTCCCTTGGCATGAGTGTTCCATGAGCTTCGTGCCGCTTCTCTATCACCTGGGATTTGTTCTAATAAACACGTGTCTTGCTGTCACACCTCGTTCCTGGGGTTTTTAGAACTTCAATTTTTTTTTTCCAATTAAATTTTATCACTATCTCCTCACTCTGGAGAAGTGCATCCTTCCGGAAAACAGATGGTGACTGATTTTCTGCTCACCACTGTTGTAGCTGGATAAAAATGTAACCTGGAGGCAAAGTTAATTGTGATTTTTGGGGTAAATCTTGTTCTTTTGGGGATAATTAACCCTTTTGAGCAGCCTGGCAGGGCTGAGCTCCCAGCGCCGGGCCAGGCTGGTCAAACTTCCTGCTGGGAATAGCTGTCAGGGAGCTTTGTCAGCTCCCAGAAACTCCCCCAGTTTGCTTATACCTCCTTTGCTGGTCTATTTTTGGGGCGAACTGGGCCAACTTGCCCAATCTGGGCTGGAGGTGATGAGGCCAGTGGTGCTGGGAAGCCTTGGGGCTGAAGCCATGGTGGGACTGATGGGGTTGAGAGCTTATAAAAGGGAATGACAGGTGCGTGTTTGGCCCCAGACTGGAGCACAACCCATCTTCCCAGTGCTCCATCCCAGCATGGCCCAGTTAAGTTCCAGCACAGCCTGCCTGCAGTCCCAGTATGCTCCGGTCTGGCCTCCCTGAAGTCCCAGTACTGACCCAGCCCCGATACGGGCTCGACCTACTCCCAGTATGGACCACCTTCCCAGCAGGGACCTGCTCCCAGTACAGCTCCATCCCCTGCGCTGCCCCGGCCCCGCCCCCCCAGCTGGCAGCCTTGACGGACAGCTCCCCCCAGCCCGCTCGCCCAATCCCCTCTCGGGGGCGGGCTCTCCCCGCC
>VZZY01010462.1:287985-300174 GCA_013400335.1 Eurystomus gularis | reverse complement strand
CCCCGTCGCGCTGCCCGGTGTCGGCTGGGCTCAGCAGCCCCGCTTTCTTCTCCAGGTGCAAGTTCTTCAGCCTGACGGAGACCCCCGAGGACTACACCATCATGCTGGACGAGGAGGGCTTCAAAGGTACCGTGCGGTGGGTTCCGCAGCTGCCACCGGCGACACGAGCTGTGCCCGTTCTCAGCCTGGCAACGCTCCGGGCCCGGGCTGCGGGGAGCAAGTCCTGGCTTGTAGCGAGGCTGCTTCAGTTCGTGCCCATCCCCGGGGCTCCTGGCGCTGGGGAGGTACCGGCTTGCCCGGCCAAGGCGCTCCCCACTAATAACCCCCTTCCAGGCAGAGCTGCGGCTTCGTCGGCTCCGGGGACCGGGCTGGGAAACTGGTGGGGATGGTCTGCGGGGAGTCCGGTGCCAGCCCAGCGCCCGGGCAGGGGGCTGGTCCCCCCCGGGATGCCCGCAAGCAGCTCTTGGGGCCCCCCGCTGCACTGGGGCTGCTTGCCAGACCTCCCACCACTATTGCCTTGGCTGCTTTCGTCTCTTTGCCCTGCCTGGCCAGGCCCAGGGCCGGCTGGCGTTTCGGCAGAGCGAGGCCCTGTGCCCAGGGGTAAGCCTTGCCTGGGGGTGCTGCCTGGTTTTGGGGTGTTTTCGTGGCTTTGAGCCCTTCCAGGCTGGTTCCATCCCCGGGTGGCGTCACTGGGTGACGTCCCCACCGCTGGTGACCCAGCAGGCGCCGTGCATCACCGCTGGTCCTGCCGGGGGTACCGGCCCAACGGGCCGTGCCGGAGGGGCCGGATCCTGGCCTGGCTTCCCACGCCCAAACCTTCCTGCTGGGGCCGCGGGAGCCGGCCGCAGCTTATCACCTTGGCCATGCCCCAAGGAGCAAGGGTCAGCGCTCTGGCCACGGGGCACTTGCCAGGGAGAAGTAGCTCCCACCTCCCTCCCTGACCCTTCATTGGGGAAGGGGCCGCGGGGCTGAGCTCTCCCTCCTCCAGAGCCGGAGCCATTCCCCACGTATTGTTTTATTTCGGGGCCTGTGGACAAATATTCCTCGATCCCGAGGGGAGGGCGGGAAGTGCTGAACAATGGTCCTGTGAGCCAGCGGCCCCGCTGCGCCCTGTGTACCCCCCAGGGCTGGGGGGCTGCCAGCATCCCCTCGCTGTGGGGCCGGGGAGGGGACCTCCGGCTGCACCCTGCACTTCCCTCGGGGATTGGGGTTCAGCCCTGGAGTGTGTGGCACGGGGACAGCAGGGTCCCCTCCGCACCCTCACGGCCTCACCCAGCGTGGTGTTGAAAAGCCATTAAGCGGCGAGTGCTAGGACGGGTCCCCATGTGTCCCCCCCCGGCCCCGAAGCTCACCCTGGGCCGGAGCCGAGGCTGTTCTGATGCTTCCTGTGCAGGAACAGCCACTGGAAACACCCGCCAAGGCCCCGGGATCCGGCTCCGCTCCCGCCCTGCCCCGAGCCACAGTTCGGTAGTGGGGTGCCAGAGCCTGTCCCATGATGGGGTTTCCCCCATGAATGTCAGACCCCTCCCTGGGGTTGTCTCCCCCCGTCACTGGTGTGATGAGTTTCCCTTCCCAACTGGGCTGGGTGCTCGCCGAAGGGCTGGTGCTCATGCGGGTCTCCCATGGGTGTTGCCTCCAGCTTTGTCGGGCAGGGGGAGCCGTTTGGAGACCCCCTTGGGTGTCCACCCCACCCTGGCCCTTCCAGGGACCGCTGTGGCGTGGGGAAGTGGGCGCCAGGGAAGGAGGGTGCCTGGATGAGTCCTGGGACACCCTGGTAGTGCCAGCACCCCTCATGGGCAGGAGCGGGGGTGCAAGGAGGGGACAAATTTGGGGGACACAGGCACAGTCCCCATAGCCCCAGTCCCTGCGCATCCTCCCTGCCAACACAAGTACCTTTTTGGGAGGCAGCCCTGGCCCCCACCAGCCTGAGTTCAGCCTGTCCTCACTGGGCTGGCACCCCCAGGGTGGCAGAGTGGCCCTTCCCTTGTCCCCTCTGGTTCCCTGTGTCCCCCCCACAACCATCCCTGGTGCCGGGCTGGGGGCTCCGAGGGGGCAGGGGGTGAGCTGGGCAGCCCCAGGGCCCTGGTGGTGCTGGTTTTGGGGTGCAGCACACCCTGACACCCAGGATGCTGGAGCAGGGAGGAGAGACACGTCCTGGGCTTGGGGTGGGGGTTGTAGCCTTGGCCTCACTCATCCCTGTGGCCGAATTCAGATGCCCTCTCGACACGTAGAGCCTGGTTCATTCCACTTGTGGTCAGGGCTGCTCTGCTCCCCAAAACCAGCATCTCCAGCCCCACCCCTGGGCCTGGTCCTGTCCCAGCTCTGTTGGGCCAGCTTATCTCCCGAGGGATGGTGTGACATGGGCCGGCACGATCCCTGCGGCATGGGAGGGGCGTGTGCCAGCAGATGCCGGACCCCACGGAGCTCGTGCCTCAGTTTCCTCCTGTCCCCCGCAGAGCTGCCGCCCTCCGAGTTCATGCAGGTGGCAGACTCAACGTGGCTGGTGCTCAGCGTCGTCTCCAACGGCCGGGCACCCTCCGGCAGCCAGGCCACCGGCGTCACCAAGATTGCCCGGTCGGTCATCGCGCCGCTGGCCGAGCACCACGTCTCGGTGCTGATGCTGTCCACCTACCAGACCGACTTCATCCTGGTGAGCACCGTGCAATGACGGGGACGGTGGTGCCTGGTCCCACCGTGGTGCTGGCTCTGGATGGGGACTCTGCTGTCCCCAGCTGGTGATGGGGGGGGGCTGCGGGGAAGGGTGGCGGTGCTGGGTCTGATCCTGCACCCCTGGCCAGGTGCGGGAGCGGGACCTGCCGGTGGTGATCCACACGCTGGCCGGGGAGTTTGACATCTACAAGGAGGAGAGCGGCGAGTGCATCCCCGTTACCTGTGATGACGTGAGCAACGGCTTCCTCAAGCCCAAGCCGTGTGAGTGCTGCCGGGTCCCATGTCCCCCCAGGGCCACCCCATCCTCTGGGCCACCGGCTCCCCACCGAGATGCTCCAGCTCCCACCGGTGGGATCCGCAGCCTTGGGGAACCCCAGGGCCAGGCCTGCACACCCCGAGGGCTGCGGCAGTGCTGTCCCCACGGGGTGGCACTGCGGCACTGTCCCCACGCCTGACGGGTGCCTGTCCCTCTGCCAGCCGCCAGCCCCACGCTGCACCCCGTGCAGAGCCCCCAGACCCGCTTCTGCATCCTCACCGTGGCGCCCGACACGCTGCCCGCCATCGCCACCATGCTCATCGATGTCCTCTTCTACTCCCACAGGTGGGTCTGGGGAATGGGGACACGGTGGTGGCAGGTTCCCCCCCGGCTTTGCTCCCAGTGGCTTTTCAAGCCCTGGGTGTGTTTTGCAAGCTGGTTTTGCCCTCCTGGGCGTGCTGGGGGCTGCAGCCGTGTGGGTGCCGTGGGTCCCACTGCCACCGTGGGAGAGGGGAGCCCCGAGGTGACCCAGGGGATGAGCCTGGAGGTGACCTGGGGGACAAGCTCTGGGGGGGGGAGGGGGGGCTGCAGAACAGGAGGGGTTGGGTTGCCAAAGGCTGGTGGGAATGGTGCTGGGGTGGGGGGATGCTCCCAGCCAGGACCTCCCATGTTCCCAGAGATGGGGTCGCTTCTGGTGGGACCTTCCTGCCCTGGAGGCACTGCAGCATTTTGGGAATGCCCCAAACCCGGTGTCACGCGTGTCCTGCATGTGGCTGGCACCCGCTGGCCCCCAGCCCGGCACCCGTGTGAGCTGCAGACCCTGCGGGTAGCACCCGCTCCCATCCCCGCTCTCCTGCCCCCAGCATCCCAATATGATGCTCGGGAGACACCCAGTGCCACCACCAAGCCCTTCTCCTCCCATTTCTGGGGCTCGTGACCCTTCCCTGTGGCTTTTTCCCATCCCACCCTGCAGCCCCCCCAGGGAGGCTGGCGCCAGCAGCCAGGACCTCGACTCCATCACCTTCTTTGCCTTCTCCCTCATCGAGGGCTACATCTCCATCGTGATGGACGCTGAAACCCAGAAGCGGTAGGTGCCGACCAGAGAGCTGTCCAGCCATCTGTCTGTCCATGGGGCTGGGGCCTCAGGGAAGGGGGGGTTGAGTGTAACCCTCTCTCAGGTTCCCCAGTGACCTGCTGCTGACCAGTTCCACGGGGGAGCTGTGGCGGATGGTGCGGATCGGTGGGCAACCCCTCGGCTTCGGTGAGCGTGGCTGCAGTGGCCATGTCATCCCACCCCCCCTGTGCAACCCCCCTCCCCTGGGGATGTACCTCGGGGTGCCGCTCTCCCTGCACGTCCCCATGGCTGTGCCACGGGGGCCTCCACTCACCCCGGGGGGGTCCCTTTGCCTCCACAGATGAGTGCGGCATCGTGGCGCAGATCGCCGAGCCATTGGCTGCCGCCGATATCTCTGCCTATTACATCAGCACCTTCAACTTTGATCACGCCTTGGTGAGCCCCTGCCCCACTTCAGGGACCCACCACCCTCAGGGGGTGTCCCCAACCCCAGGGCTGACCCCCACTCTGTGTCCCCTCCCTGGCAGGTCCCTGAGGAGGGCATCGCTGAGGTCATCCAGCTGCTGCAGCAGCGGCAGGAGAGCGGCAGATAGCAGCCAGTTGTCCCCAGGCTGGGTGGCCTGGTGTGGTGGCACTGTGGGACAGTGGCTGGTTGTCCCCCAGGCTGGGTGGCCCAGCGCTGTGGCACCTCCCACCCCCTGTATTGGTTATTTTGGAATTTTAAGGCTCCCCTCACCTTGGGTTCAGGGCAGAGCCAGGCTCAGCATAGCTCCCTGCCTCCTGGGGACATGGAGACCTGGTGGCCTCATGGCAGTGGGACAGTGTCCCCAGCATGCTACCCTACGGGCAAGGCCGAAGGGCACCCTGGAGCCATTCTCTGCTTCCAGCCCTGCCTGCGCAGGGTTGGGGGGCTCGGGGGGAGGGGAGGGGGGAATCCCAGGGAGCTGCTGGAGGTGACGTGGTGTGGATGTGCCAGAGAGCAGTGTTGTGCCACCATGGTGCTGGAGGTGACATGTCCCCACGGGTTGGTCCCCTTTCAGGGGGGTGGTGGCTGTGATGCTCTGGGACACTCCTGGACTGGCCCTGGGGGGGGGTGAAAGCATCCCCAGAGCTGGGCTTCCCCGCCAAAATCTCCAAGGTGTGTGTGTGTGTGGGGGCTGTGGTTGAGCCCCAACCTTGCGTCCCCTCCGAGGTGGCTCCATGTCCCTGCCTGGGCTGTCACCTGTCACAGGGGGATGACAGTTTCCCTGCCCGGCTTCCCCCAAGCTGTATTTTCACATAGTTTTTAATAACTCAATAAAAGTTGTATTATTTTTATTTCCACCTAGCCCTGAGGGGGGTGGCCCAGAGCTGGTCCTCGGGGTGGTGGCACTGAGTGGGATGGGAGCAGCTGGGACGTGCCAGGGGGACGTGACACTCCCCATGTCCCTGCCAGCAGGGGGCCAGGATGGGGCCAGCTCCCCTGCCATGTATTTTGTGTGAAAAAAGGGGCAAAAGCTGCAGCCCCCTCAGCAAGTCACCAGTGCTGGGGAAATGGAGGCACAGGTCCTGCTCCCCCTGTGCCAGCTCCCACGGGCATCGGGGAAACTGAGGCATGAAGGGCTGAACTTGACCGCAGGCCTGGGACTACTCCTGCAACACTGTCACTTTGTCCCAGCATGGCCACCATGGCAAAGCAGGGTGTGCAGGGCAGGGGTTGTCCCCTCCTGGGGTGTGCTGGGGTTGGGTCAGTGGCTCCACCAGCCCCTGGGGACTGCCCTTTGTCAATGAGCAAGACTTGGCTGGAGCATGGTGGAAACCTTCTCGGGGCCTCATCCACCGGGGTGGGCAGCTCGGCGGGGCTCTGGATGGTGGGCAATGCAATGCTGCTCCCATCCTGTGCCCAAAAACCAGTCCCTATCCTCCCAGGCACCTAGCGGAAGTGTGCCCGGGACCCGGCCGTGTCCTTCCCCACGTCAGCTCCGCACACCCGTCAGGTTCCTGCACCCTCGCCGGACACTTCCTTTCCTGTCTCGCTCTCTCATCCCGAGTCATGAGATGCTGGTGACGTGCGCGCCCAAGCGATGAAGAAATTGCTTGGCCCATGCGGTCACCAGTGCTATTTTTGTCCCTGCTGGGTATTGCACAGTCCTCTGCTACCCGCTCTCCTCCAATGGAGTGGCCACAGCCATGGCCTGCTTCTTGCCCAGCTGGGCAGGGACCCTGCATGGAGCCGTGGGAGGTGACTGCACCTTTTGGACAGGCCAAGGTCACCTGTGGCCACAGGGGAGCTGAGGGTGGGTGTGCTCTGCCTGTATGGTCCTGCTCACCTGGCCAGGGTGCCCAGGGGTCCTACCGCAGCATCATACATGGCGGAGGGCCCATAGGGTTGGAGAGGGAGGGATGGAGGCATGGATGGATGGATGGATGGATGGATGGACAGGTAGCTAGTTGGGGAGATGGCTAACAGCCTGTCTGACTAGGCAGACAGCCAGTTGGATAAACTACTTCAGTCAAGCAGGTATGGAGAGACAAGACAAGCCCCTACAGGGCTGCCCTGGGCACAGCTCTGGTTGCCCTGAACCCAGCAAAGCCAGCCCAGCTGCCACCTCTGCCGGGGGATGCCCAGAGGAGGAAGAGGCAGCTGGTGGAGGAAGCGATGCCGGCCCCACTCCTGCAGCAGAAAGTTCTGCAGGTTGCAGGGGGGGGCTGGGGAGGGGAAAAGAAAACATTTCTTCTGGAAGTGAGTCACACCTCTGCTCTTCTGCCCAGAAATAACATCTGGAGATGTTATTTCGGGGTTGTCCCCCTGCGCTGCCACTGAACACTCTGAAGATGCCAATCTGGTGTGAAGTGGCTCCTTCTGCTCATGCCGGCAACTTTGGGTGGGCACCAAAAATCAACGGGACTGTGAAGCAGCTCAACGAGCTGCTCAAATGCACCCATTGTTATGGGCTGGGAAAAGACCCCGTTGGTGCTAGGCTTCATCCCCCGGGAATGGGGAGCCGAGGAGGGGACACGGGGTTTGCAGCAGGTGCCACCGGCAGTGCTGAGGCCGGGCTTGCCGGGCTCTCCCATGGTGGTGTTGCATAAGTGTGACGCGGCAGCCGGAGCCGCGCTGCCTGCACAGCTGCCTGTGCTGCTGCCCGCGCCCGCCTCCCGCTGCCCTCAGCCAAGCACCCTTGGGCAACACCCAGGGCCCCACATGTCACCGGGTGGTTGCGTTTCCTCCCTGGGGCACCCAAGGGTGCTGCCTGGCAGAGGGGCTGGGCCATGCTGCCCGCTGCCCCTCTCTTGGGCCAGCACCCGACTTCGTCACCCAGAGGGGTCGGCAAGCAGGCAGACGGACAGATGGAGCATCCTGTGGAGCGTGGCTGAGCGCCGTGGCCAGGCGCGGTCCCCAGCCCTGCCAGGATGTTCCGCAATTCCCAGCCTTTCACCTCTCTCGTTCCCAGGCTGGATTTTTGGCTCCCAGGGCTGGAGCTGGGATGTGAAGCACCTCCACAATGGGACACGGGTGTCCCCACATGGCCAATGTCCCTGTGCCACTGCCGCTGCCCTCTTTTGCATTTGGGTTTTGGGGCAGCAGAGGCCGTTTTCAGTTCAACCAGCCCGTTGGGCGCCAAGCAGCAAAACCGGGGTGTCTCAAAGTGGCCCTTTTGCAAGAAACCAGGTCATGGGGCTCCAGCGGTGCCTGATCCAGGATGAACAGCGGGACTGCGGACTCCCAGACTGGACCCACTGGGACTCCCTCGAGGAACTGAATCGAAGAACATCACTGGGTCAGCATCATTTCCTCCCGCCAGCATGGCTCGCCCCGCTCATTGGCCCCGGGGACACAGCTCCGCTTTCTGTTGGGTCCGGGTACCTCCTTCGGAAGTGGGGCGAATGGGTGCTCTTTAAAAGCCGAGCTTCCCCATCGGCGAGCAGTTAAGGAAGTCGCTCGCACGCCCGGCAGCCGAAGCGCCGTGCCCTGGCCATGCGGTGCGACGGGCGGTTCCTGGGCGCGCTGGCAGGTAGGTGTCTGCCCGCCTCCTGCAGCTACCCTCTCGCTCGCACGCTGGCTGTGCCGAGCCAGCTGGGAGTCGCGGGAGGGAGCGTGGAAGCGGGGACCACGTGGGGGTTGAGTCGCCAAGGCTGCACCCGCTGGGACATGGCCGTGTCACCTCCCAGGGGTGCTGGCGGGGGACGGGGATATTCCCCACCATGGCACACGGTGTGGGAACAACTGGGGATGGGCAACCCAGGAGGGCTCCCTTTGTGCCCTGGGAGGGGGCAGGCAGGAGGGGACAGGATCTGGGGCCAGTTTGGGGATGGATGGTGGAGGGTCAGGGGTCAGCTTGCTGGCACGGACAGTGCACGCCGCAGTGCAGCAGGGCTGGGTGCTGGGTACCGGTCCAGCACCACCTCCGAAGTCACCACTGGGGTGTGCCCGTGGATGGCAGCAGGGTCAGAACAGGGTCTGGCTGGAGCTGAGGGGCTGGATCCAGGAGTGTCACTGCTGTCCCCTCCTTGGCGGTGGCCCACACTGATGGAGCAATGCTGAAGCCACCACCGCAGCTAGGCTGCACTCCCTGGCTCTTCATCCCCCTCCTCCTTCCCTTCACCAGGTCCCCAGCAGTTTTTTGGCACAGGGGCTGGCTCATCCCTGCAGCAGGACCGGGGGCTTAGGCGCAGGGGACACATGTCCAGCATATGGTGTTCTTGCCGCCAGCCCTGATGACGGGGTGATGGGCGCCTGGGACCGAGCCCTCCTCACAGCACCAGCCACCGTGGCACAGGGCCCGGTGAGCTTGTGCCTTTCTGGCGCAGAGAGGGGGCTGCCTCCCTTCACCCAATGACCCCCACCTCCCTCCTCTTCCTCCCCAGCTGTCACCAAAGGACTCTTCATCCTCTGGGCAGTGCCAGGCCAGGCGGGGCGGGCCCCCACCCTGCAGCAGATCCAATCGCTGGTGGGGCTCATGGCTGAGGACGCACAGGAGCTTTTCACCTTCTATGTGAGTCCCCTTCTCCGGGGCATTGGGGGGTTGCTCCTGTCCCCTCCGTGGGGAGACAAGGGGCCGATGGGGGTGTTCCTGTGCTGCTCCCATCCTCACATCCCTGACTTTTCTCCTCCATCCGTGAGCAGGAGAAGGACCAGCGCCTGGCCTTCAACAACATCTGCCACACCAGCCGCCCTCCCGAATGGCTGCGGGGGTCGGTGCTGGGGTCTGAGGGGCTGCGGGGACTGCGGGGGACTATGATCCGCATGGCCCAGGCACTGCAGGACATCACTCGGCACCAGCGTGACCTCAACCCCCCCGGCGCCGAAATTCTTCAACGCTTGGCCAGCACTCACCAGAAGGTGCGAGGGCTCCTCAGCAACCTCGATGGGCTCTTCCCGGTTCCCAGCTCCCACCCTGCCCACTGGCCCCCACCTGGTCCCACACCACCCACCAAGGTCTTCCAGCAGAAGCTGCAGGGGTGCTGGATCCTCTGGAGTTATGCCAACTTCATGGCCAAGCTCAACACCCAGCTGCAGGCCAGGAGCCACCAAGCACACCGGGAGAAACGGAGATCGCGCAAGGGCTCACGCGTTCCTAGGGTACACCTGCCATCACCGGAGTTGTCCCCACCTCCAGCTCCATCACCTCAATCTCCATCGCCATCGCCATCTCCATCTCCATCTCATGTCCAGCTCCATCATCTCCATCTCTATGCCATCCCCATCCCTGCAATGGACACACGCCAACCAGCTGGGATGTACCACAGAGACCCTCTAAGCTCGCACGGGTGAGGCCACAAGTGCGCTGGAAGCAGCTCCCATCACTTCAGCTTGCCATGGAGATCAGGCAAGTCNGCCCCCCCCTCCCCCCCCCTACTCCTGCCCCACGTCTCCCCATGGGGAGCCATGCACTCAGGTGTCCCCTGGACATCCAGCAGAGCTGTCCCTTGTCACCCAGCCGCATTTTCCAGTGATTCAATGGGTCCGGTGACCCAGCCTGACTAAGAGCCGCTTGCCCAGCACCCGCTGCACTGCCGGCAGGGTGCGGCCCCGGCCCACGGACAGCGCTGCTGGCACCCGCGAGTGCCACCGGCGTTGTCACCCCCGCCCTGCACCCAGTTTCTGACCCCAGAGCGTGTCTGGGAGCGGAATCCCGTGAGCTTGGTGTCCCTGTGAGCTTGATGTCCCCACAAGCTCAGCCTCCCCTTCATCTCGGTGTCCCCATGAGCTCAGTGTCCCTGTGAGCTTGGTGTCTCTGTGAACTTGGTGTCCCTGCAAGCTCAGTGTCTCTGTGAGCTTGATGTCCCCATGCTCTTTGTGAGCTTGGTGTCTCTCCAAGCTCGGTGTTCCTGTGAGCTTGATCTCCCTGTGAGCTTGGTCTTTCCATGAGCTTGGTGTCCCTGCTAGCTTGCTGTCCCTACATACTCCATGTCCCTGCAAGCTCAGTGTCCCTTGGCCCCGTCCCTGCATTCTCAGTGTCCCCAAGCCCTCACATCCCCGTGCTCGTCCCTGTGTGCTCAGTGTCCCTCTGTGCTTGGTGTCCCTGGTCCCATCCTGGCACGCTTGGTGGCCCCACACTCTTGGTGTCCCCATGCTCTCAGCACCCGTGTTCCCAGGAAACCCTCTGCGCTCAGCGTCCCCACACCCCCAGTGTCCCTGAACCCTGCAGCCGTGTCACCACAGCCCTGCCCATGCTGGGTGGGGGCTCGTGACCGTGCGTGGTGGCACCCTCCCCTCCCCACTAATTTATACATTATTTGTGTGTTATCATATTTATTGAATCTAGGGGTTAATTTAATACATCCCTGCAGTGGGAAGAAATATTTAAGGACATGTTTTTAATATATAAATATCTATTTTTATGAGATTTTTTTTTTTTTTTTTGTAGCGTGGTGTTAAACTATGACTGTAACGAGGGTTTATTTATGAATATCAATATTTTTTGGTACTGTGAGAAGGGCGGTGCCCACCCTGGGCTCGTGGCACCCCCGTATTTTTGTAGAAAGGCAGAAATAAAGTGCTGGCCTTGGCCCACAGGCCACCGAGCGATTGTGTCCCTCTGTCTGTCCGTGTGTCCAGGGGTCTGTGGGCAGAGAGGGGCTGTGGTTTGGTGGCCTGGCTGTGCCCATTGTCTTTGCCAGGGTATGGTGTGGGATGGGATGGGATGGCGGGATGGGATGGGATGGGATGGGATGGGATGGGATGGGATGGGATGGGATGGCGGGATGGGATGGCCCAGCACAGTGGCACACGATGGGAGGTGGCACAAGGCATGGCACAGGATGTGGCACATGGCACAGCACGGTGTAACTTATGGCATGTGACATGGCATGGCCTGGCACCACCAGGTGTGGCACACCACGTGCCACACGCCACAGCCCTGTGTGGCAAGCGACCCGGCACCACTGCTGGCACAGGCCAGGCCATCGCCGCAGCCAAGCTGGAGCAGCATGTCCCTGCCGCCTGGCCAGCGCCAGCGTGGGGACCAGGCCACCCGCTGCCACCAGCCCCGCTGAGTCAAAAATCCTAAGACCTGGTCATGTGGCACGGTGGAGTCACTCGTTCCTCGCCGTGTGCCGGTGCCCACCGGGCAGCCGGGCACTGCCGCCGGCACCACCGCCTGAGTCAGTCGTGGGGAGCAGCGCCGCCCAGACGGCCACCACCGCGCAGGCACCCGCTGCCGTCTGGGGACACTCGGGGTGACGATGGCACCATGAAGCAGCCCGGGCCGGCTTGCTGTGCCGTGGGTGACCGTGACCGTGCCACCACTGCCCACCGAAGAGGAGGCAACGCAGAAGGGGAGGCAGCGTGCATGGGCTGCGGAGGGGAGGGCGCAGGTACGTGAGCCTCCCCCCCCTTCCCCGGCACGCAAAGTGGGGGTGCACCCTGTGCTGCGTGTCACCAGAGGGACCCCCTGTGGGACTGGGCTCCTCACAGGGACCCCAAGGTGTGGTCCACAGGGAAAGTCACCCCATGGTGGGGATCTCCCTTGGCCACTGTCCCCAAGGGCACTGCCCACCCTGCCATGGCCACCGGGGTGTCCTGTCTGGCCCGGGGAGGGGGGAGCAGCAGGGTGCTGCCGTGGGGTGGCACTGGTGGGGTGACACCGATGGGGGGGTGACACTGGTGGTGGTGACACCCGTGGAGGTCACACCAATGGGGATGACACTGGTGGGGGGATACGGGTGGGGGGGTGACACCAGTGGGGTGACACCGATGGGCATG
>VZZY01010462.1:235875-284243 GCA_013400335.1 Eurystomus gularis | reverse complement strand
CGCCTGCCGGGGGGCAGGTGAGGGGGCCGGGAGCGGGACAGGAGCCTCGGCACAACCAGGACGGCAAAGTGGGGGGTCTGGGGGCTGCTGGCTGAGCTGGACCCCAACCAGAGCAGGATGGGTCTCGGCTCTGGCTGGAAGCTCTCCCCTTGGGTGCCCGGGCTTGGGGGCATCCTTGGGGGATGCTCCGCATCATGGGGGCATCAGCAGCGGCACGATCCCCGTGGAGCACCACCGGTGGTCCCCACCCTGACGCTCGCCTCTCTCTCCACACAGGCGTCGTGCCCTTCATGGCCCTGCTCTTGCTGCAGCGGCGGCCGGTGGCCGGCCGGGCACTGCTGGTCACCGGCTCCACCTGCCCTGGCCACGGCTTGTGCCGCTCCAACGTCCAGGAGCAGACCCGCAGGCAGGTCGCGCTGCTCAACGCCACCGCCCAGGACCTCTTCAGCCTCTATGTAAGTGGTGCTCGGGGACAACCAAGACCTCCGGGGCTGTCGCTCCACTGTGTGCGTGAAGGGGAAAGGCTGGGAATGCTGCGGGGACGGTGGCGGAAGGTGGCCGGGAGGGACAGGGGACACGGGGATGACGCTCGCCTCTCCTCCCAGCTGAAGTGCCAGGGAGAGCCGTTCAGCAGCGAGACCGACAAGCTCTGCAACCCCAGCAGCATCTTCTTCCCCGCTTTCCGTGTCAACCGGACGAGCGAGCGGAAGGAGGTCATGGTGGCTATGTACAAGCTCTTCGCCTTCCTCAACGCCTCACTGGGGAACATCACACGCGACCAGGAGGAGCTCAACCCCACGGCCAAGGAGCTCCTCGATCGCCTCCACAACACCACCAAGACCACCCGGGGCCTCATCTCCAATCTCACCTGCCTCCTCTGCAAGAACTACAACATCTTCCAGGTGGACGTCAGCTATGGGGAGAGCTCCAAGGGCAAGAGTGCCTTCAAGAAGAAGCAGCAGGGCTGCCAGGTGCTCAGGAAGTACGTGCAGGTCATTGCCCAGGCGGCCCGCGTCCTTCTACCTCATCTCAGCCCCCCGTGAGTGCCTGCCCCAGCTCCTCTGCCTCCCCCCCACCGGCCGTCCTCCAACCACTGTCTCCTGAACTCCCGCCTTCCTATTTATTACTCCGGACCTTGCACTGGCCCCATCCGCCCTCCGGTAATTTATTTGCCCCTTGAGGGGGTGAACATTGCAGCCTGGCGTGTCCCGGGCGGAGCAGAGCTGGGGCCAGCATCCAGCGGGACAAGAGGTGATGCTGGGGCGCAGGCTGGTCCTGGGATGTGCCTCAGCTGTCCCTAAGGGATGCCAGGGGCTGGCAGTGGGGCTGGACTCTCTGCCCCATGGCTGGTCTCCTCCATCACGGAGAGTAACCTGATGGACACCCTCCAGCATTGGCCAAAAGCCTCCACTTCGCGGGAAAAAGGGTCGGGATGAAGGATGCCGGGATGCTGCAGCTGGTGGGGACATGGGGACACACTCCCCCTGCACATTTTGGGTCTGGGCTCCCACACAAGGAGTCGAACTGAAGGTGCCGGGGTGGCCATGGCGGATGGGGCTGGGTCCCACCACCTCAGACAAGGCCACTGCTGGGGACGGAGCCAATAGCCACCACACTGGAGAGCATCACCCCCTCCTGCGTGGGCACGGTGGGGCACAGAGGGCCCATCCCCCGCTTCAGAAAAGTGCTTTTCCCATTGGAAGGGCCCTGAATGTAGTAGTGGAAAAGGGCTGGGCTTCGCCCGGCCCAGCGTGGCCCCAGCGCGGGGACGCGGGGACACGGGGACACCAGGATGTGGGGACCTGGCCACAGGCCGGTGGCAGGAGGAGCTGGCTCGCTCCTGGCACCGGAGCGGGCTGCGAGGGTTATTTATTGCCTTGGTGGAAAGCCCAGCGTGCACTGAGTGCTCTGACCTGACTTTTAATAATGTTATTAATAATAATAATTAATAAGAATTAATAATAAGATTTGTGGTAATATATAGAGAGAATTCTATTTAAATATTTATTTTTTTATACTTCTCTCCCCCCTTTTTTTAAATAAACCAACAGAAACTGACTGTATTCGACTCCTCTTTGCTAGGTTCCTTTCTTGCCCCAAAAACACCCTCAGGGCTGCCCCAAGAACTCCTCAAGCATCGCTGGGGTTGGTCACCTCCCCTGTCCTCTTGCTCCTTCTGCTCTTCCCGTCTCCTCTGGGATGGCTCATTGCAAAGGCATTTTGCCTGGGGGATGCATAAACAGACACTCTTGCATGGGGAGGGGATCATCATAGAGTGGGGATCATCATGGTGTGGGGACCATCATGGTGTGGAGACTATCTTGATGTGGGGACCATCATGGCATGGGGAGCATCATGGTGTGGGGACCATCATGATCTGGGCAACACCATGGCATGGGGAATATCATGGCATGGAGACCATCATGGCATGGGGGCCATCATGGCATGGGGGCCATCATGGAGTGGGGAGCATGGCAGCGCAGGGAGCCACACTCCGCCAATGCTGGCAGTGCCGGGTGTACGGGGAATGGCCGAAGCCAGCTGGGAAGAGGCAGAGGGAAGCGAGTGAGCGTGTGTGGAGGGAGGGGGGGCAGATAAAATCCCAGCCGCTTCCCAGGCAGCCCTGGGAGAGGCTCAGCAAAAGCTTCACCAGGGCCAAGACCACCTAAGGCTCCACCAGCTCCTCCGTGAGTGTCTCGGATGGGGCTGTACTGGTTAACAAGAGGCTGATTATACAGGAGACGTTGGAGCAGGATGATGAAATTTTCCTCCTCCTCCGGAGCCCTTGGGCCTCCGGCCAAACCTCCCAGGCATGAGACAGCAAGCGGATGAGCTAAGATCCTGTGTGATCATCTCTTGTGTCTCGGAGGAGCCCTGACCAAAAAAAATCATCGCAAAAATTCCAAAGTTCCCCCCAAAACCCCTCTTTCTTTGCCCTGCTGGGGTCGTGCTGCCTGCTTATGTCCCTTGGCTCCTATGGGAGGTTTCACGGCATCAGGTTGTCCCCAGAATGACACTGCCATGGGCAGCCTCGTGCTGCCGGCAGCTTCGTGCCGTGCTGGTGGTGACGGCAGAGGGAGCGGGTGCCCAGCTCCAGCCCAGCCCTGCTGTCCCTTCATGGCATGGGATGAGCTGCAAAAGGCACCAGCTTCCCCAGCCCATGGCAGAGGCACCTGGTGTCAGCCCTGGATGCCACAGTGGGGCCTCAGGCACCATGTAGCTTGCTTCTGTCATCCCATCCTGCCACTAGAATAGGGGCTCTGGGTGCCCACTGGGTCACTGCACATTTGTGGGACCATTTCCAGCTGGCACCATGAGATAAGATGTCCCCAGACCAATACAACCCTTCCCCCAAAATGCAGAGAGGGGGCAGAGCCATTTGGGATGGTCATCATGCATCATGCAGAGCAGGATGGCTGCCAGGGTCACCATGTCCCCATGGCTATCACTACCAGGCCATTGCACGGCCAACATCTCCTGTGCTGGAAGTCCAGGGCTGGACATCCAGGCTGAGCCCTTCTGTGCACAAATATCCTCAACTCATCCCCGCCAGGGACCTGGCAGGTGCCTGGAGGTGCCACCAACTTGGTCCTGGGGGCTCAATGGGTGGCTGTGGCCAGGGGCTTGGGTTGAGCTCTGTGGGGCTAGGGATGAGGTCGAGCGCAGCAGTGAGGAGCTGTGCACATCTGGATTTCTCACGCTTGCGTTCAACGTCCCTCCTCAACCAGATGGCAAAAATAAATAAATAGAATAAATCAGAGCCTCCTGACATAAATTGGGAACTCACGCCCGGGCTCTGCGTTTCATGAGTCTCCCTGGAAGACAGTCAAACGCAGGCGAGGACAATGGGTTCACTTCTCCCCTGTGTCGGGTCATTCCCAGTTAAGGCTCATTAGGAGCGGGTTGGGGATTAACTCTTCCGTCCCCGGAAACGCAGCTCCTGCTGAAGCGTGGACAGGACTCTAAAATTCCCAAATCCCCATCCTTTGGACTCCCCTGGGGTTTTGGGGCTGGGCCTGGAGGTGGCCCCTGGCTCATGCCATCACCCCATCTCCTGGGATCTAGGACACGTTGCCCCATGCTCAGCGGACATCCCAAACTCCAGGGAGATGGAAAGGGCTTCCAATGACCTCAGCCAGCAGAGATCCCACCCAGCTGGTGCTTGGGGGAACCAGGCCAGCCCCGTGAGCTGGACCGTGAGCGCCGGGGAGAAACTAGCACTGCCACTTCCCTGGTGGGATCAGCAGGACCCCGTTAGCAGCTCCCCTTCAGCCCCAGGACACAGAGAAACTATTTTGGCTGGGGCGAGAGCCAGGGCGGGAGCTCCGGGGAGCCTTTCGTCGTGGTGGGAGCGATGCCTGCGCCCCGATAACGGAGCGGCCTGACCATCGGCGCGCGGCCCCGAGCCGTCGGCGGGTCAGCACTGCCTTCGGGGAGCGCGGTACGTGAGGAGCTGCTCCTGCCCGTGGTGAAGTCAGTGCCGCTGCCTGGGTGTGACTAACTGACCTCAGACCTTGGCCCCGCGGCATGGATCATGTGCTAACTGACGCTGCGTGCAGCCCGGCCGGACGGGTCCATGCCGCTGCCCCGCGGCCACCGGCCAGCCCAGACTTGCCGTCCATGGGCTACAGGTGTGGTGCCAGGGCAGCGGCAGCTCCGCATCCCCAGGGCTCGGGCCAGCATGAGCATCCCAAGCAGGGTTGACCTCGCGGGCTGACCTCCGCCCAGGAAAGATCCCGGTTGGAGCATCCCACCTGCACCCGCGTCCACCCAGGCTGTGGCTGGACCTGCTGGTGTCCACAGCAGAGCCCCTTCCCCATCCGGGAGGTCCCCGTAAGGCTCCATATCCAGGAGATGCATTCAGCCAGTACCGATGTCCTCAGCAGGTCCCCAGCCCCAAGCTGCGTGCCAGCATGTCCCTGAGGAGGGGACATCGTGTCCCAAGGGCTGGCCAGCGGCTCTTCCTTGCCGTCTCGGGCTGGCCCCCGGCCCGAGCATGGAAAGAAGAGCCGAGCCCATCTGAAACGCATTCATCCCTGGGCACTCTTGCTGCAATAGCAGATGCTCCTGCGGGTCCCCAACCACATCACAGCTCTGCGACGCGGGAACCTCACGTTCACATGGGAAGAAACAGGCCTTGCCCCGAACGGCTCAAACTCCTAATTGGAGACCAACCGTAACAAATAAACAAGACAATGGGCTGGAGGCGAGATGAACGCAACCTCTGTCGCAGGACCCGGCTCTGAGAGCCGTCTCCCTGCCCAGCAGGGGTCTTGGCACCGGCCGGCAAGAGCCAGAGGGAGGGCAGGGGCTGGATCCGGACCCCCCGGCAGAGCCACTCGCTGTGTGACACCACTGGAGCTCAGGGCTGGCTTGGGAGCTGGATGACACATCTCCAGAGGTCCCCCGAGACCCTTGTCGGCAGCTTTACTAGGCAAGTGTTTAGTCTCATGGTGAGCGAGCTTGGAATGAGGACAAATCCAGCTTTGGCGAGCTGCTGGAGAGGCCCATCCTTGCTGCATCCTAGTTCGGGGCTGGATGGGGAACCCCCCATGCCTCACACAGGGCTTAGGGGACCCTTCTCCACCACCCTTCATCAAGAACAGGACCTGCTGCCTTGTCTTTCTCCAGGAGTGCTGCACGTGGCCAGCCCTGGTATCTGATGGCTGGGGTTATCTCAGCAGAGCTATTGCCCTTAAACAGAAGACAGGGAACCTTCTGCAGCCCTGGTGCTCTAGATAAAAGGCTCAGCACCCCAACAAGATGCGCAGCATGCAGAGCACCCAGCCGGTGGTGTTGGAAACAGGGGAGAACACCTCAGCTCTTCCATCCAGGCTCTGCTAAGGGTCTCACAGACCTCCCTTGCAGACCATGAGCCCTAAGCCTAAGGACCTGTAGGGTTGGAGCTATTTGAGGTACATCTGCTTAACAAAGGCCTTTCAGATGAACCTACAGAGCCCCTGGCTGGGAAGGGGAAAAATCAGGGCTCAAGGGGAAGATCTCACCCAAGGAAAGGAAGAGCACTGGGGAAGCAAGTGAGGGTTGGCAAGGGTGAAGAGTTGGGCATCAAGCCCCAAGCAGGCTCTCGGAGAAGCAAGCATCACTAGAAGAGACCCACCAGGATGCTGGGGATGGCGGGGAAGGACCAGCTCTGTGACCAAGTGGGAGCCATGGCAGCTCCCTGGGGTTCTTCACACCAGGGTGGCAGGTGGGCACACATCGCTGCAGCTCCCAGTGACACTCCTGCTGCCACAGCTTGTGCTCCCTGGCCCTGGAGAGCTAAGTGCCATCTTTGGCTGCACATCAGTGTGGGAAGAGGAGCCCCTGGTGTCTTTTTTCCCACCGTGACAGAAAACCTCAAAAAAAAATTAGCAGAAGTAGTGGAGATTCCTGGAGAAGAGAGGAAACAGAAAGGTGCCATTTCTTCCGACATTGAAAGGAGATGGCAGAAGAGACCAGCCATGACTGAGACCAAATCTGCCCATCTCTGACGTGTCCACCTGCTCTTCGCTCCCCCCCAATCTCTCCCACCCCAGGGAGCGGCAGCACCTCCACTCTAGCAGCACTGCGGGGGGAGCGGGAGATGCTCCGAGCTAGAACTGGGGGATGTCCGACCCTATAGCACCTCTAGCACCCTGCTCACCACCTCACCGCATAGCACCCAGCACCACAGCCCCAGCAGGACCCACCACTGGGGTCCCACTGCCCACAACAGCAGCAGGGCAGCAAGTGAGCCCCAATGGGCTCCCTGCCATCCCCACCGAGCTTGGCTGTGCCTCCTGCAGCTGGGCGCTCAGCTCACCATGAGGATGCCAAGCATCTCCCCTGGCTCCCGCTGCACCCAGGGCCAGAGCAGTTGATGTGTTTATTTATTGCGACAAAAGGAAGCGCGCCAACAGTGCTCCCCGGCACAGGTCACGCTCTCCTCTCCCCGGTGACTGCTCCTTTGAGTCTCGTTTCCCAAGAACACTAGGTGTGCGTGCGATTCCGCCGGGCGAGCGTGTGCGCGCCTGCAGCTGCCAACCACATTTGACTAAGGGCCCGAGGCTCCAGAGATAGGAGGTTCCTACACGTCCTGTGAAGACAGGAGAGGAGAAAGCCCCAGACGAGCCCCCACAGTGGTGGGGAAGCTGCAGCATGAACCCAGCCTCTTCCAGCCACCAGAGACTCTCCTCCTCCGCAGCCAGGGTGCCGCGAGGCACGAACCTGCCAGGAACGATGCGCCTGACTCATTCCTCTGCTCCTAGAGAGATTTCTGCTTGCTTTTTTCCTGGCCTGGCATTCCCCACAGGGCTCTGTGCATGGCTATGGGGCAGGGAGGGCAATGCCGGCTGGGTGAAGTCCGTCTCCTCCTGACATCCGTGGTGAGATGCCTGCTGGGCTCTGGGATGGGGCTTTCCATGCGGAAACTGTGGTTGCCCCACCTTGGTGCTTCCAAATTCCACTGCCAAACACCCCACCTTGGTGCTGCTGCACCTCAGCCTTGTGCAGGGCAGCAGCAGCTCTCCTTGGTGCTCACAGAATCATAGACCCATCGACTGGTTTGGGTTGGAAGGGATGTTTAAATCTGATCTAGTCCAGCCCCCCTGCAGTGAGCAGGGGCAGCTGCAACTAGAACAGGTTGCTCAGAGTTCCAGGGATGGGGCATCGACCACCTCTCTGGGCAACCTGCACCAGGCTCTCACCACCCTCAGCAACAACAATTTCTTCCTTCTCTCTAGTCTAAATCTCCCTCTTTTAGTTTCAAACCATCACCCCTTGACCTGTCCCAACAGGCCCTGCTCAAAAGTCTGTCCCCATCTTTCTGACAGGCCCCCTGAAGTCCTGAAAGGCCCCAAGGTCTCCCTGGAGCCTTCTCTTTTCCAGGCTGAACAAGCCCAACTCTCTCAGCCTGACCTCCCAGCAGAGGGCTTCCAGCCCTCCCATCATTGCTGAGGCCTCCTCTGGATCTGCTCCAATGGCTTCATGTCCTTCATCCCAGCATCACTGGTCCGCAAGGCACCAGGAGCCACAACTACTTGAGGACCAGCTTTTACCATCCCGGGGGGCAAAGTGAAAAGCTCTCTAATATTAAAGCTTTCTTCACACCTTCCAGCATGCCCAGGCAGAGGGGACCAGCCTCGCTCCCAGTGCCGGCAGGGAGAGCTGCGCAGCCCCAACCCCGGTGCATCCTCACATGCTCGCCTCGCAGCCAACTCCGGGAGGAAACAAGCCCTAGCTGTGCCTCTTCGCAGCTACTGTGACCGGACTCTTCTCCCAAAAGGTCTCGGACAAGCAGTGGGAGGGACCTGTCCCACTGCCTGAGAACCGGGGCAGAACAAGCTGCGCTTCAAGGCTTGGAGGTGCAAAACGCAACAGGCTCCTCACTCCCCACCCCGAGCCAGCGGCATCATCGCCCCATTGCGCTGTGACCCACGAAAAGCAAATCTAGTGCAGGTCTCGTCCCACGTCCCCGGGGCTGGTTCAGCACACGGGTCTGTTTACGTCTCCCCGCATCTGTGTTTATGTGCGCGTTTCCGTGAGTGTGCGTGTGGCTCCGTGTGTGTGGCGGGGTCTCTGGGCGTGGACGGGTGTCTCTTCACATCGGGCTCTCAGCTAACCTCTTAGAAAATGAAAACAAGCCTGGAAGCCTGGCAGCTGTTCCCCGCGCCCCGCTCCAGCGCCGCTTCCAGACAGACAGTAACCGCAGGGCTGATGACCGAGCACACACGCTTCCCTTCAGGCCTTCCTAATTGCGCCGTCAGATATTCTGAAACAAAGGAAATCAAAGACGATACTGATAGCAAGAAATATGTCACGGGAGCAACAAGAGGCAGTCGGCTCCCCGGGCGTCTGGGAACGGGTGGCAGTGGTGGCGGTGGGAGAAGGGGCTCATGGAGCCGCTGGAGCCGTGGGCAAGGGACCGGGCTTGGCCGGGACTCTGCCAAGAGTTGGGTGGGCATTGGCAGCGCCGCTGACCCCGGGAGAGGCCTGGGAGGGCTCCAGCACAGACGCGGGCTGGCAATGGCCACGCTGGATTTCTCATGGAAACTTGTGTAGGATCTTGCCAGGTCCCAGGACTTCTTTTTTTTTTTTTTCCCCTCGCCTTTGCCCAGATTTTCTCTAACCAGCTCCTCTGATTTCCTCCAGCTGCCTGCACGCGAGTGCTGCGCAGCCAACGCCCGGAGCGAGCCGGGACGAGAGCTTCTGCCGTTGTCTCTGCGGGCATGTGGCCGGTGGCATCCAGCCGGAGGTAACCACTGGGCACAGGCTTGGTTACCGGTGCACCCAGGGTGACAGTGATGTGCCAGCGCACGTTTAGGGGCTGAGCTGGGTTTCGACCACCAAAATGGTGCTAGGAGATGGGAGAGTGGTGGGACGCAGGGCTGAGGCTGGCAGGTTTTGGAGTGGGGATGAGCGTGATCTAGCAGTGGTGGTGGCAGCAGCTGGCAGGGCATGGGAACCCTGCTTCCCACAGCCACCCGCTTGCAGGATAATTTAACTCTTCAACAAATTCCTGACCCAGCTGGCTCGGGAACCACAGCCTGCTGGAAAGGATGGAAAAGCCTGGCCCTCACTTAGCAGGGAAAAGGTGGGGTGGGAGCCGCAGGGGCTGCAGCGGAGCAGGGCAGAGAGATCTGTTATCCATCAGTGGAGGGTGGGACAAGAAACTCTGGGCTTTGACCACAGTGAGAGACCTTCAGGGGAGTTTTTCTTACACCAGGCTGGGGATGTGCTGGGTTTGCTGCCCCAGGAAGAGGCAGGATGGGGATGCAGGGCAGGCAGCTCCATGGCTCCCATGGAAAAGCCGCTCACCGCAGCATCTCCAAGCATCAGTCCCCCATGCCATGGACATTCTCCCAACTTCAACCTCCCGGCCAGGATGCACAAGCAGTTTGGTTGGGAGTGGATGGAGGCAAGAGTCGCTCAGAGTCGTCCAGGGGGAGGGGTTGAATTCAGGCAGCAGAATGGGTTTGCTGCTCTAAATCCCTTCTGGAGCCGGAAGGTTTTTTTGGCTTCCTTACAGCAGTGTCCAGTCTATTGTAGGAAAGCACTGAGCACCGATCGCCGCTTTGCCTCCGCTAAAGGCAGTGTCACAAGGCTTGCCAAGAGGAGCCAGGGAACCAAGTCATTTTTGGCCAAAAAATATCTTTTCATAACCACGGGGAAGGAAAGAGCTGGCTGGGCAGAAAACACAGGCAGGGCAGTTCCCTAGAAATAGCCAAATTCCTCCAAAAAATAACCTGAGGTAATAACTCTCCCCAGCCCCACGCGCACCCGGCTGGATTCATCCCGCTTTTATCTCCCAAATCCGCTCGCTCTCCCAACCCAACTATTCACCTCTTTAGGAGCAATTCCTGCAAAATTCCTTTGGTCCAAAAGGCAGCTGAGGTGTCCCCACAGCACCCGAAGCCTTTTTGCTGATGGATGAGCTGCAGAGGCAGCCTCGGAGGGCAAAGGGGCCGCAGCTTCCCTTCCCAGGAGCCAGAGGGGAAGGAAACGCAGGCACGGGGAGCTGGTGGTGGCCCCGGCCACTGCCCGGAGCGGTTCGAGGTGCCAGCAGCCACTTCCGCTGCTCCGAATTGCGAAGCCACTTCCTCGGGGTGCTGCAGGCAGCTGGTGGGGAAGGATGGGTGGTGGATGCTCCATCCCGGCCCAAAACACCGGCCAGTGGTGACCAGCCATCCCAGTGACCAACCCCACACTGGGACGTGAGGGTGCCAGACACAAGCACAGCCCCACGGGGTCAGCCTGCAGCCCTCGATGCGATGTGCTGGGAGACATCCAGACCTGCTGATGATCTGCTGCTGGCGCAGATGACCTCAGGCCCTAAGCCTGGTCTAGAGCCCAGGATTTTGGCCCAATCATGGAGCATGTCAACATCAAGCAAGTGGCAACCCTGAGGAGCAGGGCTGGAGGGAGGCACTGCGTGAAAAGCTGGAGCTCAGGCAGATCTCAGCCCTGAATTGGGGTCGCTCTGGAGGAAAAGAGCTGCCCACCCTTGACACAGTAACAGAGATGAGTGCTCAGGTCCATGCAGATGGGTCCCTCCTGGCACTGGGAGAAGGATGGGAAGAGCAAGGCATCTTCTCCTCTGACTCTAGATGGGACAGCACCAGGAAGCAGAGCAGCTTGGGCAAGGGAAAACCCAAGGTCCTCCTTCCTCTTTGCAAAGCTGTTTGTGCAGTTATGCCCCTGGGTAAATATCGAGCCCAAGGGCTCCGAGTCACCTCGCTAGACCTGCTCTGCCCTGTCCACAGAGTGGGCTGCAGCCCCACTGTGGCCCCACACAGCCCAGTGATTTCCATATTCCCCTTCTTCTTCTCCAGGTGAGGCTCTGAGAAGGAACTTCCCACCAAGAACAGACTTGCCTTGCTCCCAGCCGAGGGGGATCTGCACCCTCGCTTTGCTTAAGAATTTGCTCTTACTCAGAAGGCATCAAGGCTTCTTTGTAACCTCCTGCCTACCAGAGGGGCAGCTGTTGTGGCTGGCCTCCCTCTTCCTCCCAGCCCACGCAGATGGGTTTAGTTCCTTGCAAAGAGCTGCCTGTTCATGCGTTTCCTTCGCAAAGGTATGTTCCTTGGCGGCGGGAGCAGCAGCAGAAGAGCAGGTGGGCCCCCAAGAATGAAGAACATTTTTCCCTCCTTCCTCAGCTTAAGTAGGTCAGCGCAGCCCTTGCCATGTCCTGGAAGCAGAAGGCTGGACCTGGGGGAGCTTTATCACCTTCCATTGCCTGCCATCTTCTTCAGAAAATGCCAGTTAGATAAGGTTCAAAACTCCATCCCCCAAGTGCAGCACAGCTCCTGAAGCACCTCATGGGAGCGTCCTCCCCTGAATTCTCCACAAGCCAGTTTTTTCAGGAGAAAACAGAGTTTTTGGGGAGTCACCAAAACCACCTGAAGACAACCCAACGCTCAGCCCCCTGAATGATTCCCATGTTTTCCTTCCATCTTTGCTGTCATGAGCCGAACTGTGTCCTTGCCCAGCCCTCCCCAGCCTCGCACCCTGCCTGAGGCAGGCCGTGCTCGCTCCAGGATGGCCCAAACACACCTCCTGGGAATGCTGGACACACCGCAGCAGTTACGGGGATCAACACTAATCCCTGGGATCACCAAACCCAGAGAAAGTGACTCTTTGTTTCTCAAAAAGCTGCAGAAACACTGAAGTCAGCAGAATTTTTGTAAGCGATGGCTAAACCATATTTTAGATCAAAGGGAGGCAGGACTGGCCGGATCAGACCCAAAGCCCCTTCAGCCAGCCTCGGCCTCCAGCAGTAACTCACGCCAGATGCTCCAAGGAAGGTGCAATGCCTCCTCAGTGCATAGACACAAAATAATCTGCCCATGTATGACTTTTCACCATCCCATACAAGGGTACAGGAGCAAGTCTGCTGGCTTTGCTACTCAAGAGCAGCATGATGTGGACGGGTGTTCACACCGGCTCATTCACAGACCTGCATTGCGGTGGGGGGGGAATGCTGCCCTACAGATAACGGAGAAAGAGAGAGGAAAGACTTCCTTCAGAGTGAATCAGAAGAGTCCATCTCTGCTCTGAATCATCCTGGGGAAGAGCTGATCTCTCCTCATTGACCAAATACGGAGTTTAGGGCTGTTGGCCTTCAGCTAGACCCCTCAAACACCACAAATTAGGGTGAACACACCATCAGAAGGGGTTTCAGCTTCAGCATCTATAGGGACCTCTCTTAGGTGCCTCCCTAAATACAAAACATCACCAGGACACACAACTAAGGTGCAGACCACAGGCCAAAGTGAGATGGCATTGAGCAAAGAGCTGAGTTTAGCGAGAACCTCTTTTCCCAAAGCCCTACTTTCACAGGGCTCTCCAGTAACAGCCAGATTAACAGATGAAATTCTTCACAGAAGTCTATGCAACATCGGAAACTCCAGATAAGCATCTGATGACAGCACCTTGAAGAACTGAGCTCTCTGCCACATCACTCCTGGCAGAGCTGCGTGACCTCAGGAGAGTCACTTCCAGTTTGAATTTAAGCTTCTCCTTCTTTATTGCGGGAAGAAAGATGCTTGACCCTCCCCTTACAAAGAACCTTGTGATCTGCCGATGAAATAAGCACCGATGGATTAATGGAATTACTGTCGGAAAGCAGAGGGAAATACCAATTGCAAGACACCAAAAAATTCAAGCCTACCCGCAGGCAGCACTTCCTGCCACGGTGATGCATGAGGGGCTGCCTATGACACGAGCAAAGCCCTTGTGACGTAACGACAAGGAGCTCTCGGCACGCTACTGCGACATCACAGCAAGCCTGAACAACAGCCACGACGCTTTGGTCCCACCCAGTTTCCCCAGCTGGAGAAACCCAAGGGGGCCGAGGTGCTGGTGGAGCGACTTCAAAGGCCCCCTGACATCAGCAGAGCTTCCACCGGCACGGGTGGCTGCGGGGCAGGTTTGCGGGGTTTCACACCCTGCGCTCCAGGAGCGATTATCAAAGCACTTGAGTCATGAGAAGCCTGCCTGGCCATGGCTGAGGACTTCCTTTGTCCAGCGTGGAAGGATGCCCAGGCAGAAATATCTGCCTCTCACATTGAAAGCTCTTTCCTAACAGAGCTTCTTACACAGCAAGCTCTGTTGCTGGGCTATAGGGAATTTTTGTCCCGGGCTTCTTGACGTGATCCTTTTCAGACAGAAAATCCTGACTCATGAAGCTGTGACGTTGAATATACTGATGTGTAAGGCCTGAGACAATTAGATACTTGGCACCAGCGGCCTCCTTGGCCAGCCAAGGCGAATATATGCAATTTTTGGGAAGTGAATACTTCGATTTTCTACTTTTAAATGAGGGAAGCCTCAGCGATGCCTTAGTAATGAGGGTCACCCAAATACAGTCAATGTCTCCCACTGGATAGTGAAATAAGTGAAATGGAAAAATAATGGTTTTCCCTTTTCCTTTGCAATCAGTGGCCAAATATGCTGCTTCTCTTCCGGAATGAGCAGCTGCCAATTTCAGAGCAGAAAATCTCTTGTAGCCAAGTAGCTCAGCTCTTACACACTCTCACACAGCCTGGGAAAAGGAAAGCTGGCCAGCCAATCGGCAAAATAATTTTGGAAAAAGAGGAGGTAATGGCTGTCCGAAACACCACCGGCACCGCAAATTCAGTCGTGAACTCACATCTCTTTTAAAGCAGAAAATCGACACATCCAGGTCAAATCCTTGCTCATGCTTGGATGTTCCTTCGCAGGAACATTGTGGGTTGACTGCGGCTCTGATTTTCAAGTCACCCGAAGCTTTTAAGCACACGAGCCTTCCCCAGACTTTACGCATGCAGCAAGCATCCTTCATAGAACCACGGAATGGGTTGGGTTGGAAGGGACCTCAAAGATCACCTAGTCCCAACCCCCTGCCATGGCAGGGATGCCTCCCTCTAGACCAGGTTGCTCCAAGCCCCATCCAACCTGGTCTAGAACACATCCAGGGATGGAGCATCCACAACTTCCCTGTGCGGTTTGTGCCTCAGAGTGGAGAACTTCTTCCTTACATCTAATCCAAATCTCTCTTCCTCCAGTTTGAAGCCATTATCCCCCATCCTATCACTACAAGCTCTTGTAAAAAGTCCCTCCCCAGATTTCTCACAGGCCCCCTTTGGATACTGGAAGGGCTGCAAGAAGGTCTCTCTGGAGCCATCTCATTTCCAGGCTCATCTTTGGATGAGTCTATCAAGCCTTATCCAAAACACACAGAGATGCTGAAGAGGTTTGGGGGGGTTTTGGGGGTATTCCTGCCCCAAAGCCACAGGTTAAGCTCCCTGAGCGGTATTTGAAAACAGACAGTAAATACTGTCAGGTGACCGGCCTGATTCTGTTTTTTACTTTAGCGTAACTTTGCCGTGTCAGCAGGGAAACCAGGTAACAGCCAACCACCCACAAGCCAAAGGAAATATCTGGCTGTGTAGACGCAACTATGTCTTGTCTACATGTTGTGCTTACCAATATCTTCCACACGTCTGGAGCCTGCACTGATTCAGAACCATGGAATAGCACCAAGACTGTTTCAGGGGAGTTTTGCTGTGTGCTGTGTTATAGTCTCCTGCTCCTCTTCAGGATGGTCTGTGTGGAGGTCGGTGCCAAAACCAGAGGTCCTTGCCCATGTCCCACAGTGCCTGGGCTCATTTTCACAATTCGTAGCATCAGAAAACGGTTTACGTGGGAAGGGAACTTAAAGATCATCTAGTTCCAACCTCCTGCCATGGGCACAGACACCTCCCACTAGACCAGGTTGCTTAGGGTCCCATCTGACCCAGATGCCCCCTCTGGGACACGCAGAGAGGTCTCCCACCTCCCAGTGCTGGGCCTCACCCACAGGGACGTGCAGCTTCCATTTGCTGGTTAGACCGAACTTTCAAGCAAAAGTATTCAGGGACAAAAAGCAACTGTCCCCGTGTGTCTCCTGACAAGTCCCTGACCCGCGGCTGCAGCTCGACCACCTGCTCGGGCTGACATTCAGGGTTCTGAGGCTGGCAAAGGCTTGGGTAGATTCTAGCCAACTCAAAATGCCACTTTGTTTTCTAGAGACACCATTTTCCTGTGTTTTAGACAGTCTTACCCTCTGTTACTGAAAAAAAAAGGTCTGTGTGTGATTCAAGGTCAATTTACTGCACAAAGGACTTGGTTTCCTGTTATCAAGCCTTGACTTTCATCAGAATAAACATCCCCTCACTGCACGTCCTGTAAAGAAATACAAGCAACATGAACAGAATATATCATGACATGCTTGTGAAAGAAACCGGTACCTTCTCTTTGCCTACCACAAACCCCGTCTCCCACTGCTGCTTTCACTGAGTCCTCCAGGGCAGGTCATGGGTGCTTTCTTGTACACACAGCACGGGCCTTGAACCTTCCTGAAGGTCTTCTCCATACCAAAGACCTCCTCCTTAAAGAGGTGTTAAAGGCAGAGCTAAACCATTAGCTAATCAGAGGAGAAAACATCAAGACACTCGCCCAGGGAATCATTCCTCTCCCAAAACAAACCAAAGAAATGGTGACGGTTGTATTATTTCTGTTACAACCGGACCACGCTGTCACCAGGTTGAATCCAAGGCTACCTGACAGCTGAATTCCTATTTTTCTAGCGTATAAATGACTGAACAACCACAGCAAGGTATTTAGAGGACGTCACGAGGCAGCCAATCGATCCTGCGCTAGAACAGTAGGCCATTGATGCTGCGGGAAATGCCGTACAGGCACGTCTGGCACACAGATACCCAGGGCAGCGTTTCCTATGGAAAACTCTTGGGAGGCTTTGGAATCTCAGCCTCCGCTTAAAGGAAAGTCAGACGTGCCAATCTGACTGAAATTAGCCTCGGAAACGGCTGATGGAAAATGTGCCAGCTCAGATGCAAATCCCTCGTACTTACCTCGTGATGACAACAAAGGCCTGCTGAAATTTTACTCATCCATTAACAAAAAAGACTTTGCCCAGTGACACACGTGGGTGGGATTCCAGCAGGGTGACACGATGTTTTTGGCACAAGGACCTTGGCCCCCAAGGATGGCAACCCTGTGGCATGACAAAGGAAGGCACTCCGCTGCAGCAGGCCACAGCCACATACTTTACTTGCTGACTCGAGAGGAAGAGTGCAGAACCTACAAAAATTAAAGCTCCAGCACAAATCCTGAGATGGAAATCTCACCAAACAGTTCTTCAGGGAAGGATTTCTGATTAGAATTATACTTGTTAAAATACTGACTGATTTCTAACCACATATATTAGCAAGGGATATCATAGAATCATAGACTGAATTGGGACAGAAGTGACTTAAAGATCATCCAGTTCCAACCTCCCTGCCATGGGCACAGACACCTCCCACTAGACCAGGTTGCTCCAAGCCCCATCCGACTTGGTCTTAAACACATTCAGAGATGGAACCTCCACAAGCCCCCTGCGTAACCTGGGCCAGTGTCTCACCACCCTCACAGTGAAGAACTTCTTCCTAATTTCTAATCTAAATCTCCCCTCTGCCAGTTTGAAGCCATCACCCCTTGCTCTGTCACTACAAGCCCTTGTAAAAAGTCCCTCCTCAGCTTTCCTGTAGGCCTCCTCCAGATACAGAAAGATCCCAAGAAGGTCTCCTCTGGAACCTTCTCTTCTCTAGGCTGAACAAGCCCAACTCTCCCAGCCTGGCCTCCCAGCAGAGGGCTTCCAGACCTCACATCATTACTGTGGCCTTCTCTGGCCCCGCTCCACCAGGTCCATGTCTCTCCTATGCTGAGGACTCCAGAGCTGCCCCAGCACTGCAGGGGGGTCTCCCCAGAGCGGAGCAGAGGGGCAGGATCCCCTCCCTGCCCTGCTGCCCACACTGCTGGGGATGCAGCCCAGGAGGACATTGGCTTCTGGGCAGCACTAAGGTGGATGTCTCAGGGGTTTCGCTGGTATCACTTCAGACGCTAGAGGATACCAGTGACTGCTCAGCACATTTGGACAGTGTTACACTGACTTCTGTGTTACCACCATGGAGAAAGGTCCCTCCACGCCCCAGCGAAGTCAATGGCAAACCTCTAACCCTGCTGTTGGAAGTGTGAAAGTATCATTTCTCCTACCCCTGCATCGTGTTTCATTTCTTCCCTCTGCTCTCCTCCCAGAAACGAAAGCAGCAGCAGTCAGATCAGATGATTTCCTAGATCGCACGCGGCCGTGGAAATCCCGAAAGAATCCTCCGTTTTCAGGTGAAAAACGAATGTTGACACCTGTCCACAAGATCACTGTGCAGCCCCGCGGGCTGGGGTTATTTTCTTGTCAAGGACAGTGTATTTAAGGATGTGGTTGAGACAATGCATTTTCCGTTTGACTTCAGCTTGACTTTCAGTTTGAAACAGAGGTGCCACTCTTCTTGTTAAACCCCATCCCAGGAACAAGGAGCGATTTTTAGAAGCGCGGCCAACCTGCCTTGTGGCTCGGCAGGTCAAGGATACCCACGATACATCTATTAAGAGGCCTGTGGTCACGATAAAGCAGCAAAGGTTCCCCTTCTCCGCTGATTTTCCGAAACCTCCCGGGAAGCATTCACTTTCCCCTTGGAGGATGTTCCCAATATTCTGCTTTTTGTCATCTTAATTGGTATCTTTGGGGGATCAAAGGGAGGATGTCTGTGATTCTTTGTATTACTCACAGTTACATTAGTACCGAGATCGCATATTCATTTATTTTGAAGAGGTAACAGTCTCCTTTCACTGCACGCACATCGTTACTGTAAGCATGCAGGGGACTTGCCAAATGAGGCGTGGGGAGGGGGGCGGGAGGGAGGAGAATCTTTGAAGAAAATTGTTCAAACGTAATTTAGTTCACTAATTGGCAAGGGACCGTTACTAACGAATTGCTTCTGTTTTATGTCAGTAGTGAATCAGGTTGACGATGTGTAACATACATTAAGTCAGTTAATGAGTATTACTAGAAATGCGACTGAAACACAAGAAAAAGGTTTTTTTACCTCTAGCTAGCCAAGCAGAATTGCTAATAAATAAAAGGATATGTGTAAGTGGCTTATACGATTCCAATCTGCAGTGGAAAGACTTTTCTTAGAATCTGATGGTAACCACAAGGTTGTGGGAAAGAAAAATCAGACGCTTACTGCGGCAGTTCATCACAAGTTACCTTATTTCTAACCGAGCCTGAAATGAAAATGACTAAAAGTCATTACCGTAAAATAGCTGATTAGAAGCCAACGTGCACTGAGACAGTGACGCTCTGGCCATGGCTACACGACCAAGACCCCGTGCAGCCAACTAAGCCGTGGGCTTACGTGGTGGTGTCTGCCTGATAACACAAAGCAATTACTGCACCTTCTCTGTGGGACGAGACACTTTGCATCTTCCAGCGGGCACCCAGCAAGCAGATGTGCCCCGAGGCCTGGTGGTGTAGGAGAAAGATCGGCTTGTTGGAGCAGCCACCTTCGTAGAAACATTTGACTTTCTCCTCAATGCACGGCCAGGCTTTGGGCGCAGGCAGGAGGCGGTGGGATGAAGGGATATGGGAGTCCAGCAGCACCTGGGCAGAGCTTTCAGGTCAAGGCAGGTCCTGAGCTGTAGATGTCCTGTGAAGATCACTGGCCTCCTGGGGATGTCCGGGCAGGAGAGCGCACAGCGGTACAGAAGCTGGGCAGAAGGAAGGTTGCTGGTTTGCTCCGGCATGTGAACAAACTGGCTTATTAGGTCACAGGTGCAAAAATGAGAACACAGGACTGAAAGTGAGGATAAAATGGAGAACTCTCACGTTCTAGGAGTTTTGTGAAATAGGCATCAAGCCATGAAACTGCCAGATGCTGCTGCAGGCTGAGGGACAGTCCATGGTCTGTGTGGGCCAAGTAAGGACAGCTGCGGTACCAGCACTGGGATTGCAATGCATTGCTCAGCTACCTGGAGAAGGAGGTCGACTGAGCACCTAGGGGTGCTCCGTTTCAGCATCATCGCTACTCCACCACCCAGTTCCTGTTTGATGTCCAGCTCTTTCAGACGGCAAGTCAGAGCAAAAGCACAAGAGAGATGCATCGATCCCCATCTTTCACCTGGTCAAGGAAAGATCACTGCTTCAGCAGCAAGGAAGATCCCTGGTATCTGGAGCCAAGCTCAAGCACTGCCACAGCAGAAGACATCACCATATTAATGGTGATTGATGATCACCAGATTAATAACAGGGAACGCAGGGTAACAAGCGATGGCACTGGTGGCCAAGGTCCTTCCATTGGATGCACTATGGGTTAGATAGTTGTCAAGTGATCCTCAGTGCTTTCCACAGAGCTATCTGACATATCCCATGAAGGAAACACCTGACATCACAAACCACAGCTGCTCTTTAAGTCCTGTCCTGAAACACCTCTGCTGCACATCTGAAATGCCAGGACACTGTTGGTGCATCAGCAGGACTCTGGGGACATCACCCTGTTGAACTCTAATGCTTTTACTTCCCACAAGAACACCTCAGGCTACCAACACTACGCTGGGAAGAGGTTCACCGCATGTCCTTCTTCACCATTTCATGGTTCAGTATCTCTTGCCATGTGCATAAAGTGATGCAAAGGCTGTTCCCTGAACATCTTTTACAAAATATTAAGACCAGTTAAGACCACTTTGCTCCTCCCACTCCAGTAACAGCCATGAGGTGTTGACAGAGTGCCTGCCAGGACATGACACAAAGCATGGCACCTTTGCTCCAAGGGGCACAGACGTTTTTTCTTTTGTTGCTGGTGTTCTCCTTACCTGTATTTACAACCGCAAGATGCCTTTACTAAAGTTAGTTTTTGAAAGTGGTGTATTGCAACACAATTCCTATCGCACAACTGCCTGAGCCCCTTGGCACATGGTGGGTTGCTGTTTTAGAAATGAGCTGATAATACAGTCATAGCAACCCTGCTTGCAGAGTCAGGAAAACAATGCTCAGCACCAGCAGAAAACGGGTATAGATTACTTTATCTCTGCATTAAATACAGATAAAAACCCTGCTTTCAAAAAAAAAAAAAAAATCTATGTGCCGGAAACAGTAGATAGGGTGAAGTTATGCACAATCTAGTGAATCATGAGACTTGTTACTTGCTAGCGTTGATGAACCTCGCAGGGTTCACCCTGAACCTCGCAGGGTTCACCCTTGAAATGGTGCCACTAAAACTGGGGACATATTAGCAAAGGGCAGCTCAGCCACAGAAGAGGAAACTCAGCCAGAGGTGGGAGGGTGAGGGAGAGAGACTAAGAAAGAAGCACACAGACACCATTCACATGGAATTGTAACTCCTCAACTTTAGAACATCAAGCAAGTGCTGTTGGTTGACACCGTCATGACAATTATGGCACTGGCTGTCTCTTCACAATCCAAAGTTTGCGCTGGACAAAGGAACATGCAGAAATACAGGCGGTATGTGGAAGAGTTAAGCATTGGAAGAGGGTAAAGGTCTTTACTGGTCAGATGACAGTGCAAACTCACACCTTCCAAGATGTATCGTGTGTCAGAATGAACATAATTTCCTGTCTTCCAGAAGCAGCTCCTCTGGTTCACTGACCTTCCTTTTCTTCTTGGGTCCTGTTACCTCTTCCTGGCTAAAGGCAAGGTTCAGGCAGCTTATCTGGAAGAACCATCAGACACAAGGATCATTTCCACAGTACAGGCTCCTGCTGGATGAGTCAAGAAATCCAGCTTCCAAACCTACAATGTGTTTTCCTGGATCCTCTTGGGTTTGCTCAGTGTGACCTTGTTCTCCAGAAAAACAATTAGGCAAGGAATCAAAACTGGAATACTGGGTGGAATTGGGATTGTAAGATTTGTGAAGGCAACAGGTTCAGCTTCAGGGACAGAGAAAGGTTTTGGTGGCACAAGGAACAGAATACACCTCCCTTCCGCTGACAGAAAATACCAGGAGTGAGGAGACCTCTGAGGAATGTAACGGCTTATAGGGCATAGTCTGTGTCACCAACCTCAGAAAACCATGAAAGTATCTCAAAGAAGGGGGGGTACTTACTTCAAATTTGGAAGCAGCCCCTCAGGAGGAGATGTGGGAGGTGAGACCCTGGAACAAGTTGCCCAGGGAAGCTGTGGATGCTCCATCCCTGGAGGTGTTCAAGACCAGGTTGGATGGGGCCTTGAGCAACCTGATCTAGTGGGAGGTGTCCCTGCCATGGCAGGGGGGTTGGAACTGGATGATCTTTGAGGTCCTTTCCAAACCAAACCATTCTATGATTCTATGTACTGCACCTCTGTACATCAGGGAACTTCAATGCTTCAATGCTGGCTGGTCCCTCTCAGACTTCAAAGACGACCTGTGAGTCTGCGAAACATCACTAAGCAAAGCAAGCTTGTTTCCAAGTGGCTCAAATTCCTCTAGAAAGACACAAACCTTCGTCTAAAAATATTCAGGAGCCTACAAACCAAAAGCTTAAGAATGATGGATAAATGTGTGTTAGAATATAAAGGGGTCAGTGGTGCAGGCAACTCAGACCGACCACAGAGAGATGGACAGCCGGAACAACAGTTGAAGTGTTGACTGTGCCAAGTGACAAACTCGCTAGTTCTTGTTATCACACAACAGATTTGCATTTTTACAGTAATAATCTGGAGCTGCAGAGACTACCGTGTGTTGTTGCCCACCCAGAAGGGACAAAGCGCATGGTCTGGCAACGTAAGCTCCCTGCTCCCACTGGAACTGAGCTGAAGGGACACAGCACAGCACACTGCTTCGACTGGGCCTCCAAGAGAAAGGTCCTTTGGATGAAAGTAAGGTGAATGAAGAGGGAAAAGAACGCTAACCAAGCTCCTGCTCTGAGCCAGGAGGGTCTTACTCCAGATTCACCATAAAGCACGAGGAATCCTGTAAGTGAAGCAGGGTAAACACAAGGAGTTAATAACAAGCTCCTCCAGAAGGCATCCTAGAGACAAGCACAAGGTCTCCAGATTACAAGATGTGGTCAGTACAGAATTCCCCACTCACGTCATCACGGCTTTCTTTCCATCTGACCTTGGTATGAGGCTTCGGTAATCTCTGCATAGCAATGGTCTTTCTAATGTGTGAAATAACTCTGATTGCGGATTAACAGCAAAACAGTTTGAAGCAACCACACTTCGCCCCTCTATCGTCTTGCAAATTGTTTTTCCTTCCCTCTTCCCTTCTCTTCAGTATGAGCAACACAATATTGCTCAACACAGAAAGGACAATTTCCTTTCCATAAAACCAGGGGAAAGAAGCGTGTGCCCAAGTGGGCCAGGCGGGTTCTCCTCCATCCTGCCCCGCAGGCTTCCAGCCCGCCCAGCGCTGCCCAAGGCGTGTTTGCTTGAGGAAGGAGCGATGAGTGGCTCTCTGTTACAGCTCCCGACCTGATACCCAGCTGCTCAAACTGGCGCTCTCGGCAGTTGTTTACCCTCCTCTCCCTGGCATGGTTTTACCTGTCTGCTTCCTTTTTCGAAGCAAACGGCCCAGGGGTGGGAACGCTGCATCCAAAACCTCTCCAGTGCTCACACAGCTGCAGGGTTTGTACTCTGTCCCACTGGCCACACAAGAAAGCCAAGCAATGAGCTCTGGTCTCCTGGCCTCCAGTCACCTGAATAAGGCAGCTCTCCTATTTTAGCCTAAGCCACACCAACAGAGCATCAGCCAGAGCTGGTGCTTTCATTTCCTCTGTTGAGGAACGGCTCTTCTACAGCATGGACAACTCCTCAGTACAGCTTTCACCCCTGTGCTACTGCTCCTAAATTTTCTGCATGGATGGGATACTTTTAAGGCAGAAGAAGTAGCCACAGTGAGCAGCTGCTCACGCTGAGCCCGCTGCAACCTTCCTGCAGCTTTCCTTGCCTTTGCCACAGGCAGCATGACCACCTAACAGGAACCTGAGATGAGAAGAGTAAAAACATCTATGCAAGCCACTGAGTGCTCTAGACAAGAACTATTCACCTATTGAATGAATAAGATGTCAACTGTGTGAGGTATTTCACCGAAGCCAACATGTCCTGTCCTGCCCCTGCCCGGCTACAAGTTCACGTAGGAGCTCAGAGCCAGGAACAGACCCCAGGTCCAACTTCCAGGTCCCATCCTTAACCAAACACTCAAGCTTCTTCCCCAGAAATGTTGCTCTAAATGGGATTAAGTCAGATCCTAGGTATGTTTATTTGACTTTAATCAGAAAGTAAACTACTCCAAACGGTGTGATGAAAAGCAGGAAATCCCTCCCCTTGACTAAACACACAATCAAAGCCTCCAGAAGTTGATTAGTTCTAATATTTCCCATGTACGGGGATGCTTGGCTGTGAATAACTGATGGGAGAGCTTGTGCTGTATGAGTGTTTTGCCTTCCACACCCACAACAGGCCCTGGGTTCGCCGATCAGCCAGCTGCCATAGGACAGGGCACAGGCCCTCGCACGCTTACCCTGCAGAGGAACCATGCTGACAATGGGACAGGTGGGACAAGTCCAGATCAAGTAGCAAAGAAAGGAACAGAGCCGTGACCTCCTGAATCATGGCATCACAGAATCGTTTTGGTTGGAAGAGACCTTTCAGATCATCGAGTCCAACCATTCCCCCAGCACTGCCAGGAACCACGTCCCTCAGCACCACATCTCCACGGCTTGGAAACCCCTCCAGGGATGGGGACTCCACCACTGCCCTGGGCAGCCTGGGACAGACCTTCACAACACTTTTTGGTAATAAATTCTTCTCAATGGCTAACCTAAACCTCCCCTCATGCAACCTGAGGCCATTTCCTCTTGTCCTGTCACTTGTTCCTTGGGAGAACAGACCAACCCCGCTTGGCTCCAATCTCCTTTCAGGGAGTTGTGGAGAGTGAGAAGGTCTCCCCTGAGCCTCCTTTGCTCCAGGCTCAACACCCCCAGGTCCCTCAGCTACTCCTCCTAAGTCCAAGGCATAGCTCTGGGTCTCGGTCACACCATGAACACACAGAGAGTTTGAATCTCCTGGTTTACAGTACTGCACGACGTGTAAAAAAGTAACATGTTGCCGCAGAATTTTTCTGTAAAAAACCAGCTAACTTGTGAATCATACAAGTGTTACTAATTTTTGGCATCAAACTACCAGGACAGCTGCACATTGTCTGGAGAAGATATCAGGCTAAAAATAGATTAGACTTAGATTAAAGCCTTCCCAAGGCAGACTGGTGGATGAAACAGGACGAGCAGACCACAGCTCCACTGCTATTCTTAGATAGACAAAACCAGGACCTAGTTTTGTGCTCTGCAATTTGCAATCCCCAGTGTCCCCACGTATGCCGGCCAAAAATTCCCAGCATAAATCGAAGCAAATTTACAGCTCCTCTGACATGTGCTTTGCTTTCCCAAGGCATCCTATCTAGCAAAGCTAAAATTGCACAAGAGCATTCGACTGTGGCCCTTTTTGTCCCCAGCCTGCCCCATGTGGAGCTTTGGCACTTGGCAGATTTTATACCCTCAGAAGAGTTCCCTTTGTCAGAGACAAGGAGTGTTTAGTTTGGTACCTTGTAACCACCCTGATGAATTCAGAAGCACATTAATGTGCAAAGAAGCCCGGCTCCATCAAGCAAGCCAGAAGAATAAGGACCAACATACCAGGTTTTACTGCTGAAATAAGGCAAAACGATCCTCAGATGCCAGGGCAGTATCTCCAGGGGATGTTGATTATCATGAGGAAACATCAGAGAGAGCCAGGGGCTGATGCAAACCGTGAGTCCAGCTGACCCGACAGCACAGCAAACACCTACTGCTTTCAAAAATGAAGCCAGTGACTCTTGAAACAGATGGCCTGAGGTGTCCGTGGTGAACGGCCATTTCTCTCTGGTTCATAATTATAGAATGGTTTGGGTTGGAAGGGACCTCAAAGATCACCTAGTTCCAACCCCCCTGCCATGGGCAGGGACATCTCCCACTAGATCAGGTTCCTCAAGGCCTCATCCAACCTGGCCTTGAACACCTCCAGGGATGGAGCATCCACAGCTTCCCTGGGCAACCTGGGCCAGTGTCTCGCCACCCTCAGAGCGAAGAATTTCCTCCTAATTTCCAATCTAAACCTACCCTCTTCCAGTTTGGTGCAAGGCAATAATTTCCATCTATGCACTGATATTTGGCTGCTCCACGTTCTCCAAGCACAGCAAGTCAAGGTACATCATGGTGTCCAGTGAAAGGACAAGAGGAAACGGACACAAACTGAAGCACTGGCAGTTTCATTTAAACATAAGGACTAACTTTTTTTTATCATGAGGGCAATCAAATACTGCCACAAGTTGTCCAGGGAGGTTGTGTAGTCTCCATCCTTGGAGATACTCAACACCTGACTGGACAAGGTCCCGAGAAACCTGCTCCACCTCACCCTGCTTTGAGCAGGTAGGTTGGACGTGCCAGTCTCCAGCTGTCCCTTCTGACTTCGGTGACTCTGCGAAGGTGGCAGAGCAGTTAAACGCTCGCCGCAGGGCTCAGCACCGCTCTCCTATCGGTTTCCAGTGAAGTGATCGCACTGACATCAGTGGAATCAACCCTGGCTTCCATCTGTACCAGCGGAGGAGAATCATGCTGATGAGCATGGACGCCAATTTACGCAGGTGTAAGAATGAAAGACGCTCACTGTGGTGCTTCTATGGAAACTTGCCACATTTTTGTCCTCAGGAAGCCATGCCAACACATCACTGACTCCCACTAGTCCTTTTCCATAGCTCACTGTTAAACCTTTGACATTTAACGCAGTTTCTTTTTCACAAACTGGAAGGCTCCCAGGCCCTGCTCTGCACCTCATGGATCCTGTAGCAGTTAAAGGACTAACGAACTGATTTTTCCAGTGTGAAAAAAGAAAAAAAAAATATTCAAAAATACCTGTTGAAATACAATTTATCCATCTCTCGCCTTCTAATCTCTTCCAGAGCCCTCAATCACACTGTGTGCTGCCATTCTGATTGCCGGATCACAACCCAGTACACCTCCCAAAACCAGAAGCCTTTCCCTGTAAGCACTGTCACTGAGGAGGTAAAGAACAACAGACACTTCTTCTGCCCATGAGGCTTCTACTCAGCTTAGCTCTTCATAAGATATTAGATCTGTCCAACATATTTATGCAGATTTCTTTGGAGAGTCTGGTTGCTCCCATGTACGTTTTATGGACATAGGCAAAGGCAGCCAGCACGGAAGCTCCACGTGAATGTCCCTGGGGTGGCTGTCAGAGGATCTGAGGGTGCAAGGGTTAAATGTCCCCAGATCTGTGGGGCGATAGGCCTCACCGCTGAATGAAGAGATCACCAGGACACTGCTTCCTGCACACTAGACAGGGATAACTCATGCGAGGGATGAATGGCCCCAAGATACAGCTAAGGATCTGACGTGAACGGAGAGAAGCCAGGAATTTCCTGACCTCCCTGTCTCACTCCTCCCAGCACGGCCTGAGCTCACCAGAAGGAGCAAGGGAAGCTCATCTCTGAATCTTGCTCTCTTCATACAATGAAGAGAGAGGGTCTGTGTAGCCTCAGCTGGTTTGGAGGAGAAAATGTTCTGGGAACTTCTCATCAGATACAGTTCTCTTGACAGACAGTTAGAGATAAAGTTTTCTTTTTTTTTTTTTTTGTCTTTTCTGCAAAAGTTCAAGATAATGACATTGTCACAGAGAAATGCTTTCCTACTGCTCTGCAAAGGGCAGCCTTCTCCCTTCGACTGCTCGCTGTCATGGCAGCCTTCAAAAGGGTTTGCCCAGGAAAAATCAGACAACAAAGGTCTGTGACCTCTGAGCTGTTCTTCTGCAGCTGAATCCACCTGTGCTGACCTTTGAAGCTGTGCATAGCACGGAAGCTCTGCAGAGGCACAGGAGTCTCCGTGGGGGTAACCATGGCCCTGGGCACCCACAGGACACCGATCACTGGTAGATATTGCTCACAAAATGTTATCCATGACAGCGCTCACACCGGCTTCCAGCACTGCCGCAGCCCCGTGGAGAAAGACGACATGGCCAGGTAGCCAAGTCTGCTGCCTGAGGAGCAGCAGCTGGAGGCCAGACAGGCTGTCCTCTGAGGCCTAACCCAGCGCTGATGGACAACATTTAGGTTGAATCTCTCCCTAGACACTGAACTTTCAGACAGCTCCAGCAAAGAGAGCTAATCCGCATGGCAGGGGATGCCTACAGCAGGCAGTGAGCTGCGGCACAGAGGTCCCTGAGCTCTCCCTGATCCAAACCCCGGTGTCCACACAATGCCAAGTGCTGACACACTTCCCCAGGTCCCACAGCAGTCCAGTAGCACAAGCACGGCCAGTCTAGCGGCATGAGCAGTGTCTGGCTAATGAAGCCAGAAACTTGGGAGGCAGAGCTGACTTGTGCTGTGCTGATACGGCCACAACATTTCCAGCTCTGGCGCAGGCTCGGTCGGGGCGATTCAGGGCTCTCTGCACGGCTGCTTCACTGCGCAGTGAGACTGTGCAAGGAGGACCACCCCAGAACTTCAACCCACAGCTTCCTGATGGGAGATAAAAGCCTGCAGAGGCGTCCACATGGTCAGATTTTACTCATCTTCTAGTTCTGTTTCATTCCAAACTCATTCCACCGCAACATGTTTGCTTACAAGAAGACAAAGCCGACCCAAAATCAACTTGCAGGACAAGAACATTAAGGGATTCACAAGAGGCTAAAGGAAGAATTCAAAGAGTTATCCTCAGCTCTGTGCATTCTCACCAGCAGATTTCTACAAGCTAAACCCATGGGCAGCAATTCCCTGTTTTACCCAACTCTTCAAAACTCCCGCAACACTGGTGGGAAGAAGCAGGGCGCAGAAGGAGGCACACTGGGCCGGGTCCTCAGCTGACACAATCAGCCAAGCTCTCCTGAAGCCAGCAGAGGTAGGCTCATTGACATGCTGGTTTCGAACTCAGGGTGATTAAGTACAGAGATGCTTTGCTGGGAAAGGGCAATCTCTCATTTGATCCGAAGTATCATCAATCATGAGATTGCAGATAACAAGCTGGTTGAGTACATGGAAATTTTTCTCCAATCTGAAAAGCCCTCTGTCAGAGGCTTGGCGTGGCCACCTGAAGTGCTGGGGCCCAAGTTGTGGGCCCCAAGTTGGAGTTGACCTGTGGGTGAGTCACAACCTAGCAGAACGTTTTGGTTTTTCTATTGGCTTCATGTTTCAGAGACAGAACCTGGCCCACCTGTGTCTCTGTGGCTCCACCCTCACCCAGGTGGTCATGGTTGGGGTGGTGGGTAAAACCAGGATTATATCAACCAGGAGCCAATTAGTTAGAAGAGCTTCCTGTTGGTAGGTGATGCTGGCACCACAGTGGGCAGCGGAGGAGCTGGGCCCACAGGAACCTGTGGCAGGACTGTCTGAAAGCAGACTTGTGAGGGGCTGTTGCTGAGTTCAGTGTTGGCCTGTGTGATCAGGCAACTGATGGCAGCGTAAAATGATGAGGGCTGAACCAGCACAACCCCACCGCTGCAGCACAGCTCTGAGTGGACCAGAATAGCTGCTGCTCTTCTGGCAGATCTGCATCCTTCGCCTCTCCCACTTCGATTAGATAAAAATAAGCCTTTAATACTTTCATTCCTGGTTTTCCTGAAGAGCTGTAGGTCAGGAAGATAATGGCCAATGAACTCAATTCCAACAGCACAGTTTTTAGTTTTGATAAGCAAGGAATCAGAGGGCATGAAACAGCTCACTTTGGATGAAGAGCAGTAACGAGCTCATGCAAAAGCAACTGGTGACCATGAGTACCATTTTTGAACTCAGCACATCTCGAATATGAAATCCTTGTACAGATACCCAATTCTGGGATGCTCCAAATTGTTTTAGTTAGTTCTAACTAAATAAAAAATCTTGGCCTGAACGTTTAATTGCACAGAGCACACCTTTAAACCCAAGTCCCTGAGGTGCTGCTCCACAGACAACTGAACAGCTAACATTGTGTTGCCACCAGAAGGGCAGTTGTCCCTCCCAGACCCTCTTTGACCCTTCACAGAATCCCAGCATGGTGGGGGTTGGAAGGGACCTCTGGAGAGCATCTCGTCCAAGCCCCCTGCTCTAGCAGGTCACCCAGAGCAGGATCATGTCCAGGCATGTTTGGAATCTCTCCAGAGAAGGAGACTCCACAACCTCCCTGGGCAGCCTGGGCCAGGCTCCCACACCCTCACACCAAACAAGTTTCTCCTCCTGTTCAGATGGAACCTCCTGGGTTCCAGCTGGTGCCCGTTGCCCCTTGTCCTGTCACTGGGCACCACCGACAAGAATCTGGCCCCATCCTCTTGCCCCCAGCCTTTAGCACTTGATCAGCATTGATCAGATCCCCTCTGAGTCTTCTACAGCTCAGCAGCCCCTGGGCTCTCAGCCTTTCCTTGGCACAGAGATGCTCCAGTCCCCTCAGCATCTCCAGAGCCTCCCCTGGGCTCTCTTCAGTAGTTCCTTGTCTCTCTTGAACTGGGGAGCCCAGTACTGAACACAACACTCCAGAGGAGGCTTCACTAGGGCAGAGCAGAGGGGAAGGAGAATCTCCCTTGACCTGTTGGTCATGCTCTTCTTAATGCACCCCACAAGTCCATTGGCCTTCTTGGCCACAAGGGCCTATTGCTGGCTCATGGTGAACTTGTCCACCAGCCCTCCCAGGTCCTTCTCCACAGAGTTGCTTTCCAGCAGGTCAGCTCCTCACCTGTACTTGCTACCCAGCCTGGCTCGCTCCCTCAAGGTGGTGCTGGTATGTGAGCAATCACTGGGTGAGCTAGTTCAGAGTTTCTTCTGCTGGAAACCTAATGCTCAAAGTCCCCAGTAGCACTGCAAGTCTGAGGGCTCCTGTCTGCCCCAGTAAAGGGAGACCTTCATGGCCCAGGCTACGCTGTTCCCCAAGGCCCCTCACACCCCAAGCTATGCTGAAATTCAGGAGAAAACAAGTACCTTGGAAGACTTTAGAGCTCTTCCAAGCAGAGAGCTTCTCTGAACACCCTGGACAGGACGAAACCATGATTATTTGACTGACTGCAGTCTGGACAGCAACACGGTGTTCACATTCCCACCCTAACAGGACTACTCCTACCCATCTTACCTGCACCTGACCCTGTTAGATAATCCCTGGCTCAGCCTACCCATCCACCCAAGCTTGTCCTCAGTTTTAAGACAAAGCTCACTCCCCAGTTTGGCTTCCTGATTCAAGTGGAATACACAATGGTCATTTGTTTTAACCACTTCCCTCAGAAAAGAAGGGAAAGTCCCTCTCATATGGAAAATAGTGTCAGATTTTTATTAGCGCTGGCTCTGCAATGATGATTTGCACTTTTTAACTAGTGACTTGACTGTGTTTTTCCCTAAAGTGACTGAAATATTAGCCAGCTTCTAAGCTACGGTGGTTTAAAAAGTAGTATCGAAGAACACATTACAAAACCCCTCTGCCATGCAGAACATACCAGGCAGAGGGCTTGGGATATTTTAATTTTCTTTAAGTCTTTGGGAGCATACAATGGATAAAGTGACTCTCCCATTTTTCAGCCACTAACCTAATGCTGTTTCCACCACCTTCAGACACTCTCCCTATTGCTACCGTATTCTAATGAAAGCCACATGCTGTGGGAGAGAGGTGTCTGGGGCTCTGCTCACAATCGTGACAGACCTGAAAGAATGTCAGGGCATGAATCAGTGGGACAATTCTAAGCTACAAGCAAGAAAGGCTCCTGTTTTCACACAGCCGACAGAATAAACAATGATCAGAAGGAAACTGGAGGATGTGACACCAAAAAAAAATGTGGTTAAAGTTTGAAAAATACCAGCCTAGGCACAGAAGTTCATTTCTAAGATCCAGAGTCAAGGCAAATACTTCGCAGATGCCTTTTGAATGACACGTTAAGTTGTAGTCTCCAGTTGCTGTCTGGGTTAGACACCCCGGGATTCTTTTCAACAGAGGCGGGGAAAATTTTAGTAGCAATTTCCTACTCTCATTAACTTATCCTGTAAAGACTCAGTTTCTGAACGTCCAAGCTCACACGATTTCCAACTAATTTGCATGGGAGGAGGATCAAGCAGCAAGTCGGGTGGTATTCAGAGATTTGCCCTGTCACTGAAGAAACCTCTGCACAACGCCATGAATTTGAGCTGAGACTGACTCGGGGTTTGGCCTGGGCAGCCTTCAGGATGGAATTAATTTCACATAACTTCACTTATCTAAAATTACATGTCTGGTCTGCGCTCGTTCTTTGGGTTGCCCCAACAACCACTGAAAAAGAGAGCAGCACCTCCAGGGGATAATTCTTCCTATCCCAGAGAGGTAGCCAAAAAGCGATAGGATCCAGTAAGTACCTGTGACTCACAGGTAAAGATAGCTTGGAAGCACGAGAGGAGAGGTGAAGACCATGTTAGGCAACAGACAAATGCACCCTTCAAACCTAAATCAGGGCGGTGATTTCAGAACCTTCATCCAAACATACACACAGGAAAACCCACCTGATTGGGATATCGGTACATCCGCCCTGCATGTCTAATTCACAAGCACCAGCTCCAGAGAACAGCACAAAATTCTTGTCCTAGATATATGAAATAAGCTGGCCACAGAAAGGTTCTTCCTAAATGCCTCTAGTTCATGCTTGCATCATAGAACCCTGGAATGATTTTGGACCTTAAAGATCCTCTAGTTCCAACGCCCTTGCCATGGCAGGGACACCTCCCACTAGCCCAGGTTGCTCCAAATCCCATCCAGCCTGGCCTTGAAAACACCTAGTGACGGAGCATCCACAACTTCCCTGGGCAACCTGGGCCAGTGTCTCACCACCATCATATCCCTATGCTGTAAGGCTTTGTAGCCTCTATGGATTTTGATACTGCACAATAAATTCACTAACGATAGCTGAATCTTGTGCCATCTTAGATGACATAATGTTCCGCGGCAATGAATTCCACCCTGCCTGGTGTAGCTTTGAGCCGCGAAAATTTCCTCACCTCCCGAGATGCCCTTGAGCAAGGAATTCTGCCTGTCTCCTTTATTCCCATCTTCTTTCTACCTACAATCCAAACATAGAATCAAAATTAGCTGCAAAGTTAAAACACAATATTTAATGGCAAAAAAATCCAGTAGCCTGACTAAAGCACTGTAGCAAAATCCCACAACCAATCCGAAATGGTGCAACCTCTGCTCTCAGGCACTGCCAACACTGGCATTTTATTTCTGAAAACAGATTTCAGAATAAAGGGTCATCTGAATGTGTAAAACATCAACTCCTACCAGTTCTTCTCAAGCTCTATTTTAACCTGGTTTCTAAGAAAACAAAGCTTATGCTGGCAAAGGCTCCATCCAAGAGTGGGTGTGGGGGGAAGAAGCGGAGCTGTCCCTGACTAGTAACTATTGACCTTCTTAGTTCTGATAAAATGTGATGGGGGAGTCCCAAAGTGCCTCAGTTTCATGGAAACAGGCAACTGGTGAGACAAGCAAGATCCTGTTGATATCCCCAGAGTGGAAAAGGTGGTGGTGTGAGTTCCTCCCTTGTTAGTCATCGGAGAACCTGCAGGAGAAAGACCTGAAAAGGTGACTTCATAGGCGGACAAGCTTCTTTATTCCACTGCCTGGGGATGTCAGGAATGCTATTTACCATTTTGTCACTAGATGGTATTGTTCCACAGGCTATATCCGAGAGCCACAAAGGTCAAAGGCAGCAGCTAGGGCTATCAGAAGCTGGGCTGCTTGAAGGGAGAGAAAGGGCTGGTTTTCTTGTGTTCTCGTGTGTGTTTTCACGTATGGAAGTCATCAGCAAAATCAAACTGTAATAGCTAAAGGGAAAGAGCTCTGGTGAAAATATAGATAATGTAACTCGGTATTAATGAACTGCGCATTTCCTCCAGATGTGAAAAAGACTGCTGAGATAAACAGGTGGAAAGATATTGATAAAGAACTGAATGTTTCTGTTAACAAACCAAGCCCTTCATTATAGTTCAATCTGATCTGACACAAAATTCAAACAACCTGACAAATTGTTCATCCATTTCAAAGTAAGTGAGAAAACCTCAATATTACACTCAGATACAGACACGAGCACAAGCTGCTTCAGTTTTGAAACGGGGCCTTTACCTGGATCTTGAAGACAAGAAGAAGATGCTGCCTTTTTCCAGCCTGGATGGGTATCACTTCTGTCCTCTCCACGCTCGCTTGAATCTGCTCTGACAGGGAGGGGGTGAGTCTGTAAAGCAAAGGATGTTTTGTCTTAATAGCAGAAACCCCAAGATATGCCCAGGTGGTAAATCCATAAATGCAGCACTGACAAGGATGAGATTTTCATGGCTTCTTGGTGTCCAGGCCTTTCTTCTCCTGAGCCTACAGGTCTTTCAAGGGAGACCTTTGCTAAGAAAAGGCAGAATTCCGACCTAAATGGCTTCCTATCTTCAGGAGTTAGTTATGTTGGGGTTTATTTGCTAGCACTGACCACCTAAAATGAAATCATCACACCCCTTCTGTCAGCTGAGAGGCGCCACCAGAAGACCCTTCATTCCAGCCTACCCTGGTGCCTACAGAAATAACCTGAATTACCTGCTAAAGATGCCTCCTCCTCCTCCTCCACTAAGCACAGAGAAATGACCATTTTTAGGTGGCTAGAGGCAAGTGGACAGAATCCCACCTAACTGCACAGTGGAATAGGGCTTAGTCTGGAGACATGCTAAGTGGGAATGGAAAAGTGTTTGCAATTGTCTCCATTTTCATAGAATTAAAGAATGCATTGGTTTGGAAGGGGACTTCCAAGGTCATCTTTAACTAGACCAGGCTGGTCAGAGCCCCATCAAGCCTGGCCTTGAACCTCTCCAGGGAGAACATCTCCAGACAAGACTTTGTACACCCCTGTGTGTGTGTGTGTGCATGCACACGCATGTGTCAGGTCTCTGTATGATCACTGCCCTCTTCCAGCAGAACACACAAGACTCAGTAAGTCTGTGGATATGCTGGAAGGAAATCCACTCCACGTTTGTGGACTCTAAGCCTCAGCATTTGATCCGCTCTAGAGCTGCTGACCAACACAAGCTGAAACCCTTCTTAAAGATTCTGAGAAAATGTCTCTTTTAAGAAGAGTTTTGCCAGAGAAACTCAGTTCCTCCAGCAAGAACCGAACGGAACTTTCTCTACCTTTGTGCTCCCCTCCTCTTCCTCTTCATCACAGTCTAAGCCTTGATGGGAGATCTCAGTAGGACCATTCTCCTGGATCAGGTTGCTCTCAACTGTGGCCATTCTTTTCTTTTCGGTTGTCACTCTTACTTTCATGAGGTGGAAGCCAGTGGAGACTGACCCTACTCTCAGGTTGACAGGATCACCATCAAACAACAGGTCACCAGAGCTACCGTCTTCCTTAAAGCCGGGCGGCTGGTAATCTTCGGGAGTTACTGCACAGGGAGAAAGAACCCATCGGTGTCACAGGGATCCAACTTCATCTCTCCTTAATCTGATTTATAGAGAGCAAGGGTATACACCAGCCTCGAGTAACAGCATCATAATCTGGGTTTTCTTCAGGATGAAGGGAGACAATGCAAAGGGAAAAATGAGCTAAGAAAATGTTATCAGGGAGCTCCAAGACTGACTTTAGGATGCTGGGACACCACTAGTGTGCTCAGCTTTCTGGAGCAGAACCTGACATTGCCTGTTCCTTAAAAAAAACAGAACTCAGCAGTGGAGGAGAAGGGTGTCTCCTTTCCATCCTGCATAGCTGTACGTCTTACGCAGATGTTCAAACCTGTCTCAAAGCACCTGCCACCCCTGTGCTGTCAAAAGACTTCACTATGTTTTACACCATTTCCCCCTGCTCTCAACTGACACCTACCACTTCATCTTTCTATGCTTTATTCACTTTGCAGGGGTTCACGATTATTACAGAAATGGCTGGGAAGGGAATTTCCCCCCGTTCTCCACCTACCATCATTGTAGTAGAGGAGTTTCATGGTCAGGGTGATATCATTGGGAAGCGGCCCAAGGTTTTGCATCAGCAGGTAGAGTTTGCGGATCAGGAGCCTGCTGGCCTTTTTAACGTCCTCCTCATTGCACAGCCCGTTCACTAAGTTCACTTGGTTGCTACAATCAGAAGAAGAATAACAGATTTGTTTCTCTCGGTCATGAATATTCACGATCTAATTACAAAGACAGAGCGCCCACTGACCAGTCTGGAACCACCAGTGACAAAGCTACAATGCCTTTATGTAACTTCCAGCTAAAGAGGGAAGTGAAACAGACTCCAGGGATGGGGAGGCAGCAGCAGAACAACAGCTCTGGACTAAGAGGTCCGGCATTTACATCTCAACAGACTCCATAGCTGGGGCAGAGGACCCCATTATACAAATGTCATGACTCACTTGTTTAAACATGATTAAACTGGATCAAAGGCCCATAAAACAAGTGCCTTTCACCTAAGCAATTTCAGGAATGAGAAGAATGAGATGAGAATCCCATTTAAAGGTGATGCGTCACAGGGGCTATTTTCAAGTCCATTTTGCAGCTTGAAGAGAAGGGAATTGCATGTTCTCACATCCAGGCCATGTGAGAAAAACTAGCTCAGAAGCACATTTTTCAGAAGTGACTAAGGGGCATTCCTCTCACCTCCTTCACCCACCCCAGGGTCAGCTGGCAGGCTAAGCAAGCAGTCTAGACCAGCCCCAGGACCAGCAGGAGGGGGATGAATGGTCCTCTGGAGGCGTTTGTTCCTTCTGACTACAGAGGGGGTGCAACTGAGATCAGCCAGCTAACTTTAGACGGTTGAAGACGGACTAGATGAATCACTACATGACTAAGGAACCTAAACTTCCTTCACTTTCAATGGGAAGGGGCTATAAAATATGTAGCTGCTTCATTACATCTTTGGAAGACCACCAGGCAGGTGGATGACACAATACACAGGCTGGATGGTCCCTAACACAATCAACACAGTCATAGTGAAGGGTCTAGAGCACAAGTCTTGTGGGGAGCAGCTGAGGGACCTGGGGGTGTTGAGCCTGGAGAAAAGGAGGCTCAGGGGAGACCTTCTTGCTCTCCACAACTCCCTGAAAGGAGGTTGGAGCTGGGTGGGGGTGGGGTCAGTCAGTTCTCCCAAGGAACAAGTGACAGGACAAGAGAAAACTACCTCAAGTTGCATGAGGGGAGGTTTAGGTTAGCCATTGAGAAGAATTTATTACCAAAAAGGGTTGTGAAGGGCTGTGCCAGGCTGCCCAGGGCAGTGGTGGAGTCCCCATCCCCGGAGGGGTTTCCAAGCCGTGGAGGTGTGGTGCTGAGGGACGTGGTTTAGTGGTGACTTGGCAGTGCTGGTGGAATGGTTGGACTTGATGATCTGAAAGGTCTTTTCCAGCCAAAATTGGTTCAAAAGCAGTAAGTAACCTAAGGAAGCAGAAAGGATCCAGAGCCAAATATGACTGATCTAACCGCTGGAAGGAACAGCTCCATTAAGACTGATTCCCCCTGCCTCCAGCTGAAGATTCCTGGCTCATCATGAAAATGAAGTTGCTGTTGAACAGCTTGACTTCCCAGGGCACAGTTTGGTAGGTGCCAAACTGCCAAGAGCAACACCCTGTGCTGAGCACACTGTGCTATTCGATTAAATCCTGTGTGTTCAGAAATGGACATCAAGTGAGAGGACAACTGCTGGCAGTGTCTAAGGTGGAGCAAAGAGAAGGTCACTGCCTTTACAAGTCTTGGGATTAGCGGAATGGAAATGGTAGGAGGAAAGATTATAAGCAAAAAGAGATAAGACTTCCATAGGAATTAACAGGGCAAGCATTGGTTTGATATGGGAATAACATTGTGGATGTCAAAAAGTACAAGCTGAGCAACTGAACCTCTTGGATCTAGGATCAGAAATCCAGGGCAAGGAATTCCTCAAAAATCCATCTATCTAAAGCAAGGCAAAGACCATTCAGGAGAAAGTTTCCCTTTACCCCTCAGATACGATGACGATGCAGATACACAAAACATCTCTCCCAGAATGATACATCTTGGAGTTTGCACAAGACAACAAAACATGCAGGTGTACAAAAGTGGTGTCATCAGCTGCCAGAGCCGACAGCAACGATGACACAATACTCTGACCAATGCCAGAACACCAGTTTACCAGCAACTGCAGGTACACGTGTGATCCCGCGATAGAGGCATCAGTCACTGAACAGAGCCCAGGAATCCGATGCCACCGGCTCTGAAGCCTCTGAAGTGATGAGATTGCAATGGAGCAGATATAAACACAACGGCCTCTGCTTGGCCAGTATGATGGACACCAAGGGACAATGAATTCCATCTGGGGACCGCTGTTATTTCTAGGAGCTAATGATTGATTCGAGCAAGGCTGATTGAAAAAAAAATAGAATCAAAGTACACAAGAGCTATCTATTATCTTTCAGATCCCAAAGGTCGCCTCTTCCCCTCGGTGTAGTGAGGACAACTGAGAGCGACCTCAAAGCAGAAGGAGGGGGTCCAGTCAACAGGACACTCTAGGCTCAGGCAGTTTTAAACTAAAAGAGTAGGGGTTTAGATGCTGAGGGTGGTGAGCCCCTGGCCCAGGTTGCCCAGAGAGGTGTTCGATGCCCCATCCCTGGAACCATTGCAGGTGAGGTTGGCCGGGGCTCCAAGCAACCTGCTCATTGCAGGTGTCCCTGGTCCCTGCAGGGGCTTGGACTAGATGACCTTTAAAGGTCCCTTCACAACCAAACCCTTCTATAGTTCTGATTTTCCCAACAGAAAATCATTTTCCACATATTCCAAGTTATTTGGATGTGTTTGAAGAAAGAGCAGCACGTGGCACACTACAGGAGCGCTGCAGAGCACATGAGACAGCAGAGCTCACTTGCTGTACAGGCACATTCCAAGGCCCAAAGGTCCACGCTTCACCAGTGACAACTGCAGAAGTTGCCATGGGTTAATTATTCCTCTTGGCTTTGGTTAAAGCCTTTGATAGTATTTATTTTAAACTATACAGGACCGTGGCTGTTACCAAACACAGCTTTAAAATATCTTAACAGACAGAGCGAGCCAAAAAAGATGCAAAAACCTGCTGCTTCCTGTCACACATCTTGTGGCATCAGGCATCATAAGTGAAAGTTCTCTCAGGTCACCCACGTATTTGTACGTATTTGCTCAAGCAAATACACACATGCAAATGCCAAGGGGAAAAAAAAAAATCCTGGGTGCAGGATCATGGTGAAAGGGATCAAACCTGGCAAAGCTTCACTTGCAAGCACAAGGATGTCCTGTGGATGTGGCAGAAGCCTCATTACAAGCTGAGACAGCGGCAAGCTCAACAACGGTGCCGGTTTGTGCATCACTTCCCTGATGAGGCACCACTTCTGTGAACTGTCCTTACCTCAGCTCGGGTGCACTTCAAGTGCCTCGCTGCGCTACGTGACAGCGTTTCTACTCATCGGCCCGGCAGCTCCGACCCTGTAGGGCTAAAATCCTCAACGCTGATGACATTTGCAGCTGCTCAGCGACTCAGACGTGCTCTGATCATAAACTTTTTTCTTCATGCTTCAAGAACACGGTTTTCACAGTGTAAATTCTGAGAAATCAACCCAAAGCGTTACCTGATGATGTCCATCTGGGGCACCTCCTTCTTGTACTTGAATTTGAACTGATACAGCTCAGTCACTGTCTAGAGATTGAAGAAGAGAGGGGAAAAGAAACGGGGTTCTTTCAGTGACAAGCATAACGACATGCTCTGAACCCAGCCGCATCCTTTCACAGCTCTACGCTGGAGCGCAGCATTAATTTAACGACACAATGATGGCTTTAACTCTGTTACCTCTTTGGCAAATTTTCTTAACGAGCACAGCTTACCTAGCACTGCAAGAATCACAAAAAAATGACAAACTTCCTGCTTCCTCCTTCCGCTTCTTCTGTGGGCCTGGCTCCCCGGCCTAACTCTCTAACTCTGGGGCCAAGCAACCATTGCAATGTGTGCGTGTCCCCCCTCGCTGCAAGCCAACCTGTGAGGCCTCACGGGTGACGCAGCGTCACAAGGAAGCCTGGCCCCGAGTTCTGCACGGAGACAAGGATCTGAGGGACTCCTCCTGCGAGGACACACAAACAATACTGTAGGGGCAAAAAATGCTGAATGTCACTGGCCTCAGAGTTTTCTGAGGGAAATAAAAAATAACCTAGATGATTTTCCATTTAGAAGGAATGGATTTGCTATGATTTTAGAGAATAAAGTAATTAGGAAGAACAGACAGCTTCACCGCAAGCAAAAAGATCTATTGTAGTCTGATTCCATGCTTATAATTCCCTTTTTCCAGAGGAATGAGGTCGATCAGCAGGAGCTCAGCTGAGCCCTTAACTCTGAGCCTTCCTTACAAATCCCAGCCTCAGCAGGGACCAAACTCTTGCCCTCTGCCCAGCCGCTGAGGTGTGACGGAGCAGAACTGTGATCAGGTGGGCAAAGGTTCTGCAGAGGCAGCGTGGACAAAGAACTTCACTTATGTATCTCACCTCCCCATCCACCCACACCAGCTGGATGTGGAGAAAACAGAAACACGCCAGAGAACACCAAAAGGGCAAGGACAGGCCCTATGCAACCCATAGAGCCCAGCTCTGGAGCGATTCACAGCTTCTGTCCTAACCTCTCCACATGAAAACCCAGCTCTTTTCAACCCTGCTGCTAAAAAGATGGTTTGCAAAAGAATTACTCCGAACTTCCCATCTCTTCGAGCAAGACAAAACTGTGAACATGCCCATTAGTTGCCCGTTACCATCCCGGACGGAGGCCCTAGATGGGCCCACAGCCTAGTGCCTGGTAGGAGCGTTTGATCGCAGTCCAGCTCACTGAGCTGTCATTCTTGAGTGAAGGCAGAAGAAGAGAAACAGGGTCACCAAGCAGCTACGTCAGAGTGGACTCAATACAAGTCTACTCACCCATGCCCTCAGTTGCCTCAAAGATTAATTAAGACTCTTTCTTACCTCCGGTTCCTTGGGATTGGTGTAAATCTGTTATAAGAAAGCACAGTGAGGACATTTTCCCCTTGGATAACCTGAACCAGTGACAAGTGACTAAACAATGATATTTTAATTTTACAGCAGAGATTGTACTATCTTTAGCGTGGGATCAGAGAAAGGAATGGCTGAGAAACAGCCCTCCTCTATCAGCGTCAATATTTACCACTTCAAAGCCAGGTAGAAGACACTCATCTGTGTAATTGTGGAGGAATGAGGTTAATTCCCATTCCAACCCTCTCAGGCAACTACTCCTGCACAGAGTAGGTGCGTAGCATAGCTCTTGGTGCTTGACAAAGGCCCAGGGCAAAGGACTCGCTATGGAGCCACCAGTGTGGGCTTCCTTCAGGATCAGATTAATGAGGAGGGCTCTTCTGCAGGGGCAAATGGAGAAGACACAGTAGCTTCCAGGGGTGGAGGCAAGAGTTTAAAGGAAGCAATGATATAAAGCACATGAAAGCACTTCTGGGAGTTTAAAGATTCATGTAAGGCCTCAGTCAGAAGGCTGAAAGACTGAGCAAAATATTCCCACGCAGCCTCGGAAGTTTATATTTACTAGATTTAAGAAAGGTCACCGCTCTATTAAAAACCACACGCACTCTGACTTCCCCTTAAAAAAGGCACCAGTGGGTTGACACAACCTTGACTCCATATCTCTTTCAGGCGGAGGGGGGGAAGAAAAACACCCTGCGTTTGTGTACTTACTGCGAGGACAGCGATGTGTAGCTACAGAGGGAAAAACAAAACACGAAATCAAAATCCAGCCTCAGTGGGCGAGGAAAAGAAAGAGCCATCAAAACCTAACGGCTACAGGCAGCGGAGGAACAGATACACTGGACAAAGTGAGTTGAAAGCCTTCACGCAGATCCCTCACAGCACAGCATCAGCAGCACCTAGTGGCCACTCTGCTTGGCCTGCCAGGCAGCGCCCCGCTGCACGCTCGCCATCCGGGTCTCCTTCCCAACAAACCTCCACCGGCGGTGCCAACTGAAAACCCTGCTACAGGAGCACCCATCCCACTGAACACTAACGTTTGCTCTCTGCTACGAAACCCCCCTGAGGTACGAAATTCATCCCATAGCAAGAAAACGCACGTGGGACTGCCCTTGAAAAAGATCCTAGAACGTGCATTAAAAGCTCCACTTTTAACTTGATCCTTGTCAAATAACAATTAATTCACGGCTCTCACAAGCAGCAGAGGACTAAACACCTCCTAGCACCGTCAGCAGGCAATACAGTGGGCTCACCACATTTTGGATTATCTGATGTGTGCTGACAGTTGTTCTGCTGTGTAAGAGCCCATCTGATCATCAGTGCTGAAAGGAACACTTCATCTGATCTCTGACGAACCGTGCTGCCAGACACGACAACAGTCGGTGCTTTTTCCTGTGCAGAGAGGGTTTTTTTTGTGCAAATCAGCAAGGAATATGATTACTTGTGAGCTGGTTTTGCCCTGGAACCAGTAACACACCTTACTTGAGGAACTACTTTGAAAAAACACCATAAATTCTGAACGCAAGAAAAAAGCCAGGAGGGTTAGAGAAGATAAGAAGGTAATAGGCCAGGGGAAAGGAGATGAAGGAAAGCAGCAGGAGCACAGAAGAACCTCTCTCAAGAAAACAGACAGGGAGACCAAGATCTCAGCAGTGTCTCTATCCAGACACTACAGAACACAAATGTAGAACACAGAACTAGAGGAAATCAATTTCAGGCTACAGATTTGTCCCCACACCATGTACAGGCAAGCTGACAGAGCAACAGTGGTCAAGATTTGGGGTCAAGGAATCAAATCCCCAATCTCCCATGTACACACCCCGGGCAGGGTCTTCTCTCTGCCCCAACTGCTGCCTGTGTGCATTGCGTTGTGTGCATGCGAGATCACCACAAAAATATAAAGCAATAAATTGTGTCCATGCTTTGTGAAGAAGTAGAAAACAACCATTAAAAAACATGAAAAAACTTACATACTGCCTCTCCAAAGCATCAAAACAACCTTGAATCCTGCCAGAAAGACAAGCCAGTATTAACCAGCAGCAGTTATCTCCTGATCTGTAAACACATGCTCATGAGGTACAGTTTAAAGTGCATTTTTTCTGGAATTAAGACAACACAACTAGCAACATGTTGAGCTTGTAAAGTTTTTTTTTAGGTCAACCATCATTAAGGCGCTGTCCCCCCTGTTTATACTTCCAGGGCCATATCCTGCCAGCCTGGATCCCACGTAAACCCTGACAAAGACAAGGATACAAGGCTTGAGGCTGGCTCTGAGCAGCTCTGCTCAGTGCTCTGCTCCAGCTCCCCAGCTTGATCTCCGATGGCTCTTTTCCCATCGGCCTTGTACAGAGCTTGGCTGAAACTTCAACCTGAGCACGGCCCAACATGTCTGGTCTCATAAATTTTTTGTTATCTGATGCATAGTTTACAGCTATGGACTTTCTCAAAGGAGTAAATATTATTTGAGGTAGCACTGGCCAGATATTTACTCTGAGTCAAAGGATGTGCAGCAAGGTATCTCCTTGGCACATCAAAGGCAGCCTGTCTGCTTGCTGGGAACGGGCCAACTCTGAAACACATCCTGCAGAAAGCTGTAGGCTGCTCAGACACAATATCCAGGCAGATAAAACATTGTACATACTAAAAAACTTAAGTATCCCTGTAAAAGTGAAAGTAGAGAAAACTAAACAACAACAGAACCACCTTCATGATTTCCTTTACCATACCTATGCTGCTGCTGGCATGTGCTCTGGGGCCTGACCATGACCTCACCGCTGCCACAGACCTTGAACTCACATGATCTTGGGCAGCTAATTCCGTCGGGCTTACGCAGGGGGCCAAGCACACGCGCCACGGCAGCAGGAGCCGCACTGGCACAGTCGGCAGCACCACCGGGCACTGGATTTTCAAATTCAGGAAGAAGCCGAAGGCGAGGGGTAGAGGTCTTGCTATTCAGCACAATCTTGTCTTAGTTTCACTGTTACTCACTTACCACTTGACTATCTGCAGCGATCCCAGACAGCTTTTATCTTCTCGGAGAATTTTTAGACAGAGGTCTGCAAAACCAGATTTAGCACATAGTTACAAATCCTTATCACAGCTGTTGGGCAAACACCGAAACTAAGGCAGCCACCCTCCCTTTTTTGGGTAAAATGTGTTATCTGGAGGTCCTTCCTGAGCGGAAGCGTTAGTTTTCCACCGAGTCCCAGGTGGACTGTCACAAACTTATTGCTGCAGTTTCAAATGTCAAGACCTTCCTCAGACGCTCCGGGCTCTCCCGGGAAAAGTGCCAGAGTTAAGTCTTCATTTCCAAACACCAGCAGCTTCTCTCTTCTCCTCCCTCCTCCTCTCCACTCCCATCTATCCCGCCATTCCCTGACAACACCTTCCCTTCTGCACTCAGACTTCGCCAACATCCACACAACATCAATGACCACGTGCGGACTAAACTACTTCTGTCAAGCTTTTCCACCCAGCTGCTTCTTCCTCTGTCTTCAGGTGTTCAGAATGGCAAGAGGACATCCATCCTGCAGATCACGGGGGGAATTAATAACACCTTCGGATTCAACCCAGGAGCCCTCAGAGATGGGGGCACGCTGAGTGTGAACAGCCCTGACCAAAAGCCACTTGAAAGACCCAATGTTTGATTAGGCAGACGAGCGGCTTTCCAGGGGTGAGTGGTCAAGAGCCAGTTTGAGATTTCCTGTGGGATCTCCTCAACTAAGGCCACAAAGTGCATGTGACCATGTTTCAGGACAACCAGTCGCAGAAGGGAATGCTTGGAAACAGACAGGAACGCACAGAGACATTTCACACCCTGCCAACACACTTGGAATGAACATACACATATTGATGAGTCAAAGCCTCGCTTCCTAAAGTTCTTTTTTTTCTTTAAGTTCTGATTTCCAAGCCCATGTGGTTACATGAGATTTTTTCCACAGAAAAAAAACCACCACAAAACAAACAAACAAATCTAGTTTCAGTGTCTCAAGGAAAGCTGAACACGTGAACCACAAGGGCTCAAAAACACAAAAGAAAATAAACCACACCAAGCAGAGTTAATTTTTTTAAACTTACTGATTTTTAAGTCAGTTTCCTGACTCCGACCTGATTCATGGGGCTGGCAACACTGAAAAATTATTATAAACCAAAAGAAATGACAACAGAAAAGCCCTGAGTGGCCAAAAGCTCTCAGTGGTCTTCTACACTCACTATGTATCTGGTGCAGAAGCACTGTCTGCATCCAGACTTGAGAAGGCTTGGGAGCTAACGTCCTCATAAACTGGACTCACACCAGTACAAGCAGCTGGAAGCCAACATGTAAAACAGATTATCACAGAATCATAGAATTGTTTGGGCTGGAAGGGACCTTAAAGATCACCTAGTTCTAACCCCCTGCCATGGCAGGGACACCTCCCACTAGACCAGGTTGCTCAAAGTCCTATCAAACCTGGTCTTGAACACCTCCAGTGATGGAGCATCCACAGCTTCCCTGGGCAACCTGGGCCAGTGTCTCACCACCCTCACAGTGAAGAACTTCTTCCTAATTTCTAATCTAAATCTCCCCTCTGCCAGTTTGAAGCCATCACCCCTTGTCCTGTCACTACAAGCCCTTGTAAAAAGTCCCTCCCCAGCTTTCCTGTAGAACTCCTTCAGATACAGAAAGGCCACAAGAAGGTCTCCCTTGAGAGAGAGCCTTCTCTTCTCCAGGCTGAACAATCCCAGCTCTCTCAGCCTGGCCTCACAGCAGAGGGCTTCCAGCCTTTGGATCACCCCTGTGGCCTCCTCTTGCCCTGCTCCAACAGGTCCATGTCCTTCATGTTCTGAGGTCTCCAGAGCCAGACACAATACTCCGGGGGGATCTCATGAGAGCAGAGCAGAGGGAGAGAATTACAGATAAATAAAGTAAGTAGAAATAAGAATTCAGCACCAGTTGGAAGTGTTACCATCTAAACAGCGAGTTCCATAGGAGCTCTCGGGGAAGAGCCCCCTCATGTAGGTGATGCAGGACACGGAGATGGCCAGCAGGCGCTTCATCAGCACCACAGACTGCTGCTCCGTAGCGATTCTGTTGGGGAACAACACCGACTCCTGAAACACAAGGGCAAAGCCAAAACCAGCACTGTGTTAGTGTCACTCTGGGATTAGATTTAGAACCAACTCTCAGCAGGTGGAAAAAGAGGGTGACTTAGGAATGTCTTTTTAACACTTCTCTGATCTTCATACTGTGCAGGGAAGACCTACGTCTAACATGGACGAGATTAAATGCTGTCAGAACATCTATCAATAGATCTGACATGATTTAGTCCGGTACAGACTGCACTGGTTGGTCATTTCCTCCCTTTTTATCACAGCTGAACGTTCCCACCCCTTCCACTGCACCAATGCTGGCACTTAACAGACAACCATCCCTAAAAAAAGAAGACAAACACAGTTTTCTGCCAGTTTAGCTCCTCAGAGTTAATTGCGGAGTCAGGCAAATGCCAGGGCTGGGGTGGCAGTCACTGCAGGACTAGTTTGCTGCCTGCCACGGCTGTTTCTCCGTTCTGACAGCAGACGGAGCCTGTCAACGCCACACGCAGCCCCAGCTTTCAGAGGGATTTTACCGCAGAGCTGTAAACAGCACACGTCTGCGACTGGAGCGAATGTAAATGCTAACCACCAACAATCTCAGCAGAAAGTACACTACAATTAGTTCCTCCATTGGTTCACTGCTTCTCTTCCTGCTAATAAAGGTCTGTGCACACCTAATGAGCCTACATTTATTTAGTCAAATAAGAGGCCAAAGCCCTGTTCTGCATCTTCCTGGACTCACTGGATTGGAAATAATCCAACTAAGAACAGCGCAGGCAACAGAAAGCGTTCCCACCTCACCAGGCACAGACATGCCAGGTCCAAAACTGAGAGCTGAGACTGTCAGTACCACCACTTTTCCAGGTTTTTACCTTAGAGGACTTTTTCTTTTGCTTAGTCTGTAAAAGCTGGTGAGTAGCCATCCTGTATTTCAAAGACCTGCCTGCCACTTGTAATTAAAACCTGAGAAAAAAAAAAGAAGGTATGAGACACCTGGAAAATGCACAATCGTCGCTATTTCTCATTTTCCTTAAACTAAGAAGGAGCTTCCTCACCTTATTCAGGTCTGCAAGCAAATTGCCAGGCAGGATAGCTAAAGCAAAGCAAAGGAAGGATACTCCACGACACTGCTTCAGAGTCTGCAGAGCAAAAAAACTCCCTATTCCCTGGTAAATGATCAATAGTATTTGAAATTCAGGGCCACAACTGTACCTGGTGTCAGCTGGTGCCACTTCAAAAATGCATTTCTCATACTCCAAACCACAAATGTTAATTTCTACAACCATTAAAAAGTGTGAAGGGGGAATGTGAAAGAACTGGAAGGCTGCCAATAGCTGCCAATATTTTAGCAAGGGTAAGCAGGAAACGCACTCACATCAATCGTGGCCAGAATAAAGGAATGATTCTTCTGGGACACCTTGAAAGGGTGAAAAAAAAAGAAAAGAGAGAAGTCCACATTGTTCCAATAAAAGCAGCACCTGTAAGACAAGCCTGGATTAAAGGGGCAAATATTCTTTTCACAATAATGGAAAGCTGATTGATAAAGGCAATAAAGTGGACATTCCACGTTTCACACTTGGGTGAGGTGCTTGATTTAGCACCATCTGACATCCTGATTAAAAACTTCCATTAGCTGGAATTAACTAGGCATGCGTTAAGTGGCCTGAAAAACGGCTCACTGGGAGATCTCGACATGTAGCTGCTACCGGGGAGACATTAATGAAACGCCGCAAACAGGTCCCCAGAGAAGCTCTGCCTTGTCCGCAGCCAGTCAGTATTTCTATTCACAATTAAAAGAATAGCATCAGCATGGTGTGTTGACTTAAATCGTGACCTAATGCGGCGAGCAGCCGGACTTTTATCAACAGACTTGATCTAATCTTGTTCTGCATTTGTACCTTTTCAGCCTTTTTTTTCCATGAAAGCCTCATTTCCATTTGTTGGCACTCATTAAGTGCCATGTTGATTGGAACATGTTGACAGCTTTTATGCTAAATTTAGCCCTTCATTTAGTAATGAGGACAGATTACAGCTATAAAAGTAGATTTAAACAAATACACACCTGCAAATTTTTTAATCGGCTAAATATTGTAGAAAAGCATTTTTTTGTTACACTGGCCAAGGCCTGTGAACAGGCCAGGAATGCCACTAAAGCAGACAAAGGCGTGATTCCAACGTGAGGTTATTAGCTAAATAAAGCTGATTTAAGCAAGCCAGAGAGATAAGAAAACATGTTTCCTACAACATACCACACTTATAATTGGTTTATTGTGCAAAGGAAACACGACCTAGACTGAGTTTATCTACCCTGACCCCCCTGTTTGGGCACAGGGTCCCTCCAAGGCTTCACCATCACCACCTCACCTTGGCCAAACCTGTGTTTGCTCCTGGGCTGTGAGGGAGGAAAGAAGCAACCCCAGCTCCCACCACTCACCTGCTCTGAAGACACTTTATCACCGAGGATCAGGAAATTAGTGTTAATTGGGAGAAACCAAACCCCTTCCCCATCATCCCAAGAAACACTGGCCCCGCCTTCAGGCCTTCACCCCTCAGCCCTGGCTCCAGCAGGCCCTAAAAAAAAATAGCCCTGGGGGCTTTTTGCTTGTATTTATTTTGAGCCGAAGCTCAGGCCTGGCCGTGCTCCACCGGGGGCTGGGTCCTGCCCCTCATCCCGCAGCACCCACTGCCCCCTGAAGCTGGGGGTCCCCTGAGGTGTGGGAGCCGCTTGTGGGGGGGGGCTGAGGTGAGGGGTGTCCCTGAGGCCAGGAGTCCCCGGAGGCAGAAGGGTCCCCTGAGGTGTCCCATGAGGAGCAGGAGCCTCATGAGCAGGTGGGGTCCCCTGAGGCGCGGCCGCCACCTCCTCCTCCTCCTCCTCCTCCTCCTCCTCGTCCGCCTGCTCGGCCCGGGCAGTACCGCGTACCTGCGCCGCCGGCCCCGGCCCCGCGGCCTCCCTGGCT
>VZZY01010462.1:215713-235781 GCA_013400335.1 Eurystomus gularis | reverse complement strand
CGGAGGGCCGGCGGCGGGGGGGCACCGGCACCTTCCCAGCCCCGCCGGAACGCGGCTGCGGCTGTTTCAGCGGGTGCTTCACCCGCGCCCGGCCTCGGCGGCACCTTCCCTGCGGTGCTGTGTCGCCACGACGATCCTGCCTGAAAAGTGCTTTTAAGAGTAGAATCCTAGCATCACAGAATCGTTTTGGTTGGAAGAAACCTTTCCGCCCATCGAGTCCAAGCGTTCCCCCAGCACTGCCAGGGCACCGCTGAACCATGTCCCTCAGCACCACATCTCCAGGGCTTGGAAACCCCTCCAGAGATGAGGACTCCACCACTGCCCTGGGCAGCCTGGGACAGCCCTTCACAACACTTTCAGTCAATACATTGTTCCTCATGTCCAACCTAAACCTCCCCTGGCATAATTTGAGGCTGTTTCTTCCTGTCCTATTGCTTGTTCCTCAGGAGAAGAGCCCGACCCACACCAGTGTCAAGAAAGCACTTGAGATGCCACCACCAAGAACCTGAGGATTCAAACAAGAGATCAGTGTGGGCCCGTGAGAGCGGGCTGAGGGGAGAGCTGCCCGGTGCTGCTTCACTAATGCCTCCACTCTCCAGCTAATCTAAGTTCATGCTGGGACTGGGACATGTTTCACCCCATGCTCCAGGCTCCAAGTGAAATACTTTCAAGTAAAATACTGTTTTTAGTGGCAGCATATCATCCCAAATTAGGTACAGGTTTTAAATTGCCCAGAGTCTGTGAACACATTCTTAGAATATTCTGCTACTTCCCCAGGGAGACTTCCAATGTCCTCCCAACTCGAATTAAAGGCATCAGGGACTTCATAAGAGGCTGATTATTTTGGAGCTAGCATCACAGCCCAGGCAAGGAGGGTGGATTCTCTACTTCACCAGTACCTTTTTTTACAGAATAACCTGTCTAAACCATTTCTTCCCATTTCCAGGCATTTTGTTATCCTTCAGATGAGGCAATGTAGTTTTCCCCTGTCATCTCTACCCCTGTATCACCCCAAGCAATTCAGGGGGATGCTGGTGGGAACACCCTCTGGGTTCCCCCAGCTCTGAAAATGTCCACTGGTTACGGTGGTTTGCCTGGCTGGCAGGGGAGGACACAGTGTTCCCGAGTACTTGTGTTGTTCCAGGCTGTTTTCTGGTCTCTTTCCAAAGACCTTCTGCCTAGTTCCTTGACACCAGCTGCTGGAAGGCTCCTCCCCGAGGGAGGGGAAAAGACATCATCCATTTTTTAAAGAATAACTTCACAACATTAAAACAAAACAAGATTGGTGTTGCTGTCAACCAATAAAGGGTCAGGAGGTGGGAGCTGCTGGCATGAAATGCTCCGGGCTTTTTAGGACCGTGCTTACCTCTCGCCTGCCTTGGTGGAGATCCAGCGTTCCTTGTGAGCCGTGGCTGCTGGGTCGCTTTCTGCCTCACCTCTGGGAGAGGTGCCAACCACCGCGTCCTAAAGGAATCCACATGACCACGGGACAGGGGCAACAGGTTTGCTCTCAGGAGAAACAGGTATTAAGAGATCTGGAGCTGCCCCTTGCAAGGAGAGAAATGGAGAGCCTCTTCCAAGAGCAGCCTGAGACTGGGAACCAGTATTTGGAAGACCCTTTGCTTCGGAGTTACCTGAAAACACACCTTCCTCCCAAGGTCTGGCGTGCACATGTGTGTTTCTGTATGTACATGCTACAGTTCTGGCTGGGTCACTGTTTAAGACAGTGAATTGAACATTTCTCTGAGCCCTTTTTTGCCTTCAAGTGTTTAACTGGGGGAGATTTATCAGCATTGTTTAAAACTTGTTATCTTTGAATCAGCACAGGGGTGAAAACACTGTCAGGACATGAACAGAAAGTGGCGTAGGGGGCTCTTGTGACTGGTCTGGGTGTTGTCACGAGTGTTGTTTTGGGATTGTCAGTGCCGGCATGTGTTGTCTGGTCATCCGGAGAAAAAAAGATTCAGAAGAAGGGAAAAAAAACCCTACAGTGTTTCCACTTCTCTCCCCTCAGGGAAGAGGGGCTTTGAAGAAAATTCCTTTCCAAAGGAACGGGGCTGTTCTCAGCTGAGCACTCAAGAGGATGTGAAGGCCTGTGTGGGTTTGCCTGTTTGTTGGCAGGCAAAGGTCGTTGGCTTTCCTGGTTTGAGTTTCAGCCAGGGAAGGCTCTGTACGGATTGCAGGGCTGTGGAGAGCTGGGTTAAGACCCTGAGCTGTGGGTCTGGTCTGTGAGGTTCAGACCTACTGGAACCCCGTGGAGGAGGCAGCTCATCTCACTGGCTGTCCTCTGCTGTCATCCCAAGGACGACACCTGTTTCCCACTTCTTAAGGAGAAGATCTCATGGAGCAGAGCATGTCCTCTCTCTGTGACTGACTCCAGCAGAAGCAATACCATGACCTGTAAAGCCACTGGGTGAGTAGGGGGACAGAATGTGCCTTTCAGTGACGCTCTTCCTGCCACTACTTGCTCTCCAGGTCTGGGAGGCCTTGCAGACATGGGGCAGTGAGAGTGGGGTGGCAGCCCTGGGAGCTTGCTTTTCTCACAGCCATCCCAAAAGATGAGGAGGAGACCTCCCTAAGCACCTCTGTGGCCTTCTTGCCAGGAGAGAAGACGAAAAAGGAGGATGCCTTTGGGCAACTGTGAAGATCTTGCCCTAATCCACACCTTTGGAAGGAGCATAATTCAGATCTCCTGAAGACTAAGAGGATCAGTGATGTCTTCTGCCAAGGCTGAGAGCTTCTCTCCACTCTTTCTCCAAAGAGATGAAGCAGCTGCAAAATCCACCCGAGAATGAGCAACATCTCCCTTACATTTCTGCGCTTGGTCCCAGCGGGGCAGTGTTGCCTCACCGCTGAAAGAGAGCCTGGTCTGCTCTCTGTTCCATGCAGCACCCACTGGGCTGCAGCCTGAGAGCTCGCTGGCCATATGAACACCTTCCTCTCCAGGAGAGCGGCCCCAGATGAAGCTTTGTGTGTCCCACTGGAGCAGACACCATGCTGGAGGCTGGTTCCTGTTGTACTAGTCACCTGCGTTGAGGGCTGAGTGCAGAAATTTTCCTGGAATGGTGCAAAAGATTTCTTTCTTTCTTTGAAGCTGGTTTCTGGAGAACACAGAAGAAAGCACCTGCTTTTTCTGAGCATCATTGTGGAGAGGTATCTGTTGGTCTTTGATTGCCTTGGAAATATGTCCTTTAATATGAAGGATCATCTGTTAGCATTCTTAATGTGCAATAGTTTGTGCATTTCTGATACGTTCATCCCTGGGACATCAGGGATGGCTGTTGGGACTGTTGTAGTTTGAAGTCACTATAGTGTGCTGACCAAGAGACCTGTTTGGTAGACTCCTGTTCTTCTGCCCATGAAAAACAACCAGCTAAACAGTTCAAAGGTTCTTGTGCTTCAGGTATCAGCAGAGTCCAAGAACCGTGAATTCTTAGGTTATGCCTCTACACCAACCTTGAAATCGTTGTCAAGATACGATAAGCACTGGAGCAAACACCCAGCCCAGCTGACAGCAAACAGCAAACAGGAGCGCAGCAGGAGCTGTACCAATCATCAGGGCTCTCATGCACAGTTTGAGGTTGGTTTGTGGTTTCTAACACTATTTCACCATTCACCTGAAGTTTTCCGGTTTCACCAGTTTTCCAGCTGGCTGGTCTGAGGATGGAGACTTCCAGAGTGGTAGCTGGACAGTGTGTCCTGAGGACAGGATCCTCATTACACATGATGAACAGCAGAGTGATGAAAGAATCAATCATATGAGATGTAGTTTAATGAAAAGTCAATTGTTACATTGAGGAGGAAATGTGCATCTCTTGAGGGGCAGAGAACAGCCAAAAATATTCCTGTGATGAAAGCGAATCTAGATTAGATGCTTCTCTGAGCCCCAGAAGAGGCTTGGGTGTATTTAAGCTGACAAGGGTCCAACGGTGCTAGAGGCTGGGTCCTCCTGGTCACTGTTAATCATCTCTAAGTCAGGTTATTTCAGTCTAGGCAACTTCACCAGGCTTTGGCCGCGGACAATGAAGAGCACTTGCAGGAGGCAACTCCTGTTACCTTGAAATCAGTATCTAAGAGAGTTGGAATGAGTCACTCCTCTGCAGAGGCTGGTTTCCCTCCATTAACAAAGGACAGACCACTCTGTCCAAGTCAGCCAAGCCTGGCTGAAATGAGAGCACATCAGTCCTTACCCAGGGCTGCTCAGGAAGCTGGAGGCAGGGTGGGAATTTGGATCTAGACCTCCTGGGTGCCACGCTGAAGCTCCAGTGATTGCTCCGTTCCTCCTCTTCTGATCTGATGGGCAGGTAACTGCTGAGCCCAGTGGAAGTTCTCCTGTAGAGACAAAGGCTTCCTGGTGTTGGCAGCTCTTCCCCTGGCATTCTTCTCCAGCAGTAAATCACAGAGTGGCTGAGATTGGAAGGACCTCTGGAAATCGTCTCGTCCAGCCCCCCTGCTCATGAGCATCTGTGTCATTTGCAGTCCTGATACAAAAGCTCTTCTGTCTTTTGTAAAATCCAGGGATGCTGCCAAAAGTAACTTGAAAAAATGATTCTGGGGAAAAAAAAAGAAGTGACAGCTGAGCACAGCTGTGCCAGCAAAGGCTGAGAGACAAGATGTCCTGCTGCATCAAGAGTGTGTGGAAGGGCCAAGTGGCAGGAGACCACTAGAGCCACAGGACAAAATGGTTGGTCCTCTGCCTTCCCACTGAGGACTGAGGCCTCTTGCCTTCTAGGGGTGCACTGAAGGGTTCTCCTTGTTCCTTCAAGTAGAAGCCCTCTACTCTACTCTACCCTGCCCTGATGAGGCCACATCTGGAGTACTGTGTCCAGTGCTGGGCTCCCCAGTTCAAGAGAGACAAGGAACTACTGAGGAAGTCCAGTGGAGGCTACAGAGATGAGTAGGGGACTGGAACATCTCTCTTGCAAGGAAAGGCTGAGAGCCCTGGGGCTGCTGAGCTGGAGAAGAGAAGGCTGAGAGGGGATCTGATCAATGTGTATAAACATCTGAAGGGCGGGGGACAAGAGGATGGGGCCAGACTCTTGTCAGTGGTGCCCAGTGACAGGACAACGGATAATGGGCACAAACTGGAACCCAGGAGGTTCCTTCCACCTGAACAGGAGGAGAAACTTGTTTGGTGTGAGGGTGTCCGAGCCTGGTCCAGGTCACCCAGAGAGGTTGTAGAGTCTCCTTCTCTGGAGACTTTCAAAACCCATCTGGGTGTGTTCTTGTGTAGCCTGCCCTAGGTGACCCCGCTGGAGCAGGGGGTTTGGACAAGATGATCTCCGAAAGTCCCTTCCAACCCTCACCATGCTGGGATTCTGTGATTCACAGGTACTGGAGGAGATGCATCAGGACCTGGAGAGATTTGGAAACCGTCTGCTGACCCAGATCAAACCCCTGGGATGGGAATGTGAGAAGAACCCCCCCGTGTTTCGGCAGTATGATGCCTGGGGGCAGCGGGTGGATCACATCATCACCAGCTCAGCCTGGAGGAGGATGAAAGAGATTGCAGCAGAAGAGGGGTTGATTGCTGAGGCCTACGAGAGAAGATACTCCAACTGGAGGTAACTGGGAGACAATGGGAGTGACTTGGTGCCGTGCTGGTTATTTTTAGCAGGGGATATTGAGCATCCTGTAGAACTGAACTTCTTGTTGGGTAATGGGTAACAGATGATGCATGGACAAAAGCTCACCGACGGCCGTACCAAACAGCAGTGTCTGTCCGCTGTAATGTTCTGCGCCAGCAGTGATGAGCCGTAACTAATGGCCTACACTGGATCATCATATTCTTTCCTGTCACCTTCCTGATTCCAGGGCCTGGCACTTCCCTGCACTGCTCCAGCTTTACCTGCAGTAGTTGTAACACAACGAAAGGGCTGGGCTTTTACCCTCAGGAAGGAGCAGTTCTGATTCTCATCTGTTTTGGCTGTATTTTGTTCCTCTCTTCCTAGTCCAGATGTTTTATCCTCCTGCTGCTGAGCTGCTGCATAACCTGTCTGTTTGCACTCTCTTTTTCTCCTAGCCGTCTGCACCAGGCTGTCAAACTGTACTTATTTTCAAGCTTCTCTGGAGGATTCAGCTGTCCACTGGCCATGACTGATGGGGCAGCCAAAGTCATTGAGGTATGAGCTCAGCTGGTCTCTGAGGGCACAGCCCACATCCTGGCAGCACTGGTTGGACACTGGAGCACTGGCCAAGGCTGGAGGAGAGCTGATCTGCCGTCTGGCTCTGGGCACGGCCCTTCCTTGCTCCATGACTCAGCTCCGTCTCCCACTGCCTTTCTACTTTAGTTACAAAGGCTTCATGCCTGGGCAAACTAGCTTTTATGTTTCCTTACATCACCGTGTACAATAAGGCCGGTGCTGCATGTGGCACTGCAGGGAGCTGGAAAGATGTCCCATACGGGGAGTCTCTTGTCAGTGGTGCCCAGCAACAGAACACGGAGCAATGGGCACAAACTGGAACCCAGGAGGTTCCACTTGAACAGGAGGAGAAACTTCTTTGGTGTGAGGGTGTCTGAGCCTGGCCCAGGCTGCCAAGAGAGGTTGTGGAGTCTCCTTCTCTGCAGAGATTCCAAATGTGCCTGGATGTGATCCTGGGCACCCTGCTCTGGGTGACCTGCTGGAGCAGGAGGGTTGGACAAGATGATCTCCAGAAGTCCCTTCCAACGCCACCCTGCTGGGATTCTGTGATATAGGTTTACTATGAGATGGTTGGTTTTCCTGTTCTTTGCGTGGAGTGGCCATTAAATGTATTGAGCCCGATCCATACCTGATGTCAGTTAACCAAGCTGGCAAGACTTGCCCAGTCTGAAGGTTTGGCTCTGCCTCTTAGTAACACCCTTTGCGCTGTGTCTGTGGCGATGCAGGATGCAGAGCAAATCTAGTGCTTGAGTAGCTAGCCCTGGGCATGTCAATTCAATAAAAAGAAAAAAAAATAAGCCAGTTACCTCTTTCCTGCAGCTCTGTGGGTGCTGGTGACATCCAGTGTATTTGAGCAGGCAACTCTCTAATTTCATCTACTGTGTTAAGATCTTCTCAGTTTCTTTTCCCTCTCCCAAAACAGTCCCTAGGTATTCCTGGATCTCTGAAAAATGCTTTTGATCATCTGACATCCCGTGACCCCAAGCAGTTTTGGACCTCTGGCCAGTGGATGACGGAGCGCAGGGGAGGCTCTGATGTTGGTACGTGTTCTGAGGAGGGAAGCAGGTGCAGCAACAGTGAGACGTGTTAGTGAGAGCTGAGAAAATGAAGGGTGTGGGATGCTTCCAAAGCCAGGTAGCAGGTTTAGGAAAAATCATAGAATTCTTCACTCTGAGGGTGGTGAGACACTGGTCCAGGTTGCCCGGGGAAGTTGTGGATACTCCATCACTGGATGTGTTCAAGACCAGGTTGGATGGGGCTTTGAGCAACCTGGTCTAGTGGGAGGTGTCCCTGCCCATGGTAGGAGGTTGGAACTAGATGATCTTTGAGATCTCTTCCAACCCAAACCATTCTGTGATTCTATAATTCACAGAATCATAGAATCATGAAATCATCAGATGGTTTGAGCTGGAAGGGACCTTTAGAGGTCATATAGTCCAACTCCCCTGCAGGGACCAGGGACATCTGCAATTTGAGCAGGTTGCTCAGAGCCCCGGCCAACCTCACCTGCAATGGTTCCAGGGATGGGGCATTGACCACCTCTCTGGGCAACCTGCGCCAGGCTCTCACCACCCTCAGCAGCAACATTTTCTTCCTTCCCTCTAGTCTAAATCTCCCTCTGATGATATATAACCATCCCCCCTTGTCCTGTCTCTACACTCCCTGACAGAGAGCCTCTCTCCATCTTTCTGGCAGGCCCCTTGAAGTCCTGAAAGGCCACAAGAAGGTCTTCCAGCAGAAGTCATCCAAATCCTTTGCATAGCTCTGCTTTCTAACCAACAAAAGGCCCAACCTCTGTCCACTGATGTGTGCAGGACATGCAGGCAGGGACAGAGCTGCGTTCCTGGCTCAGCTAACACACTGATGTCTAACTCCATAATCTAAACCCTGAGCAAGACAGTCAGGCCCATCCCAGCTGGGACTGAGAGGCCATTCTTGGCCTTCCACTTTTATTCCTTGGCTAACGCTAGTAATAGTGGGATGGGCCAGGAAACCTCAGAACTCCGCTGTGGAGACAGAAGAGTGGAAAGGGAGTCACCTGCAGCTGGTGAAGCTGCAGTTCGTCTCCTGGTGGAAGAAGTGAAAGGGTCAGCTGTGGAGTGAAAGCTGTGCATCACTGCAGGACTCCTGATCCCATAGCACTCTTTGTTGTTCTTGGTCATGGTAGCTCCTGAAGAAGTGGAGGGATTGGTTGTACACCGTGGTGCTTACAAAGCACTGCCACTACCAGCTGTTAGTCTGGAGCAACTGCTGGAGAGGCTCGCGCTTAAACGAGCATATTTCCTTTCTGGTACTTGACTCTGGCTGCGTTCCTTATCCAGGGTCAATGAAAGGGATTAGCAGCTAATCCGTACTCCATCTTGATAGCAAGAGGTGACTTAAAAGAGCTGCTGCTTAAACTGAAAGTCAGCATTGATTGATGCAGATGTTCCCATAAAGCCAAGATGATCTTCTCCTTTCTTGCAGCCAACGGCACCGAGACGGTGGCCAGGAAGCAGCCAGATGGTACATATCGTCTCTATGGTTTTAAGTGGTTTACATCAGCTGCTGATTCTGATGTGGCATTAACCCTGGCCAGGGTAGCAGCTGCTGAAGGGCAAGTGCAACAGGTCTGTGTTGATGGTGGAAGCGGGTGAAGGAGCAGGGGCAGTCTCTTCTCCCTTGTTTCATTGTCATGAAGTCCTCTTTCCATTCTTTCAATGGCCCCAGGGTTCCAGTGGCCTGTCCCTGTTCTTCCTGAAGGTACGAGATGAGGAGGGGAAGCTGAACAGCATCCAGGTGCAAAGGCTGAAGGACAAGCTGGGCACGCGGCAGATGGCCACAGCTGAACTGTGGCTGGATGGAGCTGAAGGAGAGCTGGTACGTAAGGTTCCACCTTCCGCTTGGGACTGGGCAGGCCACTTAAGGGGGTTTTGGCAGTGATACCAGCTGAAAAAGTTCCTCTCATCCACCTCTGTGGCTGGGTGTTCTTCACAGAGTGCTTCACCACTGGGGCTGCGTGGGACAGAGCTGAGAAGAGCTCAGGAAAAGATAGGAGGGAATTAAAAAAAAAAAAAAAAGTCATTTTTGGCTGGTCATTTCCCTAATCCAGTGTCACTGGCCCAGCCAGTTCTATGTATCATGCAGGTAGGAACGAGCAGCAGGGACCAGAACTGACCATGCTGATGTGGTCTCCAAAGCCACCTCTCTGGTCATGCCACAGACTTGGCTAAAATGAGACAGCCGTATTTTAAAGCAAGCAGGTCTTTGTGGTGCCTGAGGACAAGCAGAGTTGGAGTGGACAGTCTACATCTGTCTGTTGACACAACTTCTTAGATATGTGCCCACCTCCAAGGCTGTGTGACAGGCTTCCGTCAGCCTGTGTTCCTTTATGCTTTCAGATCTCCGCAGAGGGTCGTGGAGTGGCCTCCATCTCCCACATGCTGAACATAACTCGGATCCACAATGTCATTGGTGCAGTAGCTTTCATGAGAAGGTGAAGGCAGCATGGATCCCTCCAGAGCTTAAGGAGAACAAGGGGACTTTGCAATGCTCAGCACTATAGCCCATTGATTTCTGATGCCTTTTGCAGCCACAGGTCTGGAAGCCAGCAGTGCTGGAGAAGGTTGGCCTGTGGGTGGGTGCCCTAGGCTGGTGTGCTACAGCTGAGGAGGGTTCTTCTCGTAGGGGGTGCTGGAAGGGAAAGCTCAGAAGTGGCAGGTTGCTGGTCTAACTGCTTTCCTTGGCTGTCTTCTCTCTAGGATGATCAGTCTGAGCAGGGAGTACGCCTGTAGGCGGGTTGCCTTCGGGAAGCTCCTCAAGGACCATCCCCTCCACATGCAAACGATAGCCCGGATGGAGGTAAGGCTTTCGAGAGCTGAGCTGAACCTGTTGGCAAGGGAAGAGGGCAGAGATCCTCAGCTGCTAAGGAGCACAGCCACTGTGCTCTGTGTGCAACAGTCAGGTGTAGAAGGGGGATGGCCGTATATGAGTAGGATTTGATCTGATGATAGACCTGACTTCTGTGCTGGACTTCGGGTTATCCTAAACAACAGTTACCTGGGATTTATCCTGAGAGAAGAGCCAAAGTTCATGCATGCAGTATGATATTCAATGACCTCTGAAGCTTCTCATTAGCATCAGAGCCCAAGCATGACACCACAGTCTACTAAACCACAGTTAAGAGGCTCTTATCCAAGACTGGTAGAGACTCATCTGACTTGCCTGGAAGCTCATGCACCAGGAGATGGGCTGTTCCCAGCAGGCTTGAAGAATTCCCAAGTAGTCCCCATACACTTTAGCTTTGGAGGAGTTTGGCTTCACTGCACAGTGCTCACCACAGGACACCGAGCTTGAGTACAGCCTTTAGATGTGAATGTCAGACAAGGGAAAAGGGAGCAGCATGGACTGGCACTCTGGCTCCCAGAGGAATATCACGTGTAGGCCTTTGCTTGCTGCAGAATGTCTCACAGCTTTGCCTCACTAAATCCACAGGACACAGGTGGCTTCCCACCCTACTAAACACCAAAAAGGAGGCACATAGTTCTCCTCCTCTCACCCATACAGGCACTGCTTCTTTTCTCAAGTGCTGTGACACCAACACTTGAGCAGGTTCATGGAAATTTTTAAAACAGTATTTAAGAATTCCTCTTGAAAGGTGGGGAAGAGGAAAAGTGGCCACCACCTGTCAAACATAACTTAAAGCTCCAGCATCTCTTGGCCTGTGGCCAGAACTCCACCTCTAAAAGGAAGGCCAGATGTGGTCCCACAGCACATCATTATGCAGAGGGGCTGCAGAGCTCCATGTCCATGCAGAGCTTCCAGATCACAACTTGCCAGGGAAGGAAGTTGCTCAGCAAGAAACCTGTCAAAGACCTTGCAGATCCTGCTGCTCAGAGGTTGACCTCTATGGTCAACCTATGGCTATGTCAAGTCTATGTCTCTTTACCCTTGGAAAGGTTGTAGATTTGTGACCTGGATGCCTGATAGGAGCTTTTGATAAGGATCCAAGTAGGCCTGATGAAGTAGCATTGCCTCTCCTCACAGTAGGTTGCAGTGTCCAAGAGCAGCAGCTCCAGGCTACCTTTGATATTTCACACTTTGTGCCTTGGCTGGTCTGTGGTATCTGTCTCTGAAGCTGTGGGTAGCATTTGCCCAGGTCTGAATATTGTGCATCCCTTTGAGATAGTCTCACGGCACCTCAGCAGACCGTGCTGGAATCAGCCCTAGTCAAAGATCCTTGCCAGTGAAGCTCTCCCACTTCTCTGCTTGCAGGTGGAGACACGAGGGGCATTTCTTCTGCTTATGGAGATCGTTCGTCTGCTTGGACTTGTAGAAACCAACAAGGCGAGTGAGCAAGACCAGCTTCTCTTGAGACTGCTGACCCCAGTCGCCAAACTCTACACTGCGAAGCAGGTATGGAACAACCAGTTTGAATCGCCCGGGGTGGGGCCGTGTGGTGCAGGAGCAACCACAGAGTTGGAGAGAGGAGTGATTGACATGGCCAAGGTGAAGGGCAGCGAGAGCAGGGACACCGGCAGTGACCTCTAGCTGCAGGGCTGGCAGCAATTACTGCTCCGCTCAGGCTGGGCTCTGTGGGTAGGAGACTTATCCCTTTGCTCTCAAGACCACTGATCAGCTTGCTGGTCGGAACAGCTCTGATCTGTCCACGAAGTCCACACGCCTCAGCTGCTAAGGCTGCCCCAGGACCAAGGTGGGGCACTGACCCACGGGGAATGTCTTTCCCCTGGTTATGAATAAGTAGAAGAGAAGGTGTTGATAGTTTAGCATCAGCCTTAATTTCAGGGCTCTGTCCCTCTTCTAATTGCCCTCAGCTTAAACACACAGAAGCTTACAAGCCATCAGCAAGTAGAAGGTAAAGACCCTCCTGGACTAGAGACACGTCCTCCCACATACCAGGCAAGCCACAGCTTTATCCTTACCTAGAGAGGACTGTAGTGAGACAGACTCTCCCTGGATCTTCTCCCAAAGTCCAACTGCTCCTGCAGGTCTTCTCTCAGGGTTACTCAGATTTAATTCCCCAGGCTGCTCCTCCTGCATATCATGAGCAACCTGCCTCAGCTGGTTGCTGAGGTGGGATCTAACCCGTTCCATCCCAGCAGAAGCTGCTGTGTGATGTTAGAGGTCTCCAGCTGCTCTTGGGCAATGTGGGTCATGTCAGCTCTCTGCATTTTGCAGGCTTCTGCTGTTGTGATTGAGGCAATGGAGAGTTTTGGAGGACAAGGTTACATGGAGGATACAGGCTTGCCTGTCATCATCCGTGATACACTGGTAAGAAAGCAGCAGGAGAAACAGAAGAAGCTCCTGTGTGTCACCTAGTCCCCTGCACAGTACTCTGTGGTTGCCTGCTCAAGACATGCTCGAGGGAAGACACACTGAAGTCCTCGCCAGGCTCACTTCAGGCATGGCAGCTCTTTCCCAGTTGCCTTCCTGCTGAGCCCAGTCATCACTGGGGAGGGGATGTGACCTGTTCCTGGTGCTAGGGTGGTTTCTTAGCTCAGTAGCGGAGCTGGACTCCTAGCTCTCATCACCACTGCTCATTTCCATTTGGGGCGAGGCAAGACATCTCTGGAGATTTCCTTGATACCCCCTAGCTCTGCCCCATGTCTTTGGTTCCTCATGTTCCCCCTTCTCCACTGCAGTCGCTCCAAAAGGCTCCTTCATGCCCTTCCACAGCCTCTTCTGCCCCACAGGTGCTGTCCATATGGGAGGGAACAACAAACATCCTGTCCCTGGATGTGCTGCGATCCCTCACCAAGAGCCAAGGACAGGTGCTGGCCGCGTTCTTCTCTGCCGTGCAGGTGAGTCCATATCGAAAGCACTGGTCAGCCTCGTTGGGTGTCTGTGCTCCTGCCTGAGACTGGCGGGGAACGGGACCCGGCTGAATTCCGGTGGTGTCTGACAGTTCCACTCTTTAACCAGCACTACCAAGTAGAAAGCAGGCACCGCTCCTTCTGGGACCTGTGTGTGCTGCAAAAAATGCAGATAGTTTCATCTCAGCAGAGTTCCGTATTGTTAGAGTTCCTCATGACAGGTACCAAGAGAAGGATATTTTTAACGTGAAAGAGCCACCTTTCTGAATCCAAAAGAATTTTGTGGGTTTGTTTCTTAACTGGAAAAACACCGCGAGACTGCTGAATATTAAACCTTCACCAGAGCTACTGACTGCGTGATGACTTGCTATTTTTACTCCCATGGAAAGATGGAAATTCCGCTGCTGCCTCTGTAGATTTGCCATTCTCTGGCTGTACCGACAGGCTGCTCTTTTAAAGGTGCTCAGATGACAGGAGACATCAAAGCAGCTCAGAATTTCATGAAGGTAAATGCCATCAGCTGGCTTGACATGTGCCTTGAAGGGAGACAGCAACCAACCTGAAAGGTGTGATCAGCACATCAGAGGGCATCATCTCAGAGAAGACATTAATCCAGAGCAATCCGGAACACGTTAGCCCAGATACAGTGAGGGAATCCTGGGCATCTGCTGGATTGGACTGTCCATAGCTGCACCTTTCTCACCCAGATCTTCTGAGGTGGGGAAGGTCCAGGTCACTGTGCTCCCTGCAGGTCTTTCAAAAACAGATGAGCAAGAGTCTGAGAAATTCGCACTAGCAGCTGCAGCTGGCAACTTGTGTTCCCCCTCTACTGGTGAGACCCCCCTGCAGTGCTGGGGCCGGCTCTGGAGTCCTCAGCACAACAGAGACATGGACCTGGTGGAGTCCAGCAACGATGGGAGGGCTGGAACCCCTCTGCTGGGAGGTCAGGCTGAGACAGTTCAGCTTGTGCAGCCTGCAGAAGAGAAGGCTCCAGGGAGACCTTCTTGGGGCCTTTCAGCACTTCAGGGGGCCTGTCAGAAAGATGGGGAGAGGCTCTTTGTCAGGGAGTGTAGAGACAGGAAGAGGGGGAATGGTTATAAATCATCAGAGGGAGATTTAGACTAGAGAGAGGGAAGAAATCGTTGACAGTGAGGGTGGTGAGAGCCTGACACAGGTTGCCCAGAGAGGTGGTCGATGCCCCATCCCTGGAACCATTGCAGGTGAGGCTGGCCGGGGCTCTGAGCAACCTGCTCAAGTTGCAGATGTCCCCGCTCCCTGCAGGGGGATTAGAACTAGATGAGCTTTCAGGTCCCTTCCAACCCAAACCCTTCCATGAGTCTATGATTTCAACCCCCCAGCTCAGCTGTATTCTGTACAAAGCACCTCTGTGACCTCCAGAGATGAGTGTCCTCTTGCCATCCTCTTGGACAACTTTAGATAGAGGGGCAACACCTCAAGCAATGTGAATACCAAAGAAGAAGGCCACATCTGCTCGTGAGCAGGATGGAGCACACTTGCTCATAAAAAGCCAACTGGTCCAGCTGTGGAGGGAAAGCAGCTTAGTCTGACACTGAAGGTGACAGAGTAGAGAAGGAAAGGAGCCAGTGGAAGGCTCTAAAAACAACTCGGAACGACACCGACCTCCGCAGGCTTATGCTGAGGCTGATTTAGATGAACCCCACACAGAGGTGCCGTGCTGCAGTCCTCAGAGGTGTCACTGACAAGCCCCTCCAGCTTCTGCACAACTGGATGATCAGAGAAGCCCTGAAGAACACAGCAACGTGATTCGAAGCAGCAGTAACACCATGCATCGAGATTTCTTCATTCACGAGCTCCTCATTGCTCTTGTGCTTGGGCAAATCACGCTGCCTACGAGACTGGAGGGTGAACTAGTGAGCCCTGACTCTAAAGGTCTCCAAATTCCAGTAAGTGCCCTGGCACTTGCTGTTCACATCATGCTGGGGCTGGAGCAGAGCCAGAGAGCGGCTGGAAGGGCTGAACTGGGAGAGCAGCATTGGTGGTTCTGGACAGGACAGGTCATATGCAGGAGATCTAATCTAGATGTATCAGAAAGCTTTTCCCTTACACCTTTGGCAGCCAGGCACCGGGAGAGGTTTCTGCAGAGTGCCTCTGCCGCATCGGGCAGGAACATGCCGAGCTTCTACACCAGAATCAGCGTTCTACTCCCAGGTGATAACCTGCTTTTGAGCTCCAAGCATCCAAATTCTTTCAGTCTCTGGGAGCCTGACTCATTCTGAACCCTCCTTCCCATTCCCATCTAGCAAGGAAATCATTTAGCCCTTCATAAAGGGAGTTTTACCACTCCAATCCATTTCCTTTTTACTGATGCCCATAAAACCAGTGCAATTTGCTTTATGTTTGTCCATCAGGGTTCTCACTTTGCGGGACTGGTGCCCAATCACAGGCTGTGCTGGCGAAAGCCACCTGAGTATTTCGCACAGCAGAGCGCTTCGTTCTCTGAAGGTCACACCTCAGCATAACTTCCCCCGTGCCACTGATTTTTGCTTTTATCCTGTGTCAGTTGCCTCTACTGATGGTGGGACACGCAGCACTGGTGGTGCTGGGGTCTGGGAGCAGGAACGCAGTGTCAAAATTACACTCAGGAAAAGGGAAATACGGAGAATTCCCTCATCCTTGCACAATGTGATGGCGAGAAGCTGAATTTTTAGGGTTCTTGATACACAGGCCAGTTTGTTAGAAACCACCCTGCCCAGAGGTGGTCTGGGAAGTCCCAGGAGAACATGGCAAGAAGAGCAAGTGCGAGTGACCGTCCCAGACTCCATCTCAGCTGCACCAATGCCTTCTTTTCACTTCATACTAAAAATCTATGAGCTGGAATTTTGAGCTGGAGCATGGGGTGCACTTCAGCATTCAATGACAACCTGCAAAGGGACTCTAAAACAGCACCGGGGAATGACTTGATTATTACCTGTTGGTGACTTTAGGCTAAACTGGGTCCCAGCTAAACCAGCAGCCCAGTGGCATTGCTGACAGCCAGCCCCGTGGGCGCCTTGCAGAGCTCAGGACCAACCTTCTTACACATCAGGAGTGACTGCACAGGGCTGAAGCTGTAGCTGGAAGTCGGACATGCAATCCAAGACACGTGACAGTGTTTTCAGGTCCTTTCCAGGCTGTAACCACAACTTCAACACAGCAGGAAGTAAATCTGGGTTATTAAAGCAAGACTCTGTGTTTGCTTGAAGCATTAATACGAGACTTGTGCTTCTAGCCCTGTTTCAGACGTTCTCTCTGTCACCATGTATTTACATGCTCATGATTAATCTTTTAAGTCAAGCCCACTCTGACAGCCTGGCTCGGTAGCTAGTGAGAGCACACCAGTGAGCGGTGTCTGAAAACACAGTGAAAACCAACGGGATCGGAAATAGCAGAGCTCCAAAGCTCTTCTGCTCCCTGACGACGCCAGGCAGCACAGACCTGCACAACAGTGGGGCAATGCTGTGTGCGTGTGCCTCCCGTGTGCCTCCCGTGTGCCTCCGTGTGCCATGTGCCTCCTGCGCTTCCACGCCACAGGAGCCGGGGCAGATCAACACACCGGGGAGCAAATGGGACCTGCTGATGCTGCTGCTGCCTCCAGCATCAGCCCTGGAGCCGCTCAGTGCAGAGGAGGGTGTGGAAAACCATGCTTGATCCTTCTGAAGATTCAGTGCTTTCGGTTAGGAAAAGAGTAATCTGGAAAAAAAAAACCAAAAGGCATAAATTCTTGGAGAGCTGAGGGGATAAAATGGCTTTTTTCCCCCCTAAAGTTAAAGTGATGCTCTTATATCCCTGGTCCACACTGCCCAGGTGAGGCCAGCGCAGAATGTAGCTGCTCATACCCCAGCCACTGGCAGGGGATGCTGGCAGAGGCCCCTGTGTCGTAGAATCATCAAATCACAGAGTTGTGGTGGTTGGAAAAGACCTTTCAGATCATCAGGTCCAACTGTTCCCCCAGCACTACCAGGGCACCACTAAACCACGTCCCTCAGCACCACATCTCCAGGGCTTTGAAACCCCTCCAGGGATGGGGACTCCACCACTGCCCTGGGCAGCCTGGGACAGCCCTTCACAACCCTTTCGGGAAAGGGATTATTTGTAATATCCAACCTAAACCTCCCCTGGTGCAACTTGAGGTCGTTTCTTATTGTTGTGTTGCTTGTTCCTTCTGAGAAGAGCCCAACCCCACCTGGGCCCAACCTCCTTTCAGGGGGTTGTGGAGAGCGAGACGCTCTTTCCTGAGCCTCCTTTAATTCTCCATCCTCGAGGCAAGGCTGCGAGTTTCCTTTTGGCAGCGTCCCCTTTCCTGCAGTGCCAGTCACAGCCTCCTCCATTCCAGCTTTTTGTTCATAGCTGCTGGGTGTGCTCACGATTCCTCCGGCCCCATTTCCTCGCCAGCAGTTTTCCTGGGATTGTTTTCTTTGCAGAAAAAGCTGGAGGTGGCTTCGAGCGCTGCGGAACTGGAACCCGCCGTGAAGCAAACGCGGGATGCCATCGGCAGCCTCGCACGGTTCGCACAAGCCGCCGGTTCAAGGCGGGCACTGACCATGGAGCTGTCAGCAAGAGATTTCTCCTACTCCCTAGCAAGGATCTATGCAGGTAGTGGGAAATGCAGGAATGATGGATTTCAGGCCAGGAAAGGGCTGGGAATCAGTCCTGGAATGGCCTGTGAGAGCCAGGGTCATGGGTTCTGCATTGAGGGAGGAGCTTCAAAGCAAGCTCGGTCCCGTCTTCTTTCAAACTGGGGCAGCTCAGCCCAGCAAGTGTTCAGAAGTAACCACCCCCCCTTTCTGTGAGTCCTGGCCAGAGCTTGGGAATACTGACATCTCCTACTCTTCCACAGGAACTCTTTTAATCGAACACGCAGCTCGGCCTGATGCTTCTGCTGCAGACATCTCTGCTGCTCGACGGTGAGTGAAAAACTCCAGTGCCAGTGCCTCGAGCTGGTGTCCTGTGGAATGCGGCAGGCGTTGCTCTGCCCCTCCGAGTGACCTTCCCCCTGCCATGGTGGGACCCAAACCTCATGGCGTCATTCTGGGTTGGTTGCCTCCAACATTGTGGCTTTTCCCTGCCGCTGGGAATCTCCATTCCAGCAGCGATAAGAGGGACCCAACCAGGCAGACCTGAGGTTGAAGCCAGCGCTGTCACATAACGGGGCTCGGACAAACCGCTCGCGTTCTCTGTCCAGGTGGTGCAAGCAGGAGCTGTGCCCAGTGGCCGCAGGGCTGGAGAGCAGCAGCTACGAGGCTGAGGAAGCTCTTCTGGACAGCGCGCTGGTGTACGAGGGCAGCCCTGCCCGCTGCAGCAGGCTCTGACCCACCAGAGGCTTCCTCAACCCCAGCAGAAACAGGAGGTGGGTGGCAATCCAAAAATATCCCCAAACCCTCCGGCAGCTGTGAATTACAGCCACAGTGGGGACGTTCCTCCAGTGGCCAGGCCAGATCCTTCGGGAGTAACCCCCAGCCACCTGCTCCACTCCAAAATCCACTGCTGGGTGGTTTGTGGATGCAGGCGCAGCCCCCCAGGAGTCAGACAGATGCCGAAATGTTCTTACTGTGTTTTAGGCAAAGACTAAGTGACCAAACCCAGGTAGTGATGTGAAGCAGCAGCTCTTCAAGCGCCAGCTGCTCTTCTTCTTAAAGAAAAGCCACCAAAATTAAACTGAAAACTATTTGAAGCTGATTAAACACAGAAAAACACCGTTTTCCCCTATTCACTCTCTTGCTTTCTGATGCTGCACAGAGGCCCTGCCCTGGCACTTACCAGGGATGCGGTTCTCTTCCAGGGATGGGGTTCTCTTCCAGGGATGGGGTTCTCTTCCAGGGATGCGGTTCTCTTCCTGGGCAGCCTCTTGCACCCACGGCAGTTCTGAGGACGCTACGTCCCTTCATACCCCCGCAGGAACGGCTGCGTTGGGCTCAGCACCCCCAGCTCCGCGGCTGAACCCAACTCGCTGGGTCAAACAAAGGCTCCGCAGCCCCAGCCAGGGCTTCTGCCAAGGAGACAGTCCCAGGGCACTGCTTGGTCTGGCTCCTGCTTTTGATTTTGCCTTTTATGTTCTGCCTTGTCTCAAAAAAGCTTTTCTCTTACCTTAAATGAGGCTGGAGTAGAGGCTTTACCCTCATGCTTTTTGCTGGGCGCCTTGTTCCCTCTCAAGCCGCTGCCGCAGCTCCGCTGAAGGTCTCTTCCAACCTGAACAATTCTATGAAGGGAGCTGTTTGTGGAGCACGGGGTTGTCCACATTTCCCTGAGACCAAAGCCGCGGATCCAGGAGGACCCAGGTGACCAGGAGCGGTGCCGGGGGCTCAGTCCCTCCAGGACTTGGAACGGAGCTGCCCTCGGATCACACAAACACCACCCAGCACCAAAGGGCTTCCACTGCAGCGCTTCTGTGTTTAGGTGAATAAATGTATCTGGGTTCGCAACATCTCCTGTGCCCCTGCAGTGGTTTGTTTGGTGGCAAAGGTCTTACAGGTGTCGGAGCACAGAAACCTGCTCAGACCAGGAGAGAGGGTGAGAGAACAACGCGTGGCTCTAACCTAAGCGATGGCGGCGGCAAAGTCCGTTGCCAGATGTGCGCGGGGGCCGGGCAGGAGGGTCTGGCAGCAGGCGAGGAGCGTGGCACAAAGGAGAAGCATCGCGCTGCTGCCGCCGATAAACCCCCCGGAGCCTTCATTCTCGCTTGTGCTGGTCTCCGAAGCGCGGGGCTCTGCCTGCCACGCTCGCTGCCCGCCTTCCGTCACCTCCTTCAAACGATCTTACACAGTGTTTTGGAACCCCAGCATTACTTTTTCCTAATATCCGAGGTAGAATTTGCCTAAAAATCAGCCCCTCAACCCGGCAGCCCTGCAGAGGCACCAACAGAAAACACAAGGGACCGGAAAATTGTCACTGTGTAGGAAAATGACAAATTTATTGAGATCTAAATATTCACTCTGAGGCTACAGCAGAATAAATGCTGTTACAAACAGATAAGCACTAGGGTCTAACACTTTATACTGCTGCTAAACAGCTCTCAGCTCTCGTAGGTTTGCTCGTTTTGAAACATTTAATGTTCTTGAAGTAACCAATCAAGACTTCAGATGTCATTTTAATACA
>VZZY01010462.1:134616-215677 GCA_013400335.1 Eurystomus gularis | reverse complement strand
AAAAAAAAAAAAAAAGTACAATCAAATGCATCACCTGTTGCCACTGCAAGGTAAAAATCATTTAATAACATAACTACGGGAAATCGGTTTAAAAAAACGCATTTGTTAAATAGTAAGATAAAACTTTTTAGCAGCATTTTAAAATTTGAAAGTCCGAAGAACAGGGGAACCTTAAATCCCAGAATGCAACAATCCGAGCTCCAACGCCTGTAGTATGTGGGGAAAACGACGGGCAAGCGCCGGCGCGGCCGCGGCTGCAGGTGACGTTTCTCTTTCTCCACCCTTGCTCCAGAGCTGGTGGATTCCCTCTTTAACAGAAAAACTGAATGGAATTGTTAAAAACAACCACAAGGCTGCCCGGGCTCGTGGGGCCGTGGCCTCGGCTGCCTGGCAGGGCTGGAGCTGCGCCGGGAGCATCGCAGCTCCCAACTCCAGAGGAGCATCAGCAGGAGCGGGCAGAGGCTGCATCCCTCACCTTCCTCGCTGCTTGGAGCTCATGTCACTGCTTTTGACCCAAAAAGGGAATTCCACAGAACTCACAGGAGAGTTCCGAGCAACGGAATCGAGCCGAGGGCAGCTCTGAGGATTGAGAATCAAACCCACTCTGGGCCCTGCACCTGCACAAACATCACGGAGCTGCCCTCGCTCAGCACCGCCGGAGCATCTGCCCCAGCACAACATGTCTTCTGACTCTGGACGTGAATTCCTCAAAGCCTCACTCAGGATCAATCAGAGGGACAATTACTGACTAACCATGAAATATCTGCACACCCATTAAACGCACTCTGAACCTGCTCAGCTTCCCTGCACGTGGCTACTGCCCCTGGAAGCCTCCAAACAGCTCAAAACCTCTCCCAGCGTAGACTCCATCCTGCACCATCAGCCTTCCCTGGGTAGCGGAGTGGTTCCCAACATCTCCAACCCCTTCACCACTGTTTTCCATCCTACGTGCCACCAGCACCACACCTCACCCATACAGCAAAGCTGTGACCAGCCCAGCCCTGCGCAGCCTGGACCGTCACCACTGCCGAGCGACGCCTGGGCCACCTCCACAGCCAGGAGAGGCCGGGCTTGCTGCCGGCCCACCCGGGGCCGAGAGGAGCCTTTGGTTCTCAAAGATTGTCTGTCCTGCAAGACTCCTGGCAGGCCGCACCCATCACCTCTGCGTGCAGAGATTGTTTTCCAGCGCTGAAGCTGCCGATTGCGACAGCGGCACCGCTCTCCCTTCACGCTGCCGTGCTGCTCGAGAGCCATACGGGAAGGGAAGAGGAAAGGACGCTCGTGGGGAAGAACTGATCACTGGGAAATGAGCTTCTACAAACCATCAGCTCCTTGGGCAGAGCCGCCAGGCCCCCGACACAAGCCATTCTGCACAGCAACGGGGGAGTTAAACAGCTCTGCCCGCTCCGGGGAGACCCACGGGGCTTCGCTCGGCCCTTCCGAGGCGGAGAACACGGGAGCGGAGCCCGGGGCTGGGGGTACCCCTGTGCGCGCAACGTCTATGACTGCCACACTAGTGCCGAGTCTTGGAAGTGACTCGAGTACGGAAGGAGCCTCGTAAAATCCAATCCCGGTGTATAATTGAAAACCTGCTGCTCCTTTGCACAGTGTTAATGGTGCGCAACGTTATTTATGCTTCGCTTTCTTACTCTCGAAGGTGTAAATACTCCCCCCAGCTGCAATCACAGCTCTGCCCAGAGCCTGCGGTTTTATTTGATTAAATAAATACCGTGCGATTATAAAGCAGTGGTGCACAGCGTCTTGTGAGGAGAACAGGCCTGCCCCAAAACAACGCACAGTCGCCCGAGGAGCTCTGCAGCCTCCCTGAGAATTCAGGGCGAATCCTCTCTCTCGACTCCCAACATGTAAGGAAAGAAGGAACTGTCGGAGCAGGATGTGCCGGGAGCTGCAAGGAAAAGGAGAACCATCAGACCCTTGTGCAAGAGGCTGCTGCAGGACACACGGCGGGTGGATTTCCCACCTTCTGGGGGAAGATTAGGAGATATTAAACCTGAGCGAGTTTGGTTTGTTCCCAAGAGCCGCGGCTCCGCCATCCAGCATGGGCAGTAAGGCAGAAAGGGTGCAGAGGAGCGGCGAGCTCTGAGCCGAAGGGCACGGGAAGCAGGGGGAACTCCCGGCCACCCTGGGCCGTTCCGACCCTGGGGCTGTCACCGGATCAACGCTCTGAAATATGATGGTCACTTCAGGGGAGAAAGAAGAACCCGATGCTGAGGGAGACGGGACTCCTGGGCAGCTCTCTGGCTCAGAGAACGGCGCCGATTGTACGGACAGGCCCCCGTGGGCGCGTGGTTTTGTGGCGCTTCCCCCTCCCTGGGGACTCTTGCACCAGGAAAATCAAGCTTAAGATGAATTTTTGGTTTTTGTTTTCTTTTTCTCTAGGTTTAGGAGCAACGGTTTGTTGTTCCTTGCAAAGACACACAGTGGAAAGGAAAATGAGACACAGCGGCTGCAGCCTCCTTTTCCAAAGGCCTTGGTGTTTCTGCTGAACCTCCAATTTACCCCCTACGGAGGGCAGGGAAGCAAAAATTAAAAAAAAAAAAATAAAAATTAGAAAGTGTGTTAGCAAATGCTCCCATGCAAAAGTCTAAACTTTATTCACTTTTATTTATATATTTAACAATTCTAAAGTATTTACTTCTCGCTTTGACAAAAATGAAAAATAGAGGAGCACTTTACTCTCTGAGGAAAGAAGGGTTATATGTACAGCTAGGGAGAGATACTGGTTCCTCCTTTACATACAAAGAAAAATAATATTAATAAAAAAGTGCTTCATCGATCAAAAAAGGACTAAGAGCTGCAAGCGTTTATTCACACTGTACATCGCAGACCCCAGGAACCCGTATTGTCACCTCTTGGCACCTGTCGTTAGGAACTGCAGAACCTTGGGCTGCTTTCGGCCCAGCTCTTCGCACCACAAGCCCACGATGTTCGTGCGCACGACTGCAGCGCGGCCCCGCAGCCGCTCCTCTCGCCGCCCGGCCCTGGAAGCATCCCGGCCAGAGCTCTGCCCCATCCCGCTCTCCCTGCTCTGGCCGGCACAGCAGCTCTGCACCAGACGCTCGCTGCGTCAGCGGCAAACACCTCGGTACGATGTGACCGGAGAACCCGTCCCTGGTTGTCTTTGCCCTCCCTCCTGCTGGGCTGAACAAGGGCTCAACACCCGCAGGAGGGGATCCTGAGATGCTCCATCGCCAGCCCCCTTCCCGCTGCCGTGCTAACCGGCCTCCCGACCTTCCCTCGTCTCGTCAATCTTCATCTCGCGCCGCCACAGCGTAAGGAGCCTTCCAGGGGGTGGGGGAAGCTCAACGCCAAGCATCAAACACCTCGACCTCTCCCCCCGGGCCTCCCAGCTATTCTGAGATGTTTTCTCCGCGTGACACCCGCAGTGGATGATGTGACTCTGACGCTCCAGGGAAGGGAAGTGCTCCTCTCCCAGGGCTGCTCAGATGTGAGCTGCTGTGTCCAGAACTCTTAAATACCCTCGCAGGACTCTTCAGAATATTCCAAAGCTGGGGCTTGGTCTGGGGAATACACCGTGAGCAGGATCTACAGCTCCGCCCTGGAGAAGGGGGCGAGGACCTAATGCTCATTTAAGAACATATGTTCAACAGACTCACGCTTTAATGAGGTGACTTTAGAAGCAACTTGGATTGGGACAGAAGGAAGGAGAAGAATCCACGGTGTGTTTGTAAGATCCTCAGGCAGGTTTTTCCTATCTGAAGTATATTGAACAGGGACTAGATAAGGAGGAGACATCCTGGGAGTACGACACACTCCTCGCAGCACACCAGCATACCCCAGTTGCTCCTTGTTGGTGTGGACAGTCTCATTAAAGTGCGAGTCTGCACGACAGCCCGGCTGTAAGAGCTCCCGCAGCCGCTTCGCATCAAGGAAACCACCCCTCGGGAGGGGCGAGGACAGAAACCAGAGCTTTCTACTTTCCCACGCAGTTTTAAATAATGAATTGCATTTACAGAAGGTCAGCGAGAGGCGGGGGGTGACGCCCGCCCCGGCTCGGCAGCCCGGCCAGCCCGCTCCTCGCCTCTCAGACAAGCGCACACGCCCCTCAGCCAGCGCCGTCCCGGCGTTCCCGCTCCGAGCCACGGCCACGACACGCACCGACCGCGAGCGCAGAGCCGCCGAGCACGGCCCGATCCCCCGGGCACAGCAGGGATAGCGAAGCCCACTCTAAGAACAGAGAGGGAAGTGCTCTCTTGGGAAAGAGATTCCCATTTCTTCTAGCAGCAACAGGCTCCCAAACAGCGGTTTCTCGTTTGGGAGTACAGGAGTGATTGAAAGCACTAGCGCTGACGCTACAGGTATTCACGCTCTGCACGCTGGCGGGACTGACTCCCCTCCTCTCCTTTCTGCCTCAACATCGTCTGTCTGCAACAGTTCACCCGTGGGACAGTTAAATACCAACGGGAGAGCTGGTTCTGCCGCCAGCTCCCTTCCCACTCCCACAATCTTCCAGCAAACAAACAAACATATATATATTATTATATATACACACACACACACACGCACACGCGTAGACACACACACAGAGGACAGAAAGGAAAGGGGGAAAGAGCTGGGGAAGGAGAATCCCACAATCCAGCGGTTCGTCCTCGAGGTGTGTCCCGCCGAGCAGCGCTCCACGCCCCGACCTCCAAAGTGCACGGCTCCCGCATCCTCCCAGCCTCAGCCCTCCGAGAATCTGCGTGTCCGCGAGGGAAGAGCCGGCAGCGGCTGCTCCCCCGGCGCTTCCGAGGCTGGAGCTTTAATTGGACGTGGCAGTGATGGGTTTGTCCAGTTCGATATCAAGGCTGGAGCTGCTGGGGTGCAAGCTGCTGTAGCACGATTTGCAGACTCTGCTGGGTTCGAAGAGCTGCTGGCTGGGAACGGGCACCTTCTGGTTACAGCAACTGGAGCAGAACACATTTCCACAATTCCTTGCATCAGGAACAGGGGAGAAATGGGAAAGAGAAGGTTAGAAGCAGTTTGACAAAGTTCCTCGAGTTCTACAATTATACTAATCACAGTGTGGTGACAGGCTCAGCCCTGCAGCTGCTCCTCCCTAAGTCCAACCCTCCACCGTCCACACCCTGTGCCCCTCACCTCTGAGGCCAGACCCCAGAAAGGAGCACAAAGCAAACCACAGTACAGACCGAGAGCTTGGGACAGCCCTTCCGTACCCTACTGCCTGCGCCAAAGGGGGGAGAACAGATCCTCCACAGAACCGCGGTAAGCCCTCTCGTGTCCCGGGAGGAGCTCGGGCATGGTGCCACTCAGCGCTGTCACCACTGCCCCAGGGCTCACGGCTAAGAGAGCTGAGGCAGAGCAATCCAGGGGCCTTCCCCACCAGCACGTGGTGAACACGGTGTTCTGGGCCGAGCCCCGCGCCGGGGACAGACTGGATCCCACAGCCCCGCGGGGAGCTCAGACTCTCTGCTCCTTTTCTAAAGGAGGTGCAGGTAAGCACCAGCACAGAGATAATTTTCTTCGGTTACTTTCAAGCACACCGCTGGGAAGTTTAAGCATGGGACAGATGAAATGAAACCCAGCTTTGGCGGACACGCTCCTCCCATCGCCCGGCAGCGCGGTCCCTTCCGCAGCGTTCCCGGCAGTCCCCTGCTTCTGCGTAGAGTGAAGCGAGTCAGGAGGGATCATGCAAAGCCACAAGCCGGGCAGCTGGGACATCATGCTCTGCGAGGCCAGCGACGCCGCGACAGGGTGAGCAGCCTCACACACCATGCACCTCGCGGGAGGCAGGGACACGATCTACAGCTGGAAAGGAATGAGCTGCTCCTCTCGTAGCCCCCCTCGAAACCTGCTGCTGCACCAGGCAGCCTGGCGTGCCCTGTACCCCCAACACTCATCAGTTCTCTCAAGGAGGTCAGAAGAGCACCCCAGGGACCTGAATTCTGCAAGTTCACCTCCACACTTGGTGCCCTTTCCATTAACTCCTTGGCATTAGGATTTTGTGCCATTATTGTTTTGCGCTAGAAAAGTTTGTGGCTGCCAAGAGACTGGGAGAATTCTGCCTACACCCAGCAGCTTCATTAATCCCTCACTGCCAAGAGGCGAAACTTCCAGATGCTGGGCACTGACAGGGGAAGAGTCAGCAGAGAAATCTCATTTCTCCCTTCAGTGGGCTCATTTTCTCAGCTCCGCAGAGCGGCTCCCGGCCTCACAGCGGTAACCCTGGCACGAGGAGGCTCACATGGGCCAGCCTTTCTGCACTGGGTTTGGAGTCTTCTGAAGGACCCTGTTAGAAATTACCATCAGAAAAGGCAGCAGGAGTGCAAACAGTCCCACGAGGTGTTCTATAGGAACACAGCGGTTCCAACAGTCCCCATCTCTGCTGCTCAAAGAATGATTATCCAGCAGAAGCTCGCTGGTGATGACGAGGTCAAAAAGAACCCAAGGGATTAAAACAATTATCCGTTTGTTGTAGCTCACCAGCTTCCTAACGTATGCTTGGGGTTTGTCATTGTTTTATCCTCCTGTGACAGATAACAGTGCTCTGTAACCGCTCTCCCTTGAGGTTTGGAAGGCTCTAAACAACTCACTTGTTCTATCCTGGTGGTCCTCAGCTTCACTTGAGGTTAAGGAGACATTAAAAAACACGCTGGAAAAAAGATCTTGCTCCTTTAAGTGAGGGTGACTTAAAATCACGTTCACGACACCTTCTCTTGGTACTGAGTCACAGATACTTATCCATTTTTTGGTGACACTGACCCTCCGCCAGCTTGGCATTAGCTGTTACTGTCACAGGATTTTCCATCCTTCTAAAGGAAGCGGCAGGTTTTTTGCCAGCACACCGCATGGCAGCATCAGAATTGTTCGATAACACATGGACCTCTCCCAAAAACAAGGCAAAAAAAAAAAAAAGAGAAAGAAAACTAAAGGCGTAACGTCTGAACTCAAAGGACAGCCTGTCCTCAGAAGTGCAGCATTCTCTGTTACTCACACACAGGACTTGCTGATGGTGTGCGTTAGTGTGACCCACGTTCCAGTTTAAGCTACCCAAAGCCGAGTCCTAAACACCATCCGTGGAAAGAGAGGCTGTCTGCAGGGATCCAAACACCCACGGGTTGTGCCAGCCCCCCCAGCTCACTTCTGGTGACAGCTAGGCAAGTGAAAAACGAGGCGGGGACAGACCGAGTTAGTTTGGAGGAGTTACCAAGAGAACGCAGACAGACAACAGACAGAGGCTGTTGTAGATGCTCACCAGATCTGATCAACACGGTCAATGTCCCTGCAAGGAGGGGAGAAAGAGCTCAGAGGGGAACGAGCAAAAGAAGCAAACAGTGGCAATGAAGGAAGCTGGGTATTTTTGTCCTGCTCGAGGCCTCCCAGTGTCTGGGTTTCAACTCGTTTTGGCTCTCAGTGGGATGCTGAGCAGACTGGGAACACTGGGGTTTCTTGGTGGTTGCCATTCCTTACTGGTCTCTACCGTGAGCAACCAGAGCCTACGTGGACGGCTGCTGAACAGGGCACTTCAAACAGATACCTCCGGGAGGAGGGCAGAGGGGAGCATCCCTGTAACTCTAACAAAACCCCTCAGAGGGGTTTGACTCTATGTTTAGTAATTACGTTTTCCATCTGAAGCCTTAAGACCTACAAATTTGCATAAATACCATGGGACATGAGAAAAAAAATAAATCAAAGCCATTTAACTTCTACTCATTCTTCCCTGTGGTTGTTTAACTTTACAAGGAGGGAAATAAAACTGGGCACCAACCAAGAAAGATGTTTGTAATTCTCTACAACTTCAAAAAGCAACAAAACATCACAATGTGGTAACTGCCATTTATTTAAATGACCGTTTTTCTAAGAATTTTCTCATGTCCAGACATCAGGAATAGGAGTTTATTTGAAAAAGAGCTTCAAAATCAGAGATTCTCTGTCTTTAAGGCAAATACGATCTAATTCCAAGGCCTCTGCCACCCGCTCTTCCTTTAGCCCCCGCTGCCTGCGTTAGCTGCTGTCGCCTCCGTGGGCAATACGCTTGCCAAAGAATCCAGAAAATTATTTCATGTAGGTGTCCTTTTCGGATTCCCTTACAAGAGAAAGGTAATGGAAAGGGGAGGTGGTTAGAGAAGGAGAGGAGCAGGTTTATGAAGATGCTGTTCGTATAGCTGCAGAATTACTGAATGTTAAAATGACAGACCAGTATTTTCTATTATTTACACCCTCTTAAGAAGCTGGCCAGCTGCCTCCAAATCCCGTTTGAGGAAAAAAGGCAGGATCTGGTTAGGCTGAGGTGGAGCAGATACTACATCTGGCTTTTTAAATAGAACCTCCGCGAGAACGAGAACTGGACAGGAGAGACTGTCCAGCTCTTCCCAAGTGCTCGGTTTCTTCAGGAGCCGGCACAGTCCTGCTCTAACACACTTAGTCCGACACCATCCGTGTCGAGAGATGCCCCTGCCCTGTTTGTAGAGGAGAGGGACCAAGGCGAGCCCGGGGTACCTGCAGTGGTGCTTCCTGCTGGCGAGCCAGAAGGCGCTGTCGCAGCCGTAGCAGTGCACGGCCAGGTGGTCTGGGAGCCACCGCGTCACCTGCGGGACAGAAACGACAAAGTGATCAGCAGCGGGCAATTAGAAACAAACCTGTCTCATCTGCGATCACAAATTCAAAGCAAGGCACCACGAGGAAAGTGTTTGTTTGAAGAGCATAACGTCAGTGTTTGCAACAACCAAAGACAGACAACAGAAATCTTCCCTTCACGCTCAATTCCCCAGGGACCAACAGAAATGAAGTCAGGAAGTCCAATTCCCTGTGGTTTTTTTGGTGCTTTAGAAGCGTCCAGGCCAAGAGCGCTCCCCAAGCACGTGTTCACCAGAGGCTCCTTTAGCTAAGCATCCCTTCCACAGCTCCTCAGAGTTCACACAGACAAGCAGAGGGCTCATAGGCACAGGTACTGAGATTTAAAGTGTGAGACACAAGCGAAACGCAAGGAAGATAGTTCACAAGAAGTGGCACGTGACCAAAGGCTGGAGGATCATTTCAATTGGGAATATCCCCATCCTATCGGAAGAATGAGCGGTTTACAGGGATTTAGTCTGTACCTCTGTGTCCTGTTTATCCACCTGTTCCCAGCTGGCTTCAGAGAAAATCTCTGTGCTGCAGCGAGACAAGCAGTTCTGATCCAGATTGCTTTCCGAGTCGGGGATAGAAGTCTGTTGGCAAACAAACACAGCTGAACAGAACCTTCCCATATTCCTACTTCCATCCCAGTAACAGCCGGGCAATTGAGGGGAGAGGCGGAAAGGGCACCTCCTGCTAAGGCACGGCAGCGACGCTTGCGCCGGAAGGGTGAAGGTCACAACCGGTCACCTCCCGGCAGCGCATACGTGGCAGCAGAGACCAGGGAGCCTCTTTGAATGGGACAATAAACGCCACGTGCTGAAGTGGCTTGTGCAGTTGGGGAATTGCAAGAAAAAAATTTTTAAAGGCTAAAAAAAGCCACAACCTCTCCAACAGGTCAGTTTTTGACCCTCTGATGACAGGATGATGGGAGGTAGATTGGATTTAAAGATCTGTTTTCTGCTGTGATAGCACAAAGTTCTGGCAACGCTTTGGGTGATTCACCAAAAAAAGCTGCATTGTCGTTGAATTTCCTCTCCAAGGTCATTGCACCTTCAAAACTAGTATTAATAATACATTTAGCCGTTTTTTGGCAAAAATTCTGGCAAATACAAGCCAATCACACATGGGAAACTCAGAATTTGAACAATATATAGTTTTTTGGGGAAGAATACTTTCTTAATATCATCTATCCAGGTAGAGTTGTATTTTAACTGACTTCAAACCCAACCAGCCCTTTAAAATATATTCAAAGTAGCAAGAAATCTTGAGTTAATGTCTTTTTGTGCCTAGAGGACAGCGCGTTCTCACACCCAGCTCTACGCTGCGGTTTGCAAAGGCCCTTAAAAAAAACGGGAGTAGAGTCGATTAAGCCAATGCACCAGCTTTGTCCCAGGGATCCAAGCTTTTGCCAGCGATACCCAACGGAAACGACACTGAAACGGGTACCCAGGGGAGCACTTGGTGCTGTTGTCTCCAACGTGAGTAGCCAAGAGGGCTCTGAGCCAGTGTTGTTCACACCAAATGTACCTGGGACTATCCAGCACCTCTGCCTTCAAATCAATATTAAATTAAACAAACAGAAGTTGGAAACCTCCTATAATTTCACTTTTTTCAATTTTGCAGGTATATAAACCACATTATAACGTGCATGTAGGGAAAGGAAGTGTCTGATGGGTGTTGTGCCAAGCTCAGGAACCGGAGGCCAATGCTCTGCCCAGCATTCAAACCCCCCAGGAAGGTCCAAACTCTGCTGCAGAGGTTGGAAGGTTCCTCACCCTCTCCTCGCGCCCCTTTCCTCCCCCTGTTCCTGATCGCTTCCCCAGGTAGCTTTCTCCTCTACATTTATTCTACTTCGCTAATAATATGGGGTCTTTGGAAACCCAAGTTTTGCAGTGACGTGCAGAACTCTCTGTGCTTGAAGGCCTCTGCAGAGCAGGACTCCTGCTTGGAGTGAGTGTCACCTTCAAGTAAGGCCAGCCATTGTATTTCTTTTGGCTTTTTATTATTATTTATTAGTCAAAAGAGGAAGAGAAATTTGGTAAAAAACAAGTAGGGGAGAAGCAACTTAAAAATCCACCTAAGACACACAGAGACATATAGGGAATTTGCCAGCTGTGGAGGCCTTCAACTTGAAATTACACTTATTTCATTTCTGATTTTAAAATTTCCTCTGCAACCACATCGATCATTCAATCGCTACAGAAATGAGCACAATGTATTTGAACCACACCTCAAACTTGGGTCTCTACTTTTATGACTTTAAACGCTTCTGAGTAAAAGCACAGTTTAAAAGTTCTCTTAAATTTATTAATTCGTTGACATAAAGCTGCTGCAAGAGCTCTGAATTTACTCCAATTCCTGAGCCTTGGGCAGAGCAGTCATCGGAAAAGGGGGTGGCTTGGACCTCATGGCTCTGAGCTACCTGAGCAGCCACTGCTGCCCTCTCCTCACCCTGAGCCCACAAAGCACTGGACACCAGCCACAGAATCATTAAGGTTGGAAAAGACCTCTAAGATCGCCAAGTCCAACCGTCAACCCAACACTGCCAGTAGGACACACCAGTCCTACGCTGCCACCCCAATAAATGGCACATTCACATCCTTAGGAAAATATATTGTATGGAAACAACAGCAGAACGAATGGTTGGTTGGTTGTTTTTAATAAGGCCAACGAAGGTGTTTGAGTATGTCCAGGTATGTGTGAGAATGCTGCAAAAGACCCATCCTGGAACAGACCTTTGGTGCATTCATGGTTAAACTGAAATACAATGAAAATATTAGTCACTGCTAGTTGCCATTTGCCATGTAGTCAGTTGTTTGCCCTCTTCAGAATAACCTCGGGAGTTTTACAGAAGCCTGCATGGCCAAAAAATCACTACCTAAGCAAGGAACCAAGAGCTGACAATGTGATGAAATCCAGAACACAACCAACCAGCCCACCATTTCCAGCAGCAGCCCCATGACCAGCACTTACCACTTCGTCTCCATAGTCGCCGTTGATGCGCAAGGAGCTGTTCAGGAGCTGGCTCTCCAACCGGCTCTTCAACTCCTGCACTTGCTTCTTCAAGGTCTCCACTTCTTGCTGATGGCCAGTTTCTATCTGGCGCAGGCGCTGCTGGATGACATCGGTGTAGACAGGCATCCCATCGTCGTCCAGGTGACTTCGGGCAGGTTGGTCTGGGCTGCTGGCTGCCTGCTGCTTACCAAGGTGACTAAACATCCATTTTTGGTGCAAGTTCCTCAAGTGGAACTGCGCAGAACTGCAGCTGGCTGTGGAGACCTGCCGGCTCAGAGAGGCTTTGAGCCGACCGTCCTCTCCGTTCACACAGTGTCCGTTTGTCGCGTGGTATTTCTGGGCGATACTAAACCCCGCAGGTTTCTCTGCCATCTTGTTCTCGGGCTCCAGCTCGCCGTTACACACAATCTCATCTTTACATTCAGCTAAAGACAAGGCACAAGGGGAAGGCATCGGGATGTGTGTGCTGCTGCTACCAGAAGTCCTATGTACTTTTGTTCCCAGTTTTTGCAGTTCTATCATCTCCACCCCCTCCGGCCTGTTCTCAATAGTTCGAGAAAGTTCATCAGCACTGTGGTTGATCAGGTGAGGTCTATGGCAAGGACTCTTAGGAACGAGCTCTTGCTTTGCTTCATTCTCTGTTAAGGTTTCTGTAGAACTTTCAATGTTGGATGTTCTTGCCTCCTGCGGGGTTATGAGAGGTAACGGAAGGCTGACCTGCACCATGCTGTACAGGCTCTCTGCTTCTCCTTCAAGTTTGCCAACACCTTCTTCCTCCACGTTCTTTGGAGCATCTCTATTTACAAAGCTCTCCAAAGGAACAGTCTGGAGTCCTTTCACCTGAGGGAACTTCTGGACAGCATTACTGAGATCAGTGTGCTCGTCCTGTTGTCCTTTAAGCTCAGAAGCACCTTGTGGAATTGGATGTGGATTGGATGCTGGATTGTTCATTACAACACCTTTATCCATCTCAGTCTTTTCACAGAGGTCATTGACATACGCATGTAGATTTTCAGTTCTCTTCTCCTTATCCAGGGCAATCTCATCCCCTTTACCTCCCGTCTCTAGGCTACCTCTTAAGTGCTCCTCCAGACCAACATCATCTTTAGTGGCCTCTTGCAAAATGTTCTCCATCTGTCCCTCTGCCACACCAGCTGCAACAGAGAGCTCTGCTCCAACGGGAGCCCTGCCCTGCTTGCTCAGGCTGTCTCCGTCGAACGGGTCGTCCCCGGGGTTACCGAGGCTGCTCAGCTCCAGAGACCGGCGGTGCTCCTGCCACTTCTCATTGAGGCTGGGGTCGCTACTACGTCGATTGGTTGTAGGCACGCTGCTGTCACAGGCTGTCGTCAGATTGTCAAATGATCTTGTCTTTGGTAACCTACAGAGGTACAAATAATCAGAATCCAAAGTCAGGGCTTTTTTTTTTTTTTAATGTTTTAGCTGCCATGGTTTAAAACCTCCCCCCACAATTAGGACAGTAACAATCTGCTAACTAATGGACTTCTGAGAAGTATTATCTAGGAGCACGTTTTGACCATCTGTAGCGCAGAGCTCCTTCAGTACTTTGTTAGCCATCAGGAAAACACATTCAACCAGACTTCAAACGCGCCCAGAATAATCCCTTTACCACAAAGCACAAACACTTGCAGTCTGCTCACACCTCTTAATTAACACGTGCTTAGAATCATCAGACAAGAAAAGCAAAGAAATAGTTATGCAATGCAAAGAACTCAAATTCGAGAGAACCACAGTAAAGCTGACACCCCACGAGGATATAAGGAATCCCACAATCTGCAATACCCAGAGCTTTATTCCATTTGCCAGTCTCCTCTCTCTTTGCCAAGCTCCTCTCTGCTACACCATCGCCCCTGAAACGTGACAGCTTTCAAACGACAGACCGTGCTGGGGTAGGTCAGCCCAACAGCCCCACAAACAAATAACTCTGTAAAATACACCCCTCCCACCACAAGTATTCTCCTCTTTACATCCCACGATATTCTCTGTTGGTCTTACTTTACAGGACGGGATTTCTGGGCTCTAGGCTCACCTGCCCAGAGGCTGATCTTCAGGGCTAGAGCCTGGAACAGGGTAGGGGGCACAGGTGTCGTCAGCGGGTGTCGAGGGGGAAGAGCACGGCAGGTAAACAGCACTCCAGAGCATTAAGTTCCGCACATGGCACACCGGATACAGCACCTGGGGGATACGGATAACACACCGTGCTCAGCAACACCCAACCGCTGGCTCCCAGAACACAGAAGAGGTGTTCACACGCGGCTGTGCTCGTCTGGGTTTGCAGCGGGGAGGCTCTGCTAGATCTCCAGCTAACGCTGAAGGTCAGCGAGCAGCTATGGCATTTGTGGTCGGATGTGTAATTATCTCCTTTTGGAGAGAGGCTGAGGCATAACAATGCTGGCTTTCAGCTCCTCATGAATGAATGACTGCAATGTGCTCTCTGCGAATCTACACCTTAATAACGCTTCCGAGCAATTTAAACTGCTGAGGAATTCAGGGGCCTGTTGTTAGCACAGAGATTTCCGTGTATTTGCGTTACACCAGGCCACGCGAGACCTGAACTAATAACTAACAACCTCCTTCCGCAGGCTCCAATTCATCAAAGCCGGCCCTGGCTTTAATGGAAGCACTCGTATGTTAAAAATTAAGTACAGGCAGAAGTACTTTGCTGAAGAGGCAGCTAAAAGGGACTCCTTGCCTGTGGAACATGCTTTGTTTCAGTTTAAAACCTCCCTGGGTCACTCTCTCCATTCCACTGTTTTCCCAGGCAGCTTCCTTGGGGAAAAGCAAGCAAGGGCAGGGAGGAGCCAGGATTCCCTGCCACTGAGCAGAGAGAAGGCTGAGAGTGGCTTGGTTTGATGGATGCTGCTCTTAAACAACTATGGTTTTATAACAGATGTGGCTACATCACAGAGCCACCTTTTAAAACACTGAAGTAAAAGCACAAGAAGATGGACACAAGACAGGAAATTGTCAAAATGCCCACAGAGAGACAAACGATCCTAATTAGCTCAGTACACTACAGGGGGGCATTTCCTGAGAACAGGCCAAGTCACCCAGAGAGCCGGACACAGCAGGGAAGGGCAGCCCAAGGACAGACGCTACCTGTCCCCACCGCCCGCTTTAAAAGCCCTCTCTGCTCTCCTGGGCATTCTGCTGCTCTTCAGGGAAAACACGGACGCATCCAGAGCTTCAGAAGTCCTCACAAGCTGCGTTTGTCTGCAATGTCTCGTGCTTTCAGCTACCAGAGCCACCCTCACGATGCCAATGTCAGGTTGAAGAGTGTGGAAGGGCTCTCTCTGCTGTGGCCTGTCGCAATGACAAAGGGATCGGCACGCAGCCGGAGCGCGGGCTGCACGCCCGGCGTCCAGGGGAGCCAGACAGCCACCAAGGGCTGACATGAATGTAAAATCAATCCCTTTATAACAAACGTAGCCATAAACTCCCTCCTACTAAGGCAGGTTTTAATAAAGCCACATCTATCCCATGCAAAATCATTGCATAGCCCTTACAGGCAGGTTTATGGTATCTGATACTTTTACAGACAAAACCAATTTAAATATTTGTGAAAGTTTTTGCTGTCCTAATTGCGATGACATTAGCTGATAGTCAAGAGAGACAGACAGAGCCTGTCTGTCCCCATGCCGGCCACGCTGCATCCCTCGAGGCCTTACAGGGCCTTTTATCAAATACACAAGGTGACTGCGAGCCCCCTCCCAGAAGCTTCAGTGCTATGGAAGAGCCAAACTGAAAATGTGCAAGTGTTAAGAGAAACAAAGATACGCCAAATCTGATTTAGACCCTGTTTAGATTTAAGATCCTGTTAGATCCTGTTTAGATTTAAGATAAATATAGACAGGGTGTCCAGGTTTGCGTGCAGTTTTTTGACACTCCTCTGACATAGCTCAGCTCTCTAGAAAGGTCTGTTTGTCAAACAACAAAGTGTTTTCTGTTACAAAAAATGAAGCAAAATATTTAGTTATAGCAAAGACCTTTCCAGCATGGAGAAGTTTGAGGTGGCATTTGACATTCCTCAAATATCAGCAAACTTAATGCAAGAGCTGAACAGTCAGGCTGAACGGAGTGTTCAGAACCTTTTCTGGAACTGCCTGTCTCTACGCTGCGCTCGCGATGACCGCGACTGCCGTTGTGCTGTCCCACTGCTACAAGCTGGGGCATTTCCTTGAGGTGCCCACTTTTGAGACCATGGCACCTGGGAGCCTCTAAGGGGACTCCCCCTGCGCGGTGGGGATGGAGGATACATACGGATTCGGACTGGGAGGAGTAGAGCAGGTTTTTGAAGGCTTTGTTTGCTGCCCGCAGCAAAGACCAGACAGAACAGGTCCGTTCCTGAGTGTGTTTTTCTCCTCTCTCTTTCGCGTTGTTGCACAGGAATGTACCAAAGAGGCAAGAGTAGGTGTGCTGCACCAACTTCACCTGCATGGACCAACACAAAGAGCGTCAGATGGCAGAAGGCATCAGCTTAATGTGAGAATCAACATTCAGGCTTAAGAAACGGCACAAATCCTCCCGTCGCAGGACAACACACCCCCTTCCTAGAGGCTGATACACAAATACACCTCCCATTTTTTTGCATAACTCCTTAAAAACTAATTGCAAAAGACATCAAGCACAGCGGAATCTTTTACGTCAAGACAAAATACTTGAGTCAGCAAGACTTTTACGCTTACGGACAAAGTCATAGTGCTGTGAGATGGGCAGAGGGGAGACTCTCAACACCTCTGTTAGAAAGCATTAATGCATCACAGAAATTCTCATCGTTATTCACGCCAGGCTGTGGTCCCAATCTAACCAAATCGCTTCATACAAACTTAACTTGAAGCTTACAAGTGACTTCCATGGGATTATTCAGATGTTTCAATGAAGACAAGTACTTTGATACTCTAATAAATTAGGGGGGTTACTCTCAAAGGCCAGAACACTGTTCATGCACCGCTCCTGCGGATCGGCGGTGTGCTGTGAAGCCAGTTACAACCTCGTGTATCTCATTTTGCAACTGCGCTCAGCCAGGACCATACCCGTACTCGGTTACACGGCTGAGCTGGCAAGGGGTAATTCAAGTCAGCCACAATCACAGGAATGTGCTTTAAATCTCTTAGTGGATCAGACACTGCATAAAAACCCTTGTTCTTCAGATTGCTAGTCCTGCAGCCAGCGACTGCCACTTTCCCAGAGACCTGCTTTCCGGCCTCGAGAATGGATTTTGGCCAATTTCTAAGGGGTGAGCTGTCCACTTCAGGAGAAGATGAACACAGCTCATAGATCCTGCACACTTTCAGCAAAGAAACAGAAAAAAATTAATGGAAACGTACAGGCCAGGTTGTTTTCAGAGGAGTTTTCAAGTCAAAATAAGATCAAAGTAGGGGGAAGTTTATATGGCCAGTAATTGATTTTTTCATGCTCTGCAGATGTATTATACCGAGTTATTTCAGCACCTCTTCAGTGAGACTATTAAATTCATATACTTTATTTACTGAAAGTCTAAAAGGACTCCTCAAGGGTCCTGCTTCTGTTCTATGAGTGAACAGACCTCAGGTCCCATGAAGTACACAAGCACTTTTGTTTCCTGTGCCATTTTCCTATTACCTTTATCAGGCTACAGCATATCACAGACAGGAAAATCAGAAACCCCTTGGGGCTCTACAGTATGTGACTACTGGGTACTGGTTTAGGAGGAGTCTATAAAACAGCAATCTCTCAAGCCACAACTCACAAGGAATGCTTCGTTAAACTCGAAAGAGCAAGGGAACTGCCTCTGGAGCTGATGGACGCAGTCCAGCCACTGTAAAAACACTGGGCAGCGCTCATTTAGGTCATCCGAATTCTCACCATGGCCACAGCGATCTGCAAACTTGTGGCCAAAATCCAGCCACTCCGTCTCCACTAGCACCTGGAAACCCTGCAGGAACAAAAGCACAGATGAGAAGTTCTTCTTTTTCTTTGGTTCAATTTTCTAAGATGGTCTGAGACTCGTGGGAATCACCTTACTGCTGCGTCCTCAAGTCCTATTTCCCTTCAGCCCTGGCCTCATTACTTATCTTTGCTGCTTTACCTAATGTCTCTGTGTTGAAATGCTGCCCAATGAAATCAGGACAGAAATGAACTCCCAAACCTATGTGAACCGAAAGAGAATAAGGCAGGTTAAGTCCTCAGTGACTGGCAGGGACCATCCTGCTGTGAGACCTAGCATGGCCAGGCAGCACAAGCAGGAACTTCATCTTGATCCAAACCGTAACCAACGTTTGGACAGGAGAGGACATTTTAAAGCTCTCCCTGGAAATTGATGGGTAGATCTGTCTGTCATAGAAGAAAACATGCTCAGAGTGCCTGTCTACGCATACACCAAAGGTAGCACAGTCACAGGGCTGATTAAAGGTTGACTTGTGTGATTTCTTGTGCAATTGCATAAGGCAAAGGACATTTCAAAACAGCACCTGGCTGAGCACCTGAATGTGACACCTCATCTTACAGGACCTAAAACCCATCCCATGTTAGTAAGGTTTTGATTCTTAGTGGAAACAAAAAATTGTAGAGCACGCTTATTAAGTCAAAGGCTGTAATCAGAGCAAAAATAGCTGAAAAGCTTGAAATGTGACACTGCTGAAGCCTCATTTTCCTGAACGTTTCTGACCCTTATATAGACAGCTACAGTTTATTGTTCCCTTGGCGGTGACAAGAAGGGAGGCAAAGAGTGTGTGCAGGACTCTGCACCTGGAACAGGAATGAGAGCACTCCGAGGAGGGGCCAGGGAGAGGTTCTGGGCCGAGGACAGAGCTGTATGCTTCGACCTGATGGATGCCAACTTCCAGGCATCCATGTGAAAAAGGCTCTGAGAAAATTCTGTAGTTTCATCCAAAAGGCACTGCTGCAGTTTAAACTTCTGGTCCTCATGCATCCAAAGCTTTCAAGTGGTCAGAGGGATGCTTCTGTTCTAGACAACAAAGGCATCTTGCACGTGGGCTGCCAGAGAGACTCCAGCCACCACATATCACATGAGGCTGAAAAGTGACGGAGAGGCAGAATTCAGGCTGAAAAACCCCAAGAAATGTAACGAAGTGACTGAGGACGAGGAAAATGTGAATCTGGGAAAACACGGAGCTGGGAAATGTAAAGAAGAGAAGGCTTTGTGTCGAGAGCTGGCTGAGAACCTGCAGTGGTGTAATGGAAACTGCAGCACAGCACTTTGTACTAGAGATACAAAACACAGGGAAGCACAGACCATGACTGGGCAGTTACTGCATGGGGAAAACATAACCTGCTCTTGAATTACAGACTGTTTACACCTATACGTAAGTGCATCTGCAGACTACTGCTGGTAAACTCCTGCTGGCTTTAGCGCCTTTTCTAGTGGAAAAAACTAACATCATTTATAGACAGACTTGCTCAGAGAAGGACCCAGCCTTGGTAAGTGCCTCATGCATGGAGAGGTGGTTACAAACCTCTGTGGTCCTGTAATAGGGATCGAGCAGCAGTTTGGCCAGTGCCACTATCTGGGGGGTTCGGTCCCAGCCGTCGGAGCAGTGCACCAAGACTGGTCGCTGGTCTCGGTCCACGGCGTGAACTACGAGTAGTGCGGATTTCAGAAGCATGGACAAGTGCTGCAGCCATTTGGTGCTTTCTAGAGCTGATAACCAACTAGAGGGAAACAAGGGAAGACAGTTTTTGCTCTTTTAAAGTGCTTTCATGTTTGGATTTTTGAATTTATCAAGTCAAAGCTCCTATTTTAATAAGCTGTGAATGTCATTCTTGAATATTTTTTATTTATGCCTCATCAGCGCTTTCCCAGATTTGTAAGGGAGTCCACTGGAGTAACGTCCTGAGATGATGGGCTGATCATCACCAGGAGGCTGGTTATCCCACAGCATTGGAGGGCTGTGAAATACATCTCCTGAAATAACACTATGAATGTGTGATGTATATGGAACATCACCAGAATTTTCTGAAGGAGAGCCAAGCTGTGAAGATTAAAGAACCAGGAGCAGCAGGTAAGCCTAAGTGCTAGCTCATAGAAGCCCACCTGAAAGGAGTAAGTTCTAGTAGCAATACTACATCTCAGATCTCATTTTCCACATTCACTTCAATCAGTAGAAGCCAATTACCTCCTTTAGCTCCAGTTCCATGGAAATGAAAATATGTAGCTTAGTGTTGTTACACGGGGAAGTCACCAAGGGAAAAACCACTGAATTTCAGTTTACAAATCAGCAGCAAAAGAAACACGTAAACAAAGGCAAAACCCACCAAACATCCACTTACTTTCCTGGATCTGGCATTTGTGTGCAGAGCAAACGCAGCGACTGAAAGCTCTTCCGGATGGAATGAATGTTTGCCATTCCCATGAACACTACTTCACAGTTCGGATAATATTCTGTAGGGAAACAGCAAGGAGGAGGGAAGAAACTGAAAACTACACTAAATTTAATTTCTAAAAGAAGCTGTTTCATAACAACAAACCACTGTTGCTGTGGACAGATGAAATAATCTGTTTACAAACGTTCTGTGAGGAGAAACTAGTACTTGGGGGAATTGGGCAGGTATTCCAGACGTTACACCACAGCACAGAAGAACAGGAAAGAGTTTGCAAAGTGTAGTTATTTCAGTGTTTCGCTTCACATGACAAAAAGTGGAGCTCAAACCTATGGGAATAATGATATCGCTGTGCTTGAGGCTATAGAATGTTTTCAAAAAGATTGAGAAGCATCATAAGAGGCTGCAAAGCATAAATATTTAATTGATAATTTATGGATGTTCTTAAATTTGGTAAACTGATGTATATTTTTATACAAGTTATATATTCCTGAATGAGGATTCAGCATGTGGGATGTGGAGTGGTCTCTCAAAAGAGCACGTTTCATATAATGTGATTTCTTAACTGTTTATCAGCCCAACAAATCCCGGCCCAAAACAGAACATCCTGTCAGTGATGGACTGTGTAAATCCAGTCAGAAGCCACTGACAGTATCAGACATTTTTATACAGAGAAAACGAAGCAAAGTTGGCAACATTTGGAGAAAACTTATCAGCAAAAAGGAGGCACTTAATGCAGGTCAAATTTTATGAAGGAGACAAGCTGTCAGGAAATTTTCTACAAAGAATTCAAGAACCAATATGTAGGAAGAAAGTTGAACTTCCCGGATACTCTGCTTTTTTTTGAAATTTTACTCTGATGAGGAGTGAGTTAGTAGTTTTGAGGTGTTAAATGGAAAATTCAACTTTTCTTACTGGTGGCTACATAAAGTGCAGTTAGCGCAGCAAAGACCCAAACAAGACTATATGGTCAAAACAGCGTTATGTTATCCATAGTTTTTCCACCTGGTATTCTTCTCTAGACCCTCCACCCATGGAATTTTAACAGGCTGCATTCATATCCAATAGTGACCACAAAACAACATCTTGTTTGTAATACCAACAATTTACACATGCCAAAGAACACAGAAAGCAATAACTGCAAAAGCGTGGTAAATCCGAGAGGATTCGGGATTTCAGATGCTTTGGGTTTGGATATAAACACCGACAAATGCTTCAGCTTTTAGAATAACTGCTGAAAAGTTGTGTTCTGCACTACTGTTCTAGAATATTATTATCCTTCACTGTTAGTGGATTTTTACAAGTTTTTTCAGTTTTTTTTTTAGACATTAGCACACCGGACACCTTTGTCTCGCTCTAGTTTCTGCATTTGACTCAGCAGGGGAAGCTAATCAGCGTATTCCACACAGTTCAGCATTCACTGAACACTGTTCCCAGCTGCTTTTATGCTCTGAGAAACAACCTAACAGCTAAATGCGTCCTTTTGAAGGGCTGTGTGATCGCTGCAAGGATCCAGAACGTTTGCAGAGGTGAACAGTACTCGCACCCACGCAGTCTGTTAAATACACAGTACTGAAGCGTATCGGTGTAATTACATTTGAGAAAATCCTTTTCTTTAGCAGAATAGGAAGGCGAGGAGAAACGCCGCTCACCTGGGCACTCACAGCCTCCACCTTTGGCTCTGTTTGCCACAGCTGCTGCGTAAGATCGCGCGTCCAAGATCAAAAGCTTCTGAGGCTGTATCGCCAAACTCTCTGCTCCTGAAGCATTAGAGATGGAGGAGTCTGGGGAAGAGGACACGCAACTGGTGAGTAGTTAAAAGGAGGCTTCTGACAGTGATTCGCTCCAGTCCCACAATGCACGTGCGTTGCACATACAGGAACTGGAGAGCACCTGGTTAAATACAAAGGATTGAATCTGCTACAATAGATGTAAGAGATCCAGCTCTTTTTTATATAACGCTCTACCCTTTACAGAAAAAGAACGGTGCCAAACTTACCGAATTCTACATCAGAGAGGTCCCCTCCGTTGGAGAAATCTCTAGAACAATTTCCATTCATTAATTTGTTACTGTTGGACCTCGAATCTGAGGCACAGGCTTTGGCTACAGACTGGACAAGGTGTTCGTCATCTGCATTCCTCCAGCCCCACCAACTGACCTCGGGCTGTCCACAGCGGGAAATAACTGCTCCATTGCTCTGGTGCCTGAGAAAGAACAGAATAAAAAGGACCATGGTGCATAACTTGAAGAATCAGGGTGAAAAACTCAGAGGGCACAACAAGTAGAGGAAAAGCTTTACTGCGAGGGTGACAGAGCCTGGCTCAGGCTGCCCAGCGAGGTTGTAGAGTCTCCTCTGGAGATTCCAACCCCTTGTACATGATCCTGGTCACCCTGCTCTGGGTGACCTGCTGGGGCATGGGGGTTGGACGAGATGATCTCCAGAGGTGCTTTCTAACCCCTGCCATTCTGGTGAAATTAAATGGTGCAACTGAGCAGTTTAATTCCTGCCGGTGACCTCGCTATCGCTCAGCAGTCACCCTCAACTTGTGATTCAGTGGCGATGTACGCCATGTGCTTCCCTTCAAAACGCTGTGACTACACAGGCACTGAAAAGTGAAAGTTAACGCTGAGGTCAGTCAGAGAAAACAAAGCATTTGATTGCTCAACGTTGCTGCCTGTTGGCCAGTGAAAGCTGGGGAGCATTCGGGAACAGCAGATGAGGCATCAAAGAGGCTTTCAACACCTGCTGGGAAGCCAGGTCTGCTGCTGTCATACCAGAGTAAATAGGAAAGATCAGTTTAGCGCATGCTCACTTTAAAGCTAGAAGACTGGAGTAAAACCACAGATGCACTTCTTGATGAGATTTTAAACTCAAAACATACCACTAATTAAATCTGAAGAATGTTGCAATTTTGGTATGAAACAGCGGCAGAATTTGGCACACCTTCTGTCTGAGGATTCTAGCGGTAACCCAAACCCTCACTCTTGTACATCGTTAGCTGTTCCTAGGCATCACCCCTGAATCACTGGACACGGTCCCCGAACGCTGCAGATCCGCATCCAGAAGCTGGTGTGTTCTAGGTATCACTTCACTAGCTAGAAGGAAAAGAGCCTTTTGTGTCTCAGGATGCCAAACATCCGTGGTTCGTGTTAGTGTCTGTTGAAAGGAGCAGCTCTGCCACCCCCTTTTCAGCTGCTTCCCTTCCACGCGTGGGTCTTCTCCACCCATCTCTGGGTAGTGTTTCATCTGCTGTCTCTCAAACACCGATCAGATCTAGCAGAAGAGCACCAAGGAGCTGATGAAGACCAACAGTAGCTCTTCCATGTAAGCACCAGTGTGGTGCCAGGCTGGCAAATAAAGTCCACAGGCAAGTAACTTCTGCTACAGACACCTAAGTAGCACTGAAAAAGGAAATATCATTTAATGGAGTATTTTTCTTCTAAGATGTGTTCTAAATTGCAAGCACTCTCTATATATACTGATAAACCTTCAGTCGACTGGAAAATAGAGTAGAGAGATGAGTTTATCAATAAAAATATGTAAAGGACGTAACTGAAGAATTATCTAACTTGACTGTAGCTATATTCTTCTGGGAAGTGACATAAAAAACCAAATATTTTTTTAAAAAGCATCTGAAGAGTTCATAGTTCTTTTCTTAAATTTGACCGGGCTTATTGTAATACACATAAAGGACAGACTTGAAATAATTAAAACATACCCAACCACTGCAAACATACTCTGAGAAAGATTTTAAAATTCTCTCCTATAATCTGTGGTTGTCTCTTCCAACCAGAGCTTTTCCATGATTCTATTTGTTCCTCGCATTGTTGGCCCAGGCTGCCCAGGGCAGTGGTGGAGTCCCCATCCCTGGAGGGGTTTCCAAGCCGTGAAGATGTGGTGCTGAGGGACATGGTTCAGTGGTGCCCTGGCAGTGCTGGGGAACAGTTGGACTCAATGATCTTAAAGGTCTCTACCAACCAAAACAATTTTACAGTTCTACTATAACCAAGAGTACTGAAACACACTGTCACTGTAATTTCACTTAGTGCCTCCACGCTGGCACATCCCAGCGCTGCCAAGAGAAATGCAATTCTCCGTTCACTGAAGTGTTTGCGTCTGGCATTAACCACATTCTCCTTGACCCTCACCAGCAGTGCCCTGAATTCAGAGGACCTCAGCCTCAGCAGGAAGGAAGCCCGGCTGTCAGTGTGAAAAGCTGCGAGTGGAGTGGCCAAAGCAGAGATGAGACAACTTGAAATGTTTACTCCTTGCCTCATGTGCCCGCTGAAATATCCTACCACTTATCCACATGTTGCTCTTCCCTGTTTCAGCAGCCTGCAGATGTACATCCCGTTGAGCAAAGGTGCCTCCAGACAACGTCATTCTTGGAGCTGCACCGGGACCCCGTATTTATAGAGCTGGCACATGCCAGTTACGAAACAGCAAGGGATTTTAGAGTCTTCCTGCAAACAAAGTGGCCATCTCAGCTTCGTGTCAACCCAGAGCTAGTTAATTCCCTCTAATAAGGCAACTGCCCAGCATGGTGAGGGTTAGTAGAGTCTCTGGGCAAATTTAAACAGTCGACTTGGACAGCCCTGCATGCGAAGAAAGCCCACCCAAACCTATAAAGCTTAACTTTTTTCCCCTCTCACCACTCTAATCAATGTTTGTGGAGGTGTGACAAGCTGGTTTAGAGCTTGTCAGAGCTGTCAAGCCCGCGTCAGGCGCTGCCCGGCACCACCGCGGCAGTGTCACCGCAGGGCACAGCAGCGGCACCGACACCGGGTTAAGGCTCCCTGGTGCAAAAACGTAAATTATAAAATAGGTTGTGATATGGGATTTTAAGTAGTTTTCATAGCTCTTTTGTAATTGTTTCATATAAAATCCCTTTGCTGAGAGGAAGGAACTGACCCGCTGCGTGAACTGAAGCAAAGGCAAAGCAATCTGAATGCCGCGGCACTTGGAGCAAGTGCCGCCTGACTGCGTGCAAAGGAAAATGTGTTTCTGCTGGAATTAATAGCCTTCCAGAAACAGCTCTGCTGATATCAAATTAGTTCAGAAAAAAAATACGTGCCAATCACCAAAAGGCCACTCAGTTCCCCGCTACGCTTGCACGAATCACAAAAGAAAATAAAGCATCATTACACATGTAAGAAATCTATTTCCAACACCCGGATAAGCTCATTTGTTTTTCCGTATGTTCTCCCAGATTTCATTCCTACCTGCCTGCAGAATCATTTTTACTGGTTCATAAACAGTTATATTTTCATCTCCGGGTTCTTGCCCCCCATTTATACCACAAACAACAAAGAAGCATTACGCCAAAAGTTGAGTTCATTGATAGCTGTGAAGCTACTCCCAAGCCTGCACAAATACACGACGTACGAGCAGAAATCAGCAAACAATTCTATTTAGGGTAGTGCTGGAGTTCTGAGGGATCACACTCATTCCAACCAGACTGGCAGGGGGAACAAAAAACAACAAACAGTTTCAGTGTGATTCTGAGGTCCCTAGAAATAGAGCTGAGGTGGTGTCACTCAGATCTCAGCAACCAACAAAAAGATTTAAAAAAATTAAAGCAAACCCTCCACTGCAACTTTCCAAAGCCACCAGGGACACAGCAACATGCAGCCTTCCCACAGCCATTAAACAGTAAATCATATGAGGTAACTACAAAGCCCTTTGTAAAGCACTGAGTAACTGTGCGATGTCTGGTACACCTCTGCTTAATCCTCCTCGTGTTCGAGCAATCTTTTGAGTACAAGAATAAATCCACCAAGTTCTTGTAACTAGCAAGACAGGGAAGAGTAATGAAGGTCTGAATTGCTCTCTCTGTAGCATTACTTCACTTACAACTGAAAAAATCACTGCCGCAATTCATGAATAGAATTCAGCAAGTACGGTGCATGGGAATTTTCTGTGCAGGCAGAACCACTGCCTGCCTGCGTCATCACCCTTGGCAGCGGGCGAGGCAGGAAGACACCTTCCACAGCTCATTCCTACGTAGGTTCTCAGGAGTTTAGGTCACTATGTAACATATGAAGTCCTCTATGGCCACGAAACCCACAAAGGCTTCTCCCTAGCATTGATTTTCTGAAGTGGAAACAGGTAGGCTCCAACCCCCATGCTACAGGCCACATTTCTCTACGTAAACATGTGCCTAGATTTTAAAGAGTGCAAGCAGAAGAACTGCAGTGGCGGGCGGGAGATTTTTTCTAGAAATCTGATCATAGAACAGAAGCAACGCTCAGTCCAACCTCAACTGAGGGATTCTGAAGCTCGCCTCTGAATTCAGCCCGCTCGGCTTTTCCGCCCGTGCCTACAGTGTCACGGCTCTCGAATGCTTCACATGGATGGACAGAGAGGGGTTTGTTGCCAAGTGTCGGTGTCTCTGGTCTCTCTCCATCCCAGTGTTTAGTATCTGACATAAGTTATTGGTTGAATTTAAAAAAAAAAATCATGACTGCTTTTTTTTTACCCTGTGGAAAAGCAAAAAGAGCAGATTTTTTTAAAATGTCATCAGTAATGAAACTAAGAGTCCCCAAATCATCTTCAACAGATAAAATAATGCTGAATGAGCATTATTATGTCCTTTACTACCACCAAAAAGTAAGGAAAAAAGCTATTTTTATGGCAACATATATAGAGAAGAAAGTATACATGGGTTTCCAATCATACGGATCATCAACCACTAGCTGATGTGTGTTCTATCACAGAGCAGAATGATGAACTGGAGGTCGTGAAAGAAAATCTACCACCAAATGTCAAGGTAAGGAAAGAGAAATCAAAAAAAGAACAATTTTACTCCCACTGATTTGAAGATTAGAAGTGAAAAACAATGTAGTCATTTAACATACACAGTCTCATCAGAACTGCAGGAAATGGAATGCCAGGAATTAACGATTCCAGGTCTTCAGAACATTCAGATCACTGTCCCAAACACAGGCTGTACCCAAGGATGCAGAGAAGTGATTTCCTTGTCCTGACAGCAGTGGGAAGAGGAGGGACCCTCCCATGTTACCTGTGTGTGCGGGTGACGTGTCCTCTGATGGTGCAACAATACCATAAAAGGCACAAAGTGGCCTGAGATGCCGTGTTCAAAGTTGAACAGGAAGCCATATATAAATTACACTGTTCTCTCTTACAGATATACATCTAGAATATAGAATGGATTGGTTGGAAGGGAACTTAAAGATTATCTAGTTCCAACCCCCTGCCATGGGCAGGGACACCTCCCACTAGATCAGGTTGCTCAAGGCCCCATCCAACCTGGTCTTGAACACATCCAGGGCTGGAGCATCCACAGCTTCCCTGGGCGACCTGGGCCAGTGTCTCACCACCCTCACAGTGAAGAACTTCTTCCTAATTTCTAATCTAAATCTCCCCTCCTCCAGTTTGAAGGCATTACCCCTTGTCCTATCACTACAAGCCCTTGTAAAAAGTCCCTCCCCAGCTTCCTTGTAGGACTCCTTCAGATACTGGAAGGCTGCAAGAAGGTCTCCCCAGAGCCTTCTCTTCTCCAGGCTGAACAACCTCAACTCTCGCAGCCTGTCCTTGTAGGAGAGGGGTTCCAGCTCACTGATCACCTTCATGACCCTCCATATACACACATGTACTACCATAACAACAAAAAAAACCCTTAAATCTTAAATAATTATCATATGCTGGAAAGCATTTTCGCCCTTACAGAGCTGAGCAGGAGCAGCTCCTTAACGTTTGGAAAGAGCCTACACTAACCCCTCTGTTATCTGGGAGAAAAAGGAAACAAGACAGGAGGCTGTTAAGAGAATGTTCTGCTGCCACAGGATAATTTGTTCTTCTTTCATGGAAAAAGAACTCTTAAGCCAGGTAAATAATGTTTTGTGGCCTACTCAAATCTTGTACACTTGCTCCTCTGCCCCAGGGTGAAAGAATTTGTCAATTTTACTGCTCTCTAAATAGAGCTTGCCCCTCAGAGCAGCTTTTCCCTTCTCCCTGTTTAGGGGGAATGGGTGGCTAGGCAGACTTAATAGAATGATCAGTATTCACTATCTTTTTAATCCCTTGGTTATCTGACTTTTAAACAGCTTTTAAACATTTATAGGAGGATAACTACACCAGAGAAGTGGCCACGGTGGTAAACGACAGGTTCTAGAAGATTTGAAAAAAAAAAACAACCAAAACCAACAGATGCTGAAATGTATTTCTCACTAAAGAAGCTGCCAACACCCAGTATCTCAGACAAGCAGTTTTGCCATGAAGAACTGCTGGACTCGATCTAAGAATGAGACTGATTAAAACTATCTAAAATATGTAGACAGAGCGAACATGTACATTCCTTGGTAATTTGAGTTTTATATCTCCCTTAAATAATTTTGGTATCTATCCTTGTTTATACTGCATCTGAGCCAGATGAGAATTAGAGAAAAACATACCCAGAGATGCCATTTATCATTCCTTCAGCTGTGTTGACGTCTTCATCTTACATTTTTTCATTTTCATATTAAAAAAAAATAAAATCAATCTTAACCGAGGTGGCTGCCCTAGGAATGACTTGCAGGAGTGCTCCTGCTGCACGTGTGTGGAATTAAAAGACACAAACCATTATTCCCACTCAGAGTGAACGTGTCATAAATCTGCCTCACCTCGTTTATGGCTTGACGAGGGCCAACATGTGCTGCTGCCTCAGATGGGCTTGGAGTTTTGATTAGGTATAAAAGAACACATATATAGGTAATGAACATAGAAGCAAGCTATCAGGTGTAACAGGTCATACTGTACTCTCAGTTCAACACAGGTCAGAACGCCTTCTCATGCAAGGGGTCATCTTTGTGTGGTGTCTGAATCCTCAGGTGGTCCGTGTTTTGTTCCAACATCCTGTTCTCTCCAGCACTTCTGGGATCCTTTTGGAGTAGAAGAGCAGAACCTCACCCCAGACCGAGGCTAGGGTGGATCAGCTTGGGTACCACTCCACCAGGCAGCACGGAGGGGAGTGGGACCAGTTTTGTCGCCTCTTCCCAGCCCAGCCTAATTCTCCGACCCTGCCTTAGCAGGTCCTGGGCCTTCATGTCGCCTCCCTCCAAACCATGTTAGACATGCAAACACACAGCAAAATGCAAGCCAGACCTCTCTTGACTTTACATGAACCATCTGGTGAAAGCTGCTCCACCTGCAAGAGCCTCACCTGTACACAACAGCAGGGATACGCTTCCAGGACCGAAAGCTTGCCACGCTCTCTAGCTCTTTATCCGTGATCCAGGCGGGAACTATGATTTCCTGGGGGTAACTACCACAGAGCCTGTGAAAAAAGTGGTGCAAAGGGTTGAACGTAAGTGACACAGAGCAGTTGCTTCCAGACAACATGCACAAATAAGCAGTATGAGCAACGTGACAGCTGCTCATCTCAACAAACCATTCTGCTAATTCCTGTTTCACTGTATAATAAACTCCTTTGCATATACAAAAAGTACTCTGAACATCGAGGCGCATAAAGGCATTTCAGAATTAGAAGATTCAAGCTGGTGTTTTCTCTGGAAATTCACAGCTTGGTGATTTTTAACTCCAGCTGCTGAAATAAACAGGCCCACAGAAAACAAATTCCACGTCTCTCTGTGCTAAAGAATTAGCCACTCAATTTCTGGGTCAAAAAACAAAAGCAGAGCCACTCTGGGCTACTGGATTCAAGACAGAAAACTTGTGTAAGTGTGGAGAAAGTGCACTGGCTAATCGGCTCTCATTACAGGCAGCAGCCTGAGCGTGCTAGCTTATTTTTGACTGGCTAACTGGAACTGTCTCCTGCGAGAGGCACCTCCCACCCCACGGTTTCACTAATCAAGCCACGACTGCCAAGGGGAGCAAGACAAGCAGTCAGCAGTGATAGCAGTGTCTGCTCAAAGCGGCTCGTCCTCAGCCCATGCCTTTGAAGAAATGCATTTACTGCACAAGGACAGAAGTGAACACATCTAAGACTGTTCTACTCAGAAAAATATATTAATTATCCTAAAAAAATGCTCTTTTCTCCAGTGCTGGCCATAAGAAGGAGTGGTTTGTGTCACCCTGCTTCTATACGACATATTAAGTCTTTTTTCCCTTTTTCTTTAGTATTGATGATCTAAGGAAAGCTATTTTTCCTTCCCACGACTGTTAGAGACCAAGACAGACATTCTTCTTGCACAGACACCCATTACCAGCTGCAAGTCACTATCCTGAAGAGACAGAGCAATGAAACATGTTTCATCCCAAAGCATTACTGCTGGGTTTGCTCTGACTTGGATGAGGGATCAGCCAGCACGCTCTGCCCTCCAGCCGGGAACAGAGGAACACCTTTCTCTGCCCCTGCAGCTACACAACAGCACATCTGTCTATGCTTTCAGGACCAAAGGATGTCCAAGTTCATCTTCTAAACCAACTCTTTTTTTTTTAATAAAAGTCTTTGTCAGAAGTCATAGAAGACAATTTAAAAAAAAAAAGTTTTTTAGAAGTTCAAACTCTACTCTGCTCACTTAAGGCTTCCCCTTCTTCCACTAGAATGCTTATTCTCTACACAGTCCTCCAGTAAGCACATCAAAAACTGCTATTTCTAAGCCTACAAAAATTGTAGCAGCTAATAAAATAATAAATAATACTCTAAAAGCACCTTTTTTTTCTATAAAACAACAAAAATCATTATTCTAATTGTCCCCTATTAAGAACCGTAGAGCTTGGAAGGAGCTCCAGTGATCTGCGATAACAAAATTAGTGTTTTGAGATGCCATTTGGCCGTGAATCAGCAGCCCACAGAACTTACTTGTACTTCTCATTGATGTTGGAAATCCTCCAGGCATTGTTCATATCAAACCCCATCCGCTCCACTTCATTTTTAAACCTTGAAGTTACATGTTCTCCTGGGTATCAAAAGCAGAGAGAGAAAATAAATGCGAAATAAGAAGTGAGACGTAGTTAAGAGAAAAACATCACTGCACTTACACTCATTAATAACACGAAAGAGTCCGAAGCCACCATCACAACCCTAATTTTGAAAAGCCGTATCAGAAGAACCACAGGTTGTAATGACAGCTTTCCCTGGTCACCTCTCCAGAAACATCAAAGTCCATTAAGGACTTTTCACACGGCAGATGGGAACCAAGCACATCAGCAAAAGCGATTCAGCCCCGTCAGCAGGCTCAGTGGGAAAACGTGAGTTGTTGTTCTTTCCCGAAGCTCAGAAGAATTTTGTGTCAATGAGAAAAACATGAAGCTCTGGTCTGACTGATAGGTGAAGCAGTAACATATGGAAGGTGGTCTGGAACCGGGGCAAGCTGCATTGTGTGTGGAACAGCAGCCCTGTATGACCATAAGCAAGCCCGTGATTTTACCCCCATCTCAGCCTTCCATCTGTAAACTGGACATTATCCCTCTGTAAGTCACGTGGAGATAGGAAGATAAAATGCATAAATGAGTGCTTGACACAAATGTCAGTCACAGGATCCTCACAAATTCCTGGATTGATATATTAGAGGAGCTGGAATGAGTGCCATTAATTTCCTAGAATGCTTTTTTAAAAGTATCAAAATACAACTGAAAATTATACAATGGCAATAAAGAATAATTATTCCGATATGCAGAAAACCAAGAGAATTAGAAGGTACTCCACACATAGATGAGAATAATGTGGAAAACTTCCAGGTTCACAGAGCTAAGAAATGTGACAGATTTACTGAGCACGTGACCAACACTAGATAAAATGATTCTGAAAGTCTGTCTGGTGCTTGTCTCTTTAAATTGCTGTATCATTCCATCAGGAGGCAGAGTATCACTCAACAGGGGGAAAAAATCTGCTGAAAATTAATGCTTTAAGTATCATCTCTTCCCATTATATATGGCCGAAAACCCTTGAGACTTTCAATACCTGAGATATATGTAGATACATAATGTACAAATGTACATGTCTGATTTTTTTTTTTATGTGACGTTACACTACAATTAGAGATAAATCTAGAGAAAGAGATAAATTAAGAATAAAGATAGCAGCTTAACTACAGGACTTAATTGACTGTGAAAGACAAGCTCTGATGTTACTCACTCCTACAGGTCAGGTTGTAGAATGAAAATGATACTTTGCAAATCCAGACATGCTTTACAACTGGGACAACGTGCAAGAGATTGTTCTTCTTACGCTTTTTGCAAGGTAAAAAGTGAGAATGACACTGGGTGCATGGTGAATATTCACTCTTCAAGGCACACGGTGGTAAAATCTTGGGACCTGACTGACCTTCATCCCTTATTCCCTTTACATCACATCACTGGTACAACATTACCACAACAAACTGAAATGGTTCTGCGCCATGTCATTTCTGCAGAAGGCTGTCCCTGGATGGCACAGGCATCGTAGTGCTGCTTTCCGTTCCCTATCGCCAGATCAGTTGCCCTGGAGCTTGCCAACAACTTCCCGCTTCTCCCATGAACTCTGCGTGAGCTTGAATTTACCTTCAGCCGCCCACCCAAACCCACCAGCCACTCGAGCCCCTCTTTTACAAGAGCTGGATGGTTCCACAGAGATGGCAGCTCTGCAAGGAGCCCTTTGATCCTCTGTCAAGCACAGAGGTGGAACTGGGACAACACATTCCAGCCATACAACCTCTGCCATGTTCTTCCTTAGCAGTGAATTTATTTTTTTACAAAAAACCACCTTTCACCAGAGCAGCAGCATGTTCTTGCAGCACTGAGGATGGGCTTCATTATCAGCTGCTTTGAGGAATGGTCATTAAAACTTGTGATAGATTCTTAAGGGCTTTTCTGGTTAGCAAATGAGAATACTGGAAATACCCCCATCATCAGTGCTGCATACTGCTAATGGGTTTTAAGAGAAACACAAAAAACTACATGAAAATCAGATATTCTGTTTGATTTCTCCCTCTTTATTACTCAGCTACTGTGCACATCATAAAGTCACAGATTTTCCCCTGACAAATGAAACCCTAGCCTTCATATTTTGCTTGCTCCTCCTGGAACACTGGTATTTTAAGAGGCATTTTGAGCCAGAGGGGACAACATTTTCCAAGCATCCTGATCAGCTCTCAAAATCAGAGAAGAGAGCAAGCTATAGTTTGTAGACTTGGGCCTTCTGACTGTAGAAGCTGATCTCGTGAGCCACAGTCAGTTCGTATCTCCCATTACATTGATACAACATGGCGTTTTTTTCCCCAGAAGTTGATAGTTATGTAGATTCTGAAGCAATTTAGTATTCTTATCCATATCTACCAAATATCAGGCTCCTTGGATGTAAAAAAATAATGTCTTGGGATTGACTTCAATGACATGCCCATAGCTGTATTTCAACTGTAATTCCACTCTTAGAATATTTACCAGCAGGAACAAGCAAGCCACAGGGAAGAAAAAAGTTACTACATTAAAGAAAATTATTTGATCATACAAGAAAAAAAATTGCTAAAAGTTAGTAAAGAGAAATGCTGCTTGTTATCCTGATGCAGCGTTAGGCTGAAGCCTATCTGCTTCAGTGAGGCAGAGAAAAGGGCTGTGAGGAGACTCAGCAAGGCATCCACCTGTCTGCTACCCTTCCAGCTCCTGAGTTAAGAGGGAAAAGATCTGAGTGTAAAATTCTGCTCTGAGGATTTTTTTGCCTTTTGTCAGTACCTGCTAACAGAGTATATAAAGTGCGGGAAGAGGAACTAGAACCAGGGAGAACCTCCTCCCACTGGTGTGCTAGCTGCTGACTGCTCTTCCTCCAGCACCAAAGAGATTGTCTTTGTGCAGCCCCAGAGCAGCTCCCGTAACGAGGACAGAATCACACTCACGTTCTTCAATCTGGTAACTGGGACACCCTTCTCAGGTATGGGAGCTGTGAGTGGAGAGGACCTGGAACTCAGATCTCCTTATAGTCAAACAAGTGCTATAACCACCACCATCCCAATTTTTAACTTTTATTTACTTGTGGGCTTCTAAAACCTCCTGGAGATGGTATTTCACTAAAATAGCTCACTGTCTTGCAGCAGAATGAACCTCAGGAGCAGCTCAGGGATTTCCTTCTCCCTCACCTCCTGCTCCTCAACACCCACGTTGAAGACCACTGTTCTGGGCAACTAGAAAACACGTGGGCACAATCAACACAAAACGGTTTAGGTTGAAAGTTGCGGTGACGGTGCACAAAACATTGAGTATTATACAGGGCTGACTAAATCAAACCCCCCAGGATAATTTCCTCAGGAACCTGCTGTAGCTTCTTTTGAACGTTCTGGATTTCAGCCAACAGGTACTTCCTGGTCGATGCATTTGTGCTGGTCCATAAAGTGCACCATCCACGTACCTGGCCGACACAAATCCCCGTGCTGCTCCTTCTCGCTAGCGTACACCTCCATACACCATGCGTGGTAGGCGAAGGAGAAGAGGTCTTCTATCTTCGAAGGAGGGCGGATGGCATTGTTCAGTCGCTTCAGCCAATCTTGACACTGCTCAAAAGTAGAAAACTGACACCTGTCCCAGAAACAAACATTCCTCTATTAGCTTGCAGTAAAAGATCTGGCAGGCTGACTATGAAAACATCTGTGAAAGCAAAACATGAGAACAAGTATCTTATCGATAACGTAGTTCTACTATTAATGGATAGTAAAAATGGAACCTTTGGATATTAGTAAAAAAAATACACATTTGAGAAGCCAGAAAGGGCTGGAAGCAGGAAAGCAATGTTCTGTGACTGAATAAACCAGTGGTTGCCCAGCCAGGCATGAATGAGGGAGATGTTCGTGCAGACGTTGACTACAACCCAAGGCCAGTATCTCCGAGTTCAGTCTGCAGCTTTCACACAAGGACGGGAAGGTGTTACAGAGACGTGCTGACTAGTGGGCTTGGATGGAAACTCATGAAACCATCACATACTAATGCATCGCATCCCCATAAACCAGAACACATTTTCCATCAGATATAGGAGAAATATCTCAATTAACATATTTAATTTGAGAATAATGAGGGCACACTCCAGTATCTGGAATCTTACATTCTTCCCCTACCTGCTAAGCTCAGATTCTCTTTCTGGCCTTGGTGGGAAGCACAAACAATGTTTTTGAAACATCACAGACTAACCACAACAACTAGCAAGAATGTTCCCTGCACAGGAGAAACTAATCTTCAAAGCAGTGCATTAAAATTCCATTAGCTTGTCTTTTCAAAGAGGATTCCTGAAGCCTTTAGAATAAAAGGGTGGAAATAAGATCAGTGATTCATTTTGCTCTGACAGATCTCTTCAAGATTTTTGCGTTATAAAATATTCACTAAGTATTTACATTCAGCTCAGTCTGTGTTCTGCTGCATTCATGGCTGATGATAGCATCTGTATTCTCTAAGGGCAGGATTTATTACCTCTACCTGCAAATATCTAGAAGTCAGTCAGTGGAAGGGAAAAGACACATCCAACTCGCAAAACGTGTCCAAATAGCTGCGAGGAACTGCAGCCTGGAGGTGTTTATTTCCCTCCACTGACTATAAAGCAAGTCGAGACTACCAGCTTGGACTCTATTAAAATACCACAGTCAGACAAGATGCATCTCACCCTCAAGACCCAATTTTCTTCCTGAATTCTTTGCAAGTTAGTGTTTCAAATAACGACTAGCTTCACCCAAGCCCTGTTATTCAAAACACAAACTACTTTGTTCAAGAAGAAGAACACAACATGTTCTAAATCTAGCATGTCAGCTTCATACTTCACGCTCCTCCAACATCCAGTGTCACCGTGTCCTGGCTCTTGGAGATGCAATTTTGAAGGGAAATTCATAAGGGCATAAATACAAATAATTTGTATTCATTCTACAATTGAAGAGAAATAACAAATTAATGTAGAGAGGAAGGGTGAATTTTTTTAAATGTCAAGAGCTACAAGTTAAGGGGAAGTTAAATATTTAATTCAAATTAAACTAAATATTACTTCTAAAGTAAAATCAGCCCTCATCAAATCACAGCATTTCAGGAAGCAGCTGGCCTGTTAAACATTCCGAGTGCTCAGATATGACTGGGGCTCATTTCATTATACAAAAGGTACTGCCAGCAAACATTTAATCAAAAAGAAATGTTCCTTTCTTGTTAATTAAAGTTTATAGATCAGAATTAATTTCTGCAGCAGAAAAGTAGGAAGTAGCTGTAGCTCTCGGGCTCAGAGACTCCTGAGGCAGCCCGAAGTCTGCTGAAGGACACACAAATAAATACTCCCTTCTACACGATGCTATCACATCGCTGGGCTGCAGACTGGGCTTTACCTTTTCCCACTGCTTCCTTTCCCAACAGGCCACTATGCTTTAAAGACAGCGACTGCAGCCTCACTGCTGTTAGAAACACGGGGAGGCCGATGCTGTCCACACCGAAGGCTTCACCAGAACTGCACAAGCTCACGCCTTCACCCTCCAAACCCCAAACCTTCATTAAATGCTTGTCCCAGAAGTGTTTCAGCGGGTTCATCTAGTTCTGTAACTTGTAACTAACTGAAGCAATACGTTATGACTGATTGGAAGGTGGGGAAAACACAGTGAGACCACAATTAATTTCAGAATTAAAATCCAGGTCAGCTGCTTAGGCTCAGACCAAGGTTGGTGGCTATACTGCACCACAAGCAGAAATGCAGACCACCTTGCTCCCACCCTCTTCACAAAATGCCCAGCCACCATATACAACATCACACAAAATAAAATCTTTTTCTTTTGTCTACAAGTTCCCAAAGTAATAAAAAAACATTTCCTTAAAACATCACAGCTGTCCACAGCACGTGGAAGACAAAGTTACCCCCCACCCAACATTCACCCCCGTCATACCTTATAACCTTGCAGTCTTTGCAAGTCAAGTGAAGCTGAAATATATCACGGCACTCAACGCTTTCTATAAGCTGCAACGGAACCTGCAATTAAAAAGATTAATTCATTTTATTATTTCAAACAGCACTAACACTGTAATTTCTCTGCGTGTCTCACAAGGATTTATTATAGGACCACATGGAGTCTAAAAAAGAGAGAAAACCAAAGCAAACCAATTATAACGACTTCAACAGCTCTGAAGGATGGTTCCAGATATCAGCAGTTTTGGCTCCGCTGCTGTACAGTCCAAAATCCTTATGGGATCATGTGAAAAGAGCCGAGAAGCCAGCTGCACTGCTGACAAACGGGAAGGCAGGAAAAGCAGCAGGAACCCACAAGCTCCTCTCTCATGGAAGCATCTTTCTCTCACAGGTCCAAATTCTGGGATCTTGGGAACAGAATTCTGGCTGTTGGTGTCAATAAATGAACTGCTCCGCAAGGCTGCCCCTGACAGACTGCTGCAGTCTAGATGCTTGTTATGTGGAAATATCCCGTATTTCCTCATCAGGGAAAAGCCACTTGGCCTGTTTAGCTCAACACCAGTGATCAAAGAAGCTGTATTTCGAGTAATAATGTTGAATCCTGCGTTTTTAAAGGTGCATAAGTACCTATAAAACACAGGTACTTATGTTTTATGGCACATGTAACTAGCAGAAGCTTGATCAGGCAGAACAAGTAAGCACATGCAAGTACCTTTAGAGACAAGAAGAAACCAAAAGATGAAAATACGAGTTTTCATTAGTATTTTGGACCTTTACCTGAGACAGGCAAATGTACATTGTTGTCTTAAACGAATAAAAGTTGGTATTTAACGATCTCATACATAACTGTCTCAATTCCAGCCAGAATTTAGCTAATACCTCTAACAAATACGAAGGGTAAAGCTGTTTGAATTGTTAGATTATATCGAGCACTGCACAAGGCAACAAAGACCCTTCAATACAAAGACTATGACAGAAACATCCAAATACTCTGTTATCTTCTTTGTCATCAGAGGAGTATGATCCAGCAGCTCAAGCTCTGGCTTGGAGCTTACAAGATGTGGCTGTAAGACCCTGCTCTGCCAATGCCACTCCATATCACTCGGCAAGCCCTTGAAGGTCACCTCCAATCAAGGATCTGGGCTGAGGAATCAAGACAGTCTCTCAGAAGCTTCAAAGGTACCTGGTTTCAGTGGAATAAAAAGGAAATGGAACTAAAAAACTGCAGGCAAGGGAAAGATTCAGAAATACAAACCAGAAGAAAATTTACTCTGCATGAGGATGCCTAGAGAAAACTAATGGTAAATGACCATCAAGGCTGGTACAGGCAAGTTATTCCGAGTTCCTTCTGTCGGAACTGGGCTAAAGAACAGAAAACTCATGCACAAGGAGAATGGACAAGATGGTGTCTGACTTGACAGCTCCGTAGTTTGGGTATTCAAATACAGCTGGGACTTGGATTTTGGTCCATGTTTTCAGCACTATTCCTGTTTTAAGATCTGCGCTAGGCTAACAAATTACAGAACTAGCAACACAAAGGGGCACGTGAAGCGAGGATTCCCCCGCTGTGTGATAAGCCCCCTCTTCATTTGCCACCCTTAAGCTGGAACCGCCTGCAGAAGCTCCACAGAGAACAAGCGCAGCGAAGACGCTGACAGACCGAGGCAGCAACGTGACGGAGCATTTAAATGCATCACAGGCAAGACCCTGTGATGTCCTGATACAGTTAGTCCTTTTAACCACTAATTTCTCCCACGCCTTCTCCTCCTTGATTCTAGTCTGCAAGGTAGATAAATTGTGATAGTTCTACTAAAATTAGGGGACTGGAATGGACTCAGACTGGAGAATCTGCCACTCCTCCTTCCCAACTGGGCAGCCTCACATTCACCCAACACATTATTTAACTCTATCTCTGATTTACACAGCACCAACATGGCAAGTAAAGTACCTTTCCCCAACTAATTGAGCCAAGACTCTAGAAGACTTATTTTTCAGTGAAATGCTGCTTTGTTAACATTCTTTTTCCCCCAAGCCTTCTTTTACTGCGTGTTTTCCCCACCTTCCTTTCTTCACCTTGCTCCCTCCTCCCAGCAGTCTGGTTCTGGCTCCTCTCCCTCCTGTCTGCACTCTAATGACACATTAAGCATTCTTCTACTCCTGCATTATTTTTAATTTCCTTCTTTCAAAGTCACTCTTTGTTCTATGCCCTTTCAAACTGCCCTCTGCTCAGCAGCCATTCTTTTTTCTCTTGACAGCTACATGCAGCTCACCATCTATTTCCTTACAATCTGCCGGTTATTTCTTCAGGGTAACCTTCCTATCAATCTTTTTAATTTTCTTTTCCGGTCATAAGAATCTGTCCTCTGATCCTCTTGCACTTTCAATCTCCTCCCTGTCCATTATTCTTCCCCCAGTACAACTCTGTAAAGTTATCTGCCTTCGTTGCCCATCCTTCCCCGCTGATAACCTTCCACTTGGGCTGTGAGGTTCTCCAGGCTGATGCACACAGCGAGTCAGACACCCGGTGCAGTCGGCTTTGCTCTTGAAAGCACCATCAATTCCACTCACAGCACTTGGCCGTGTAACAACGGCTGTCGAAATAAAGCAGGGGAGGAGCAATCCATTCTGCTTTTGTAAGAACAAACACGCATTGTTATCCAAGGGCAATTGTTCTGCATTAGAGAGACTAGAGCATCGTGCTCTTGCGCTGCCTCTTGACTGGCTCTTCTTTAGAACGATCTCATTCCAAACAATAGCAGCTTTCTACAACTCAACCTTTTTCCTTTTGTAATTTTTTTTAAATTAACTACTGAACTGCCTGTTATCTAACAGCAGCACAAGACCTACTTTGAGAAATCTACCTCCACAGTTAGAAAGAGCACAAGTTACATTTCCACTGCTGACACAACCCACCCCACGGCTCAGCCCTCGTCACAAGACCCAGAGTATGCAGCAGACCATGGCCAGGCTGCTCCACACCACCCAGCCTGCTCTACTTGGTACTCCATGGGGCCCCAGCCTCTCCAGGACACCTCGTGGAGCCCATGGCCATCATCTGTCCCTTGTACTTTGTTCTTGTTTCTCCAGTTCAGAGCCTGAACTAGTGTCAGGGTCCTGTTGCAGGCTGGTTGCTTCAAGCAGCACAGGCCAACGCCATGTGCTGCCATGTCCTGAGGTGTGGTGTCGTGACATATGGAAGATGCAAGGTCAGCTCAGGTGGTCTTCAAGGACTCTCCTGGGTGCAGGGAGTTGAATCCCTCTAGGTGTGATCTTGTTCATACAAAGTATAAGGAAATGAAGCAAATTTTGCTTTTAATTACAACTAATTACACTGAGTTTTTGTCTTGAAGGCAATGACTTAGCCCCCCTCTGCTTTCATAATTAACACGCAGGTAATAGGAACAATCTGAGCATCAGGAGCTGAGAACATCACAAAGCTCATGCTACGGCTCGGCAGAGATGAGCCACAACTGTACCACATATGGCAGGAGATACCACACCAACCAGCTTGCCATCAAAGGCCAAGCAAGGGAAAGCTCCTACTAAAACTCACTTAATCACCCAGACTCATCTTGTCAGTGTGATTGTTTTGGTTTTTTTAATCTGTGTCCAAAATCTACCAGTTGAAAGCAGCGACCTACAAGACCATGGTTTCATAAACACCACAGAAATTTTAATTCTTCCATAAATGCCATTAGCTTACAGGGAGAAAGGAACAGCAGCTGCAAAGTTGGAAATTTTCTTAAGGAAAGCCACCCAACAGAGACCAGCCTGGGAACCCAAAGTTCCCACGTGCACTGAGAGACCACTGTTGAGTCTGCATTTTTATCCCATGGCTCAATGTAAGTCAACACTTTTGAATGTCATAATCCCTCCAATTCATGCATGGTCTACTGGATCTTTTGGGTTTGCATTTAAAACACCACGTTCCTGTTACTACTGTGATCTAGGAAATTATCCATGGAGAAGATTGACGCATGCGGCCGTTTTCTGCAGCGTTGCAGTCTGAGCATCATCAACTTCTACATGTATTTATTTTCAAGCACAGGTACAGCAAGTGATCCAGCAGCACTGCGCTACTCACTGAGCTTCCACAAGCAGCATTTTGACAGCCAGTCTATTCAATTGTCAACAGAAACAGAACAGCGAGGTAAAAAAACAAAGACCAGGAATCCATTTGTAACTGGATGCCATTTGCCATAATCAGAACGCCGGAGCACCTCTGCTGTGAGGCCTGGCTGAGAGTTGGGCTTGTTCAGCTGGAAAAAAGAAGGCTCCAGGGAGACCTTCTTGGGGCCTTTCAGTGCTTCAAGGGGCCAGTCAGAAAGATGGGGACAGAGTTTTGAGCAGGACAGGTTGCGACAGGAGAAAGGGCAATGGTTTTAATCTAAAACCGAGAGATTTAGACTAAAGAGAAGGAGGAAATTTTTGCTGCTGAGGGTGGTGAGAGCCTGGCCCAGGTTGCCCAGAGAGGTGGTGGCTGCCCCATCCCTGGAACCATTGCAGGTGAGGTTGCCGGGGCTCTGAGCAACCTGCTCTAGTTGCAGATGTCCCTGCTCCCTGCAGGGGGGGATGGATGAGACGGCCTTGAAAGGTCCCCTTCCACCCAAACCATTCTGTGATTCTACGATTCCTTCACACAGTTGCCTTTACTAAGGGGCAAGCAGTTGTCCTGTGAACTGCTTTCTCTGGAGGACCACTTCTACCATGAGAATATCTCACCTGCTTCCAGAGCAGATGCCTGCACAGAACAGCTGCACATTCGGACACGGCGAATCAAGTAGTTTTACAAATACTATAGCACTGCTATCTGCTAAGAATCCTCCTCCTTACACAGAAGTATTTCTCTCTGCTGAGCTGAGGTCACTAGTACAGCTGGACTTAGGACAGTGATTCTTATGAAAATCATCCAAAATAATAAAAACCCACAACTCCCAACATTAGTAAACAACACACGTTTTTAAAAAGGTCTTCTTCCAGGTATTTTCAGAACAGTTCTAGTGATATAAAAACAGCTGGAAAGAATCAAGATGAACTCAATCAAAAATTACTCAGTGAAGATTTAATTTAGAAAAATCACCATCCGACCAATAATTTTGATCAACAATAACCAAAATGATAATTACTCCAAAATTTTACCATTTAAATATGGTCCCTAATTATTGCAAGTCTGGTCTGTCCTTAAGGATATTCCAAATCCCGTCTGCCTTGGATTCCAGTGGAGTTCATACTACATTATTAGTGATGATCACACTGGTTACAGAAGAACAATCTATATTCTGCCCTACCTCTCACACTATCTAAATAAATCTTCCTGGTGAATGATGACACATGAAGCAGGACTAGCAACCCTGGAGATACCAGACAGTGAAAGGGCAGAATACTGGACGTGACAGTCAGGGAAGCAAAATTAACATGGTAATACCAACAAGCTTCGATGGACTCTTCCTGAGCACAAAGAATATTAGTTAAGAAAACATCAATCTTGTTACTGCTCAAAAATATTAAATTGAAAATGCTTTAAAATTAATACCCCCAATTATCCTAAGGATGGATCTGACAGTGCAGTACATGCATTAGGGGCTTCTCTAATAAAGCAACTCTCTCAGCTCCTGGCATTTCTCAGGATAAACCTTTGATTTCTAGGGCTCCTCTTTCCTCTCACATCTCAGCTCCTTGTTTTTACATATTCAGTCCTTTCCTTTATCAACTCCAGTTGCCAATTTCATACAACATTCAGACTCTGAATTTAAAAAATTCTAACCATAAGTATTTATTGTAGCAGAATTCAACCCTAGAATTCATGTTTGTACCACAATGCAGTAAAGGACTCCTACAAACTGCATCCTCTCTCTGGCCAGCAGCGTGTAGAGGCACATCTGGCAGGACTGCGCTTGAGGCAGCTCAGCACTGAGCTGTCCCTTGGTGGCCATTCCAATGCATCTACAGCTGAAATTTGAAGTTATACTTCAGGATTGATTGCAAAGCAGGAGAAGTGAAAAGTTATGCTACCTCTGCCTATGCATGGACATGTATCACCTCCTTTGTGCAGTCAGCAGTGCAAGATAACAGACCTCAAATATCCAATTAACTTTTTGTCGCCATAAATTTTTTGGCCATCACTTTGAGTAATTGCCATGTTCAGTAATAATCCCTTGGTTTGCTGAAACCCTCACATCATCACGAGTATCAGCACGTCAGAGCCGTACGGACATTCACCACTGTGGCCAACAGGCCTATGCTTGCAAGTCATGAACTAGAGAACACTTCATTAGTGGGAGCACATCTCCAAGCTGTAGATAACATGCAGCCATATGATTAGAGACAACATACAGCAGTAAAGATTCAGTTTCAGTCAGTAGACAACACTTTTACAGAGTTGTTAATTTGGTTCTGGCACAAAACAATAAAACAATTGAAATTTCAGATTAAGATGGTATTAGAAGTTAAATGGGCTAGATGCGCAGGAGAGCTCGCCGATGTTCCTGACCACTGTGTTGCACGTCTCAGTCATGTAGGTGTTGGACACTTGTCCGTTCCTCTACTTCGTGTCCCTCACTTTTCTCAGCTTTGGAATAAGTGTCAAAGACCAAACTTGCATCTTATCTCACCACCACATAGTTCAGGATTTGTGGCTGACACGTGGCACGTGTGAACAACCAGCCAGGGCCAGGGCTTATGTTGAAATGAGGAGGTTGGTAAAATCCCATCGTCAGGAGAAGAAACAATTATATGGATTTTATTTTACTGGTTTTATTACAAATACCCACGCATATGGCACCATCCGGTGCCATGTATAATGTCCTGTCAATTCTGTAGAGTTCACAAATGGTGCCACAACTAGTAAGACCAGTATATGCCAGCATTACACCGGTGCGAAGAACTGTACAACACCCCCTTCATTGCTGTCTGTGACCATGAGTAGCTGCACATGGAACAACTTTTAAGAACAGACACTTAGAGTAAAGCTCTTTAACGAGCGGGCATCTGAAGATGAGGCCACATTCACAGCTCTCTGATGTCAATGACTGCACTCATACTAGCCAACCTCACAGAATTTCAGTGGCTGGACATGCTTCTGCCTTTTGAAGCTCCAAGGCAGGCATGAATCTCGCTTAGGTGCTCCAACAACCCCTTGGAAGACCTGTTATTTCTCACCCGAGTACACAGAGCTGATGGAAAACAAATGGCTGCCACAGCCAGCTGTAAAGAGAACGTAAAGCAGCATGAGTAACACTCACATTCACAACAGACTCCTTGAATTTGATGTGAAGCCTGTAGTTAGACAGTGCAATGATGGCATCCTCTGCTCGTCCTACGTACTCCGTACTCTCACCATGAAGTTCAATGAATGGGACCTGCAGAACAGGAAGAAAAATCTTTCAGAAGGCAGTTACCAGCGGTACATACCTCCTGTAAGCATACACTCAAGCACACAACAGCATGAAATCAGGATGAAACGCTGCTGAGAATTCAGCGTAGCTGCTACTGCTACGAAGGAAGGTCTCGGCTAAGGTTGGTTCAGAGGTTAAGTGGAGCCTTTTAAAAAAATGATTCCCAATTTTCTCTCAATTTTCCCAAGTCGTAAGTGCTTGGTCAAGGAAAACAATTAATTTTTATGAAAAACCTTAGCAAAATATCCTCACATCTTGGCAAGCAGTCAGACCAACCCCTCGATTTATGCTCTCACTCCTTACTTAATGGAGAGTGGCGTTCCAGAATGTTATTAAATTCATCCTGAAGTAGGCAAAACATACAAGATGAATAATCTTCTATGCTATTGGTTCCCAACATTCACTGAGCAAGCTCAGACTGGACACCTAAATCTTACACAGTTGAGGCCAGTTGGACAAATCATGCTTTTTGCTTCCCATTTAAAATCCCATCGTCAGGAGAAGATAACATGCTGCTATTCCATAAAGCTACAAAACCTGCAGTTGTATGACATTGCACATAAAAATTACTTATAATTCGTTTTTTTTAACTAATTCTATTTTTTAACTTCATTTTAATTAAAAATGTGAGTTAACCCTGATTTAGCTGAGCTGGGTGAAAAGTACAAATGCTCAACTTGAAAGTAATCTGGTTTTATGCCAACCGAGCTTAAAGCAATTAAAAATATATTCTATTAAAATGAAACAAACCAGCTCTTCAGTTGATATAAGAGTGTCTGCATGGATAAGTCACTTGAACTAAACAGATTCAAAAGGAACTGTGGAAAATTATCACACAAGTTCTCTGTCCTACCAACACTAGGGGAATATTTAAAAAGAAAATGTGTTTATTCTGTTCCCATGAAGGAAAATTCTATGACAGAGGCCAGAGAATATCTGAAACACTGTGATCTTCACCGGCAAGGAGCAGTATGGTGATTACCTGAAGGTTCTCATCCTCTCGGATCAGCTGCTTCCTGGGAAAAATCTGATTAGCCTGGATGCATTCAAGGCTGTGCTGAGTCTCTTCATCCTGAGAAACGAAGCGTTACAGTTATTTTCAGTACTGTCACTTGCCATCGTCTTCACCACCCAGCAACCTATCGATGGTCAATGAAAAGCTCAGCCAGGATGAAGCATCTAGAGAATTCAGCTGTTGGTAACTTCAAGTTACTCAACTTGCAAAGACAAGCACTCCAACAACTAAATGTGCTATTACAAACAGGTTTCCTTCTGCAGCTGCATTATTATAAAGTCATTAGAAAAGCCTTCTACGGTATAAAGAAAAAAGCATCAGCCTAGCCTGGTACTACGTTTGAAACATATTTCAACAGCCCCACACGTAAACACAAATTCTCCCATGTTTCCCAGATCTTAGCACATTCTGCTCTGTAACAGACCCTACAAACTCCTCTTGCTTACCATGACAGGCCCTGGATAGGAGGAGAAATCCTCGTCTTTACTCACAATACTTTGAGGCTCTTCTTCACCTATTAATAAAATCTAAAAAAAAAAAGTATAACAACGAAGTTAAACTCATGTTCTTTTGGCAAATAAATACAGATTCACTTTTAAAGACTGAGAATTCAGCTGTTAGAAAACTTGCAGATGGTGAATCACAAATACAGGGGTTATAAAACCAAATGGATTGTTGTGATCATTTAGTCTGATCTGTTATGTAACAGTTGTTGGATCCTCCTGAAGTAATCTTGTTTCAACTATGGCACATGAATTAGAACTCACATACGGATAAGATTCCTCATTTTATAGTTATGACTCATTTTCCACATCCATGGATGTATCAAATATCCATTTTCTTGGACCGACCTTTCCAAGAGCTCCAGATCACTCTACGCTAATGACTTAGGGAAGTGATTCTCCTCCTCTGCTCCGCTCTCATGAGACCCCACGTGAAGCACTGCATCCAGCTCTGGAGTCCTCAACAAAAGGACATGGACCTGTTAGGGAGGGTCCAGAGGAGGCCACAAAGTTGATGCAAGGGCTGGAACCCCTCTTCTTGGGGGCCGAGCTCAGAGAGTTGGGCTTGTTCAGCCTGGAGAAGAGAAGGCTCCAGGGAGACCTTCTTGCAGCCTTCCAGTATCTGAAGGGGACCTGCAAGAAAGCTGGGGAGGGACTTTTCACGAGGGCTTGTAGCGATAGGAAGAGGTGTAATGCCTTCAAACTGGAGGAGGGGAAATTTAGATTAGAAATTAGGAAGAAGTTCTTCACTGAGAGGGTGGTGAGACACTGGCACAGTTTGTCCAGGGAAACTGTAGATGCTCTATCACTGGATGTGTTCAAGACCAGGTTGCACAGAGCTTTGAGCAACCTGGTCTGGTGGGAGGTGTCCCTGCCCACAGCAGAGGGTTGGGACTAGATGATCTATAAGGTCCCTTCCAACCCAAACCCATTCTATGATTCTACGACTTGTTTTCTCCACTCTCTAACAATCCTCTGATCTTTTACCATCTGCAAATTCTCCAGAAATACTGCAGAGCAGAGTCTGGAAATTTATGCAATTGACCCTTTTAGGAACTGAATTACGGAAGTGAAGCCAGGAGTCACAGTTTGATTTTGACATCCTTACATTCCATTTTTTAAATTCAGGTAGGTTCTTTTTTTTTTTAAAAAAAGAGGACTTATTCAGGTATTTTATGGGCTTTGCAAGCTACAGAACAAAAGATACAAACGGAAATCAGTGCAGTTCACTGAGTTCTCAGTTTATCTGTCACCTTAGTTAGAAATATATTTCAAATTATCAGTGTTGTGGTTGACAGAAAACCACTTGGAATCCATCAGCTCACCAGCACAGCACCGCTGCAGGGACCACTAACTACATCTCCTCTATCATACCGAGTATTTACAACAGGAGAGGGAGCAGCAAACACGTATTCTGAAACTAAAACACCTCGCTGTCTAAAAGCAATCAATAAGAAGTAGTGTAATCACTGCGCCCAAAACCTCTGTTCAATAAAACATCACAAACCAAATGTCTTTACGTCCCTAGGGTATGCGAGGAACAGCACAGAAAAGCTTGGAGATTGGTTCAGAATCGCAGAGCTTGCAGAAGGATGGGTGTGTGGATATATACAGAAAAGAAAGGAAATCTGAGCAGAATCGAGCTGGAACTGCCACTAATTCACTAAAAATTAATGTAAAAAGATATAAAATCCCAGTTTTAAGCAGACGAAAAATAAAAGTGAGAAGACCTGACTGCATCTATCACCTATGGAACTGGATAAAGAAAAATAAAAAAGCAGCACATGGATTTCCACACCTGCAGGAACAATAAAGGGTAAGGACGTTCTTTAAAGTTGTCAGAAGTAAAGGAAATCTAGAAACGCTGTCTACCAACATCAAGTTGAAGATATTATTAGTGTTAACACTGGTTTTAAAAAGGCAGAATTATTTAACATTTTTGTTTTAAAAGAAGCAGGAGAAGAAAGATGGTTCATATGGAACTCATACTGCAACTAGCGAATAATTAAAGCTAAAAAGACCACAAATTCATCAGTTCTTTGGATATCATCTGACATCCATCAGATACGTCTGGCCTCATATATCAGAGGCCACAAAACTCCAGCCCGTGCGTTCAAAACAAGAACTTGTGCTCGATTCCGGCACGACTCGGTATTTTGGGGACGTTGTGTTTGGGTACACTTATCTTCCAAAGCCATGTCAGCTCTTCACGTGAAGGTACCGAGAAAGGAGGGTGCAGCAGCTCTCTCCAGCACATCTGGTTTCAGCTCCTAACCCCTGCTTCTCCCTGGATGTTTTTCAGGTTGCGTGACAAACCATTCTCCTTGATCCTCAAGATTTAAAAAATGCACCTCCCACTCAATGCACTTTGAAATGATGGCTGGCTAAGTGACAAGCTTGTCTCATCAACCTCTGCCTTACAGCTCACCCGTCGTGGAAGCTGCAGGCTGGATTAACTTCGAGGTATATCCCGATATAATGCAGACTAATGATTCAAGGAAAGATGGGCTCAAAAATTGTAAGGGTTACATACATTTTCTCCATACTTAAAATGAGGATAAGCTTATGTATTGAGCTCTCAGGTCTACAGCCAGCCACGGAGAGGGATGAAGAGTCAGGGCATGTTTAGATGAACACCTCTGAGGAGGACACCTCCTTCACCTCACCAGCCTTCTGCAGGCTGGTGGCACAACCGCCTTCTGCAACCAGCCACCTCTTCTCCAGCGCCAGTTCTGCTCTTCCAGAACTGCAGCCGCTGCTGGAGTTGTTAAGATCAAACATTTCCAGATCGATTAATCTAGACAATTGATGTACAACTTGAACAAAGTTTTCAACACTAATAGCAAAGCCTTCTGAATATAACAAATTCTTTGCTATTTTAGAACATTCCTGCGACTTCAGGCACAATTCTCAAAGAAGCACCGACCTAATTAAAAAAGATGAGCTTTATTTCAATTCTCAAGCATGCTTAGTATCACTGATGAAAGGTTTTAATATTAGGCACTGCTGTAACAAAATTGCTCTTTTATACTTCGGATTGATTAGATATATTTTTAAAGTTTACTATATAACCATCGACATATTAACAAAACCAGTATAATCTTCGAAAATTAGGTCTTTGAAAGTTTCTAACAGCTGTGCTCCTCCTAAAATCCAGCATAAACCAGCAGCAGAAACTGTCCAAATTACTGCAGAACAGGTCTCTTATTCTAACTGCTGCCTTCAGCTGCAAAACAGCTTCTATTAGAACACTGTGGCTTTGTACACGAATGAGAATCTTCCTTTTGAAGGTAAATTTGGGGAAAACTGTAAAAAAAAAAGGTAGTTCCAGTTTTAGTCAGGATTATCATACGTAAACTGTGATGTTGCCAAGATAAATGGTACAAGAAGTTATAAGACTGGTTCTAAAACAAATAGTTTGCACGCTCATGCTGCTTTTAGGTATCAGTGAAACGCTTCATCAACTCAACTGCCACCACACGAAAGCACTTCTGAAAACAGCTGGTAAAAACCGAAAGAAACACTGAAGAACAATGAACTTCACAGATCTGATGGACAGTGAACATACCAATAGAAGTAATTTGCTTCCCATCGCGTCCACAAGCTGATCCTGCTCCTTCCGTGATCTCCAGATCACTGGGCTGAGCACAATGGAAGGGAAATGCAGCACTGGGCGAGGGCCGAGGACCCCGCTCCTGGGCTGAGATGGTGGGAATCAACTCTGCCACCACACCTCCAGTCTCACAGTCTTTCTAACTCATGTCCATCCATACGTGTAGCAACCTCTCCCAGGTTAGAAGAAGGATGAGAGTGACTGTGTGACACCTGGAGAGAGGATTCCTGACTTGCACCTTAAGAGCACTGCCTTGGAAGGGGGAATAGGAACATTCTTCATCTTGTCAACTCCAACAAGCCACTCTGCTGGATTTTACCCACGATAATTAACACACTGTGCTGCTCTGAAGGACAGCTTGATACAAAGGGAGGCAAGCACAAACTGCCTGAAAAATATCTATTCTCTGGTTGACCCATGCTTTTTTTTTTTAATTAGTTGCAGAGTGGAATCAGAATTCTTGTTTTGCAGTTGGCAAATCAGCTCTTCCATGACCGTAAAACCCACTTCCCAGAAATGAAAATGTTCAAACACAGCCAAGATAACGGACCAAGAAAACATCCTCATGAAAAGCACCCCCAAACTCAGGCTCCTATTTATAAGTAGGATCACATACAAACGGTAGGTAGCTTACACACAGTGTAGTGAAACTTGGGTTGATTGTTAGAAATAACCTTTTTTTGGCCTCAGTCCTGACCAAAAAAAAAAAAGGTATGTTATCAATTTACTGCGCTGCCCTTTCAACTGCAGTCTTGCATATATTAAATTACACCAAAAAGAAGTTAGTCTTGTTAAATGTATATAAAAAGATTAGCCTTGTAATTCTCCATCCTTATGTTCTGCTTGGAAGGATAAATGATGAGGAAAGGTTGTACGCTCAGCCTCCGTTCAGCTAGTATGGGAACATCTTAATTATCTTCCATTTCAGATGCGCCTTCTGGTGTAAATTATGTACATAATTAAGACTAGCAATAACCATCTGTTTGCCAGTGATTCTAAACAAAAAAGATGATATAAATAAAGGGTTGTTTAAATTCACATATATTGAAGTGTAGTTGGACTTACAGCAAGGAAAAAGAAAAATTGGAGACAGAAAACAGGGAAAAGGCAGTACCCAAGGGTTTCACTTTGTTCCCCTGCCTTCCCTGTCCAGATCCCAGATTCCAGGTATTTTAGTATCAAAATCAGAGTTGAGCCCCAGTCTCCAAGCAGAGCTACATACCTGCTGCGGCACCGTTACCCTGCAGGGTTTACACAGAATCCAAAGGCTCTGACAAAGAAGCATCAGAAAATTGGAGAATTGCACATTCGAGGACACAATCTAGCTGTAGCAAAAGATGCTGTTAAACTGCAAATGCTTCTTCCCCTTCCATGCGTGGAAGGAAATGATTCTGAGATAGGGATGAACAAGTCTCCCACGTTCCAATCCCTGGCAGCAAGGTTTCCCCTCTTTGCTGGCACCGCACACAAGTAATTGAATGGTTTTCAAAAGTATCTACTGGGGAAGCAGCTAAAAATATGGACATTTGCAAATCACTGAGGAATAGGAGCAAGACAGACAAAGAATCATGTCTGACAGCTGTGGCCAACTGAGAATCCAAAGTCTTCTTTTTGTAATTAAAGCCTGCAAACTCCAACTCAACTATAACATTGATCTTTGTGGAATATCTTGGAAAATGCTTTATTTAAGAGAATAATCAATAATCGTAGAACCCACCTTCAACAGGTAACTTATCTTACTGAAATAATAATTAACTTACCAAAGAACGAGAGATACTAAAACAGTCCTCTTTGTGCCAGAAACTTTCAAACGATGCTCTCCCGATACTTCACATTGGCAACTACAAATAAAAAGACAGTACTTTAGAACACGGACCTTCATTGGGAAAAGAAAAAAACACTTCTTAAATAGCAACTTATACAAGAAACTCAACTGTTATATTAGCTTGTCGGAATTAAAAAGTACTACCTACCATGTAAGTCATAACTACTGAGATCTTAATATGCCCAAAGAGGGAGTTCAGTGACTGGATCCTGGCAGGTACACGCGTGTGGGTTAAGGCCTCTTTTCTGGTAGGGAACAGTTGATAAGTTGTGGCCACAAAGCAATTCAAGCTTTTTAAAAAACTTCTTTGGTACAAAGAAGTGGGGGGAAAAAATAATTACTTGGCAGTACAAGCCACAGGAAAGCTTTCTTATAGAAGATCCAGCTGGTTTTGTACTGATCGTCAAAAGTGCTTTTAATTTTACGCTAAAATTAGTGGTTATTTCCCCCCCAAAAAGGCCGATTAAGACCCCCAAACAGTGGCTATTGCCTAGGTACTACTGGACAAAGCTGTGACACAGCCAAGGTGAACAGCAATGCTCTTATCACCCCATTCCTCCCAAGCCTATCTTATCAACTTTCCAAGCACTGTACAGTTATTTCCTCAGAAACAGTTTTAAGTATTGTGTCACAAACACATGGGGTTTTTTTAAAATTACATCAAGAAAATATCTGACTTGCTACATTCCCACGCAGTCACTTCAGTGGGTATTGAGAGATCTTGTATAGCATGTTCTGGGGGACAAAGTTCTGTGCTAAAATACCCAAACAGTGAAACAACAGCTCCCGACTAAACCCAGCCATTCCTAAAGCACGGAAGCAGCAACGCTGGTGGAACAGCTCTCCCTGTACCCAGTGCAGCAGAAGACTTGCTCTTCACTAGAACTTGGAAGCGATCCCAATAGCACACTGCATGTGTATGTGCCTGGAAAGCCTAACATCTCTAAACATCAAATCCTCCTGCTAGACTTAGTTTGCTTGTACTCTGATGTGCCACAACTGGTGATAATTTTCACATTTTAGTCCATTAAAAAAAAAAAATCTATTTTGCATTGCTGTGGCCTGCAGTTTACGGCTAATGATGGGAATATAATACTTTCAGTACACAAAGATATATAATTTAGGGACTGACGTAGTAGAAAGAAATAGAGTTTTAAAAGTACAAATTTAGATGCATCAAGGAAAAGAAATTCTAACATTTCACACAGTGGACACACTTTAGAGAAATCTCATATATATGTCCCTGCATTCAGCTGTTATTTATTATGATTTTATAGAAGAGTTTCTAAAAGCAACATTTGGTTACCTGCAAGAGGTCAACTTTTGTTTTATTGGAAAATCTCCCTCAACCCTCAAGCCAAGCAGCAATCCCAGTTGTTTTATGGGCTGATAATATATACGGCACACGAAGCAGAAAGGACAGGGTTTTACTTGGAGGTACCAGCTTGATCAAGCAACAAGTTCGACTTGTACAAAGCCACCTTTGACAGGAATGCTCTGGAAGCTTATTAAACTAAAAAATGGAAAAGCTATGAAGGCAGAATGTGCAACTCGAGAACGACTCTTCAGAGAGTTTTCTGGCCACGTCCTTGCTTTTCAAAAAGCAAGCCACACATTTAGGGTAGCAGGAGGCAGACTTATGCTTGTGTGGTTTAGGTCCAAGAAGAAAAAAAAAAAATAAAAAAACCAAAACACAACCCTTCAGAAAATCTGCAACAAGCCTTTTATTGAATTTAATGAGGTTTGGAAGAAGCCACCGAATCTCCAGAGTTTTGTAGAGAAGTTTAAAAACAGGAGAAAAATGTTCCAATATAAGCGTTAATAATTCCGCTTGATTCCTGCCAGCATTCAGGAAACCCTTCGCCACCCGCTCATCAGCATTCCTCTTGCAAGGCTGCTAGGCACAGATAAGAACCTCAAATGTTATCACCTCCTAAGTCAACAACTTGTGCCAAAAAAAAAAAAAGCTGACGGTAAGAAGAAACACTGCTATGGATTCTACTGCCATCTTAAAAGCGCTAATTACTTGAGGGAGGAGCGAGCCTAAGAGCTGCTGAAGAAATGTTTAATTAATTCAGCTCAGCACATCCACGTTTGGTCCCTGAGGAAGGTGATGGAGCCTCCCCACCACGTGCTCCACCGTTTCCTCCGCGTTAGCTCCTCTGACCCAGAGGAGGCGGAACAGACGCCGCACCATGAGGATAGCAAAAGGTAGAAGATGGAGAAGGGAGCAGAACCCCTTTGGTAAATCCACAGTCAAACATGTCTAGGAAAGGAATTAGCGTTGTACCATCTTCCTTCTGAGACCGTCACATTCTCATAGCTGGTTTGGTTTTGATTTTTATTTAAGCAGAGGAGCTGAAGCCACATTAACACTGTCTAATTTTAAACACGGAAGGAGACATTCTGCCACAGGGTTCCAGTGCTTAAGGTGATGTCAAAAGAACATTTAAACTGAGCTTTTCTTTGAACCCTCATCTCAGGATCCTTCTCTGCTGACTATTTTGGCAACTTGGTGAACGCTTTAACTAGCACATAGATCTTGCCTCCATTGTTTTCTCTTGGAAGATGCCATGGAAATGTAGAGTAGTGGGATGATATATCCCTCATACTTGAGGAGTGAATCACAAGTATAACTGTGGGGGGAAAAATTCAGAATAATGGTTTCCAAGTTGTAGAACTTTTATCCCTGGAGATAGTCTAAACCTGAGCAGCCCTTGAGCAACCCAACATCAAAGCTGGCCCTACTCTGAGCAGAGCACTGGACAACACGACCTCCAATCTAAATCATATGATGAGCCCATGACAATGTTTTTCTTTACATTTGAATGAAACATTGGCAAAGAGCTAGGACAAACACTCTGGAGAAGTTTTAATGAGCATGTTTAATTAGGAGATTGGAAAGTTGTCACTTCAGTTTCTTAGCTGAAGTGCCGTATCTAGCAGGAACAGGAGAGGTAGGATTTGATGAGCATAAAGTGAAACGACAGAAGAATAGCTTGGGAAAATACAACTCCACGTTTTCTCTAGCCACAGACAAAGTTAGCCTCATAAAGACGTAGACAAACCAAACCCAACTTTCTTCTGGTAACTAACAATTCTGAAGGTGTGTTTTCTCCTCCCTTTGCTGAAATACGGTATTTATGCCCTGGTTATGCCACACCATGTCACAACCTTAGTATTATGCAAGCGCAGCTTCTGACTAAGAGTTCTCCATTTCTGTTTACATTTCTACCTCTGCAATGTTACTGCTCCCATATAACTGAGCTCTGAACCTTCTTCTCTTGCACCACATGATCACACACTTACCATTTCATCACCTCTTTGTTTGGCCGCTTCCTGCTCAGCTTTAGCTTGCATTTTGGCTCTCAATTGTTTCTTCTCTTTCCTTTTTACCTTCTTCCTGGTGGATTTTAGCTTGCTTTTCCCCCAAACTATTTTTACCCTACTTGTAGTGTGCAAAGGAACAGAGTGCTACTATCAGCTACCTCCCACATGGGCTGATGCGGTTAGCTTGTGGCTGAGCTAGAAACCACAGCAGGGCAAGAGCAGCGCGACTGCCATCCGGAACAGACAGCGGCTCCCGACACGGGACAGAGCGAGGCTGCAGCTTAACAGAAAGTTTTAGAACATGTACACAGAGAAGGAGGAATCTTCAGGGATCATATTCTGGTTTCTATAACCGTGTCTCCTCCGTCCTACGCTTGCCCAGATCAAGTTATATAATTTTCAGCTTGGCAAGTGGCTGAATAGGAAGGAGTGTACACACCAATACCCAACTGCACCACGGAGCAAGCAGAGATCAGCAGCCGAGTTGAACATCTCGCCTTCCCTCCACGGAAAATATCTTATTCCATTTTCTGTTCTACCTGTGCTTCTGTGAGTGAAGAATACAACTAATTACAGGAGTCCAAAGCATCAAAACAAAAAAGCTTTCCCAACATCTCTCATGCGCTGACTCACGGATTAATGGTAGGTAATGGAGTTTCCTGTGGAACCCTTGACAGGCAGGGTATTAGTTTCCTTCATCTTCCCACACAGAAGAGTCATTAATATGTTTTTAAAAGCCATTTGATTAATCTGATTTTATCTTTGCATATTAAAGAAGATCACTTCTTGTGCCTCAAGAACTAAAAGTAGAAGCAACAGTTCAAAGTTAAAAAACATCTTAAAGAGTAAGAAAAGCTTGAAGCGGCAAGGGGAGGCAGCAGGCAAGAGAGGAAAGCCCTTCTGAGACTGCAGCTATCTAACAGCTAATGGTAGGAAAGAGAAATGTGACCTTGCATTAAGAAAGGTCCATTTCTCCATAACTGATGTAAAGAATTATTCCAATCAATAGAAGTTTTAGGAAAGTCTGAGTAAAATATTATATATCAATATTCTCCTTCCCTGATCTCAAAACAGTCCAAATCTGAAGACAAGGTCACTTTTTATTATAAGATTTCAGGCTTTCTTGTCTTTTTAACTCCTTCTTCATTTGGATAAAACCCTGAGATGCAAATACTGCAATTGTTCAGACATAAGCCTGGATACAAGTTACCCTTCAGAGATCTTCCAATGAACCACTGCAAGTTAGAAGCTCAAACGAAGAACCTTTATTGTTTTCCTTTTATTTCAATTACTCCATATTCCTCAACCTTATGTGCATGAGACAGGAAACACCTACCCAGGACCAACAAGACTGGTCTGAAAGCTGACAGGACACAGAACACTGTCCGTGACCTGAGCTGGTGGAAACTCAGGAGACTTGTGTAGGTTCTAAGCTACAGAGGTGACCAAGTGTGCTGGGGAGGGGACATCACATCAAAAGGTAACCAAAGTGCCATGAAAAGTAGGGCAATATTAGATTGAAGTTAGGAGACAGAAAAAGCAAGCGGGCAAGACTGAGACCAGGCAGCAAAAGTTTCCATCTGAAATGGCAGAACCTAGTAAGAAGGGAATCATTTGCTCCTCATACTTCCCATTTTTCCACTAAGGTCCTCACAGCCCATTTGCCGTGAGTCAGCCTCCCTCCCCTATTTCTTCCTTTCCAGAAGAAAGGCAACAAACAAACAGGGATAATCAAAGTCCCAAAGGTTTTACTCATCCTCCCCAAACACCTATTCATCCCCCTGCCCTCCTCCGGCAGCACTTGGCTTTAACTCAGTCCTGTTCACTGGGCGAGCACTGCAAAGAGGCAGCTGCAGCTCCAGGAGACCGGCGTTACACAAGGCCCACCAGGACAGGCTCCACACGCTGCATTTCATCAACAGTCAACGCAGCACTAAAGAGACCTACAAGGAATTTTAAAAGTTTGAAAAGAGGAACAACCAAGAAGCAAATCTGATTTGAAGAATCCTTTGGAGTTCCAAGTTACACTCCCGTAAGATTTTTTTTCCTCTCACTGAACTATTTAGGACAATGTAAAGGCAGTTACAGCTCTTAGCTCCTTAGGCTGACCTCCTTTTCACCATACTTTAAAACCTCTTTAACAAAACACCACTCAATGCTTTTGTCATAAGACAACTTTATTGAAACTCCAAGTACCTGCTATGAATAAACATTAATTTCTCAAAGCATTAAGTAAGTTATGGAAGAGGAAACTCAGCCTCCCACAGAGGAGGCATGGAAAGGGCTGTTCTGGTACCAGGGCCTGTAACGAGACATCACTTTCTTTCATTGCACACCTTGCTCAGTGCAATTATGGGCTATAGTTTTAATCCAGTAATTCCTACATTGCATTGAGAAAAGCTGTTGTGTCAAGGAGACCATCTGGATATGATGACATCCACCTTCCCTGTCTTCATCTAGGAAGAGAAGGCCTCTGAGAGGTCTAGTGTTCAGTGACCTGCACAGAGGGACCTCATACAAGTGTGAGGCTTTCAAAGGGCCCAACATCCCTAGCACTTGGTAAAACTGTGGCACTGCAAAAAATGCCTTTTTTAGTGTGATACTTAAGGTGGTTTTGGTTTTAAATAGAATCACAGAATTGTTTGGGTTGGAAGGGACCTTAAAGATCATTTCATTCCAGCCCCCTGCCATGAGCAGGGACATCTCCCAGAAGACCATGTTGCTCAAAGCCCCATCCAACCTGGCCTTGAACACCCTCCAGGGATGGAGCATCCACAACTTCCCTGGGCAACCTGGGCCAGTGTCTCACCACCCTCAGAGCAAAGAACTTCTTCCTGATTTCTAATCTAAGTCTCTCCTCTTCCAGTTTGAAGCCATTACCCCTCGTCCTATCACTACAATCCCTTGTGAAAAGTCCCTCCCCAGCTTCCTTGTAGGCCCCCTTCAGATACTGGAAGGCTGCAAGGTCTCCTCAGAGCCTTCTCTCCTACAAGTGCATATCCTGTACCAAGAGGACAGCTGAAGCTGTCTGCAGGTGTAATACACAGCAGTGATACTTCAACCAGCATCCATGACCTCAGGGATGAAGAGCTAGTCTCTTCAAACCACTGCAGGGGATGACTGTTTGATCACAGCGTTAGTACTACTGTTTATTTAAAGAAGAAAACAGTAAGTTAATTCAATACAAGAAAATAGTTGAGCTCAGCCCTGTATTGACTAGTACACACAAAACAATCCTGGTTACAACTCAATCAATCATATTGGAAGAGGTGACCTAGGTAGAGAGCCAGCTTTAGAGACCAGAGACCCCTTTTTTATGAGCTGACCACCTAAATCTCCCCTTGCAGGAGTTAATCAAGGATCAGGCTAGCTTTTCTAGGACCATAAACAGCTGCTTTCTACAGAGCAGTCCAAATACTTGTCTGGGCATCATCCACAGGACTGCCATGCCATCAACAGCTCTCACTGCTCAACCAGCCACTCGATACGTGTAAACACTAAGGCAGAAGCCAAATGATGAAGAGATAAACCCATGTGTGCTTGTGCATGATAAGGCAACCAGAAGGAATTTTCTGCTAGCCCCTATTTAGACAACAAGTTCCAGTTCAAAGCCAGACCCATGATTCACCACACCAGGTTATGGCCTTCCTCGCATTTGGGTGGCTAACCCCTTCCTCACTAGAATAAACAGCTCATTGCATCAATCCATTTCCAGTTCCAATTTCTCCAGACTTTCAGCAGTGTGCTCTGTTGCTAGTCAAATTTTCTACTCAAACAAGCCTTGCCCTTCAGCTTGGCACAGCAGTGAGGAGCTTCTGCTCCCTATGTGTCCATACACAGAACTCAGATGCCTTCCCCAATTAAGGAGGCTTCCTATATTTAGATCACAAGGGACAAACTGGTTTGGCCAATTTACCAGCACACTGCCTCCAAGAAACCCACCACTTGACGGCCTTTCTTGGGTCAGCTGATTCTGTTCACTACAGCTAGGAGAAAAAGCAGGAAGACCAAATATCTTCTCTCCTATAGTTAAATTATTCCAGTATCTTCCAAATGTTAAGACAGTTGTTTATTCCCATCTTTTTCCATGCATGGAAAGTTATAGCTCCTTTCAGAAGCAGGAAATGTAGCTGGCAGAAATACTACTTTCCATTCACACTTAAATAAGACCTGGAGATGAGGCTCCACAACTAAAAGAAAATGTAAGCGTAGAAAAGAGAGGCTTTAAAAGGGTCCTACAGATGTATGCAGAAAAAGGACCCTTAGACATCTGCACATGGAACTACAGCAAGGAGCTTTGCACAGCCAAGACAGGGTCTTGCCTGGGAGCCTATCCCAACACCAAGGATTCAGACAGCATCCATGCGCTGCCCTCCTTTGATGTGGGAGGCAGGAGGCACAGTCAGTTGCCTCGCATCTCTTAAGATCGCCTAAAGAAATTTGAAGCTACTCTTGATGTGTTTTAATTTCCATAACTAGTTTTGAAGGTCAATTACATACATTATGAGTATCTAGTATAAGTACAGAGGTCTTCAATAGACTAGGTAATTTTTCACACTCCAAAATTGATTCTACAGGCACAGCAGTGGTGGTTTAGAACCAGCTGGCTCTATTACGTACATTTTAAAAGCTTATTTATTTTTAAGGCCAGTAGCCCTCCAGCCATAGCTGAGGTAACATGCTATGCAATCATCTTGTTCAAATCTTGAACTTGTCAACAACCAGAACAATTACAATTTCCAAAGTCATGTTTCCAGGCTACCCAGGGAGGCTCAGTCCAGTCATGACAACTCCCGACCATCTTCCTCTGTGCAACAGCTTCCACAATCTTGAAAGTACACGAGATTGTCAGTCAGCACTGAAGCTGCACCAACGTTCAGCGCCAGGAAAGAGTTTACTTGGATTAACAAAATATGCTTATTCTAAAAAACTAAACGGCATGAAGCCAAAGTTAAATATATTTCGGTGTTTCAGAGAGGCACCAAAGGAGGTTTTGTGGTTGGTTTTAAGGCACGTATGTACAGCAAAACACTGAGTTTCAGTTAGAATTAAAATTAAGCTCTACAGTAAACTGCAACTCTGCTCATGAAACAAGGCTTGACCTATTCCAGTTAATATTGACTAGCCACAGACAGTCTCTCCCCCCTCCTCTCCGATATTTACAGTTAAAAATCCACTGACCTAGATGTTTATGCTTCCTAGGGAGGGTATCAGCAGATATTTGCCTTGCATGCAAAAAGGAATCAGTCCTATATGGTAACCCTGTCTCTTGAAATCACTGTTTCAACAGCAAGATCAACCAAGAGGGATGAGTTTCTCCAGGAAACACAAAGATCTAGGTCTCGATTTCCTACCTGCTCACTTAAATCAACCCACACTGAGTTCTGTTGAACTGATTAGTTTTTACCAAAATGAGATATTATTGCAGTATCCCATTTCATACTACGCACTCTTTCAAAAAAGCACGACAAATTTGTAATGCAAGATAGTAACGAGTGTCTATGTGCACAGGCAAACACACAACTATAACAATTCCATGCTAGACATGCTTAAATCTACAGCAACCTGTGTTTCTAGTGTTCATCTGTTGTAGGAATGCATTTGCCTGTATATACAGACACTTTCGTCCTGCTGAACTCTAACGGGGCTAACCAGAACATACCTTCCCCAAAATTTAGCTCTGTCTGGATTCATTCAAGTCAGGTAAACCCCGATTTAAAACTTTTCACCTTTATTTTCCCTAAAGACACTCCATCATATTGGTGGATGTAACAAACCCTGAGAAGAAAGAATGCTAATAATATAAATAATATAAGAAGTCATTTAACTGTTTTATCCTTTAGAGAACATTCAATCCTTCCCTGCGCGACTCAAAACAAACCTTGTCTACTAAAAAAGACTTGGTCGTAATTTAAGAGAAATTGTTATTTTAAAGAAACAAAAAATTTGGGCTCTTCAAGTTCCCTAAACACATCTGCATCTTCCCCACGGGCATCGTAGAAGCAAGTGCAGTTCAACAGCTAATTCTGCTACTGATGCACCAGGTGATTTTTATTTTAAACATGGTTCAATCCCAGATTTAAAAAAATATATATGTCAGTACGCAGGAAACTTCAGTTATCCACTTGAATTTTGTTTAACACCTGAATTGTTATCAGCCAGCAAGACTTAACCTTCCTTTAAAGGAATAAAAAAAGATTTATAAGCATCCTTACAGGAAACTTAGCATGTCCCCTTGAAGTTGTGTTCTATAAAGACATGCAACAACATGTGCATGGGCCACGAGCTTGCTTAAAGGTAGGAAAATAGCACAAGTTACACATTTGTAACACTTCAATTCTTACCTCTAACTTGCAGGTATCAAGCTTCAATTAAATGCACCACGGTGGCACTTCACAGTAAAAATTAAGTCACATAAACTAAACTAGTCTACTTTTATTCTTTACCCTTCAATTTTAAATACCCTCTGATAACTAACTTGGTAGCAAAACCAAGCCTGGACTTAGCATGAACTCAGAGATGTCTGTCCTAAAGCTATGAGGATAAAGTTGTATTTGCTTAGATTCGAAAAGTAAAATGGGAAAGTTTTGTCCAAAAAGTAGATGCAACACAAATAAGGAGCAATAAGAATTTTACTACTGCTTCTGGTGAAATTAAATGGCAACCCCCTCCCCCAGCCTCAACTGACAATGTCTTGTTTCATGATGCATAAGCAGGATGAAGCTGCTGACAACATATGAACACAATATTGAAACCCAGTTTGCTCAGGTACTCAAGGTTCTCCTTAAAGATCTTACGAAGTGTCAACCTTAGTCAAAGTCCAAACCAAAACAGGACAAGAACATCTTCCCTTCCTAGAACAATAAAAGTTGCCTGCAGTAAAGCATGCCATCAGGACCAGGAGGGACCTTCACAGAAAGCCTTCCTTCTGACAAAGACTCAAATCCAAGACCAGAGATTTCAGTGCTGTCATTCACAGGAACAAGATAAGATACTCAGTTACAGCTGACAGAACTGTTGTGGAAGTCTTCCCTGATTCCAGAATAACCAGTGAAATCCATGAACCAGCACTTGCAGCCACATTTCACGTTCAGTTGGAACAAGCTTGCCATGAACTGAAGATGCTCTTTTTTCCAAGTTCCCATTATCATGGGTGCTGAAAACCAGATCTTCCAAGAACAGGTAAGAAACAACGGCCTGTTTGGTATTTTACCGCTCCACATAAAATGGCTGAAGAAGTCAGAGCGCTGGTGTGTAAGTGCTGCTGGAAGGGAAGAGACAGGGAGGCAGGCTTTGGCGAGGGTTTGAACCACGTTATTACACAGAGTTGCAAAATGAAGTAATCAAGGGAGGCCAAGTCAGCAGCCTGAGACCCACGTATTAATGGCACAGCAGAGTTTCACTGCTCCTACATGCCATGGAAATCCACTCATGATTGCATCTTGAAATGTCCAGTTCTTCAGCTACTCCCAATTTTTAAAGTACTCCGCTCTATTTCAGAAATACGGCTGCCCTAGCTGGGGGTCTGAGCTGCAGAGATGAGCACTCAGACCTGGGGTTGGGTACTTAGCACCAAAACCATAACTCTACACACACCTGAGAAGTTCCCAGTAACTTAACAGCCAGCACCACAGCCCACAGCAGGGCAAGGACACAGCCAGTTCTCCAGGATGGCAGCCAGCTGACTCACCAGACCACCACCCTGAACTTCTTCCCAGATAAAGTGACTATTCCCTCACCCAGTGCTTCTACAAACACCAGATAATTTAAGATCTTATTAGACCACCTGAAGTTCTGGATTTCTTCAGGTGTTCAAGGCTGTTGCTGCCTCTGCTTAAAATTATCTCTGTTCCTACCTTTGGGGACGAACTACTGACACCAGTGCACTCACTACAACATTCAAAAGACCAGAGTTTGTCAGGCATTCAAATATCCAGTTGTCATTCCAATAACTTCAGAAACAGGCTCATTTCTTTAAACCATTTACTACTAATTTAATGGCTTTTTCTTTAAGTCAGTATGTGTAATACAGCACATGCAATATTAGAATGGATTGGGTTGGAAGGGACCTTAAAGGTCATCTAGTTCCAACTGCCCTGCCATGGCAGGGACACCTCCTGCTAGACCACATTGCTCAAAGTCCCATCCAACCTGGTCTTGAACACCTCCAGGGCTGGAGCATCTACAACTTCCCTAGACAACCCAGGCCAGTGTCTTGCCACCCTCATAGTGAAGAGCTTCTTCCTAATTTCTAATCTAAATCTAAATCTCTTCCAGTTTGAAGGCACTACCTCTCATCCTATCACTACAAGCCCTCATGAAAAGTCCCTCCCCAACTTTCTTGTGGGCCCCTTCAGATACTGGAAGACTGCAATAACATCTCCCCAGAGCCTTCTCTTCTCCAAACTGAACAACCCCAACTCTCTCAGCCTGGCCTTACGGAAGAGGGTTTCCAGCCCTTGGATCACTTTTGTGGCCTCCTCTGGACCCGCTCCAACAGGTCTATGTCCCTCTTGTACCGGGGCTCCAGAGATCAGTGTAAGATGGCACCTGCCTCAGTGAGGCATCACTGCCACGCTTGGATTTTGTCTGCCACGCCTCTAACTCTTGGTTATCTTATCAAAAGGATGTCAGAAGTCTTATGCAAGTTCACCACTAACATACTCATTATCCTCTTAGGAGACACTGAATGAAGTGTGAGTTAATGAATAACACAGTAGGAATTATTTCATTATTCCCGTGGTGAAAGAGAGCCATCTAATTGTTGGCTGTGATGTCAGACTTGAGAAGCAGCCAGTGACACTTATTCAGGCTTCCACCGCTCAATCATTGCTCCACCAGCAGTGCTGGCAGTGAAAGGCTCCCTGACGGCTCAAGCAAGGCTGTCAACTGAGCATGGGGCAAAGCCTTGGGGAGAATTAGAGCAGCAAGAGTGAGGAACTGAAGCCTGTCACTTTGCTGCCACAGAAGGGAGGACTGGAGAAGGTTTTCAGCAGCATATATTTAATGTATGGGCCTTGCACAGGTATGGAAATCAACGCAGTAACAGCACATCAGCTCTTCATATTCCCCTCCTGCCTGATCGCCACTTTTGCAGAGTCTCAACCCCACTCCAAGTTACCACCCGTCTCTGGTACCACCTGAGTCAACCCATATAGTGAACTCCATCAGTAACCCAAGACACTTATAGGGAAGTCTGAAGCAAGGTACAGATCCTTCATTGCTCACTGGCAGTCCTGTCTTCTGGCATCCAAGGCTATCTTGCTCCCACTTTCAGTCAAATTAATGCTTTTCACTATAGAACATGATGCCTTATGGCTTCTCCTGTGAAAAACACACCCAGCTCCTGCTAACAAGGATAGCAAGGAGGACAACTACAAGACAGACCTCCTTAGTCTACCAAAGTTCTCCTTCAGGTCATCAAGACACTTCCCAGCAATAAAAAGCCAGTTTTAGATTGCCTGAAGAGTTGGTATGTTTAAAAGACTGTCTGGCTCACCTCTCTAAACATGGTCTGGTCTCTGGCTATTTTACTGATTTCATACCCGTGGACGTCCTTCCTCACTGGTATCAGGACAGCTATGCTAGACAGTGCCCTCCAGAGAGTCTGACTCTTGGGATACACATTCCATCCTGTCCAGAACACCCCCATGCTTCCTTTAAATGATGCTGTCAGGAGCAAGCTCAGAGACATGAAAGCAGCAGACGTTTGAACAGTTCATCCCAGGCCATTACAGAGGCTTCAGGTATTACTTACCAGGTGTTGCCCTCTAACAGTTTGACTGATGAGGACTAAACTAGTACACAAGCAAGCAAAAACTTAAAAGGAAAAAACAGAATGCCTGGGAGACCAAAGCTATAAGACGGACTTCTCATGCAGATGGAAGAACAGAACTGTCTTCCCAATATGTCATACCCAACGAGCCCCCAACGTGAGCTTTGCAAGCAGTTCTCTCTCCAGGGACTTCAGGAAGGTAGATGGATTCTTTTCTGAAGGAGTCAGATTTTCCCATAATGTGCAGCTTGCAGGCCCTTCTGAACAGCCCCCATTGCTGAGCTTCAAAGGTAAAGGGCAACTGGACCATACTCCAAATCAGACTGAAAGAACACCATCCCAAAGCAACCATGTGCTCTTCTGTCACTCTCATGTGAGCGTGCACATGCGAGATACAGTCATATTCCAAGTCCTGCTGTCATGATTGCTCTGTCCAGAACGCTGTATTATATTTAGAATGGCTCTGTTAATATGATAGCTAGCCTCCATAATGCTGTTAAAGTACCCTAGACTCAAAACCCACCATTGTTCTACAATCATTCACCTTATGTTCTTCAATAATTGCTCAAAATACCTGTATTTAAGACACAGCACCAATCCCATGGCAGCATCTGCAGAATTTTCTTTAAACCACTAAAGAAAAAGCCATTAAATTCATTTTAAAGTCAGTATGTGTAACACAGCACACACCACCTGCCTCAGTGAGGCACCACTGCCATGATTCATCTGCCATAGCTTTATCTTATCAAAAGAGATGTCAGAAGTCTTACACAAGTTCACCACTAACCTACTCGTCATCCTCTTAGGAGACACTGAACGAATTCAGTCAGAGAAACTACCAATTAAACTAAACTCAATAAGATAAACTATCAAAAGTTGGCTTTGGGGCAAGTTTCTATTATACTGGAAGCTCCTGAACTGGGGTGGAACAGCATCCCCCTGGACGTGAAGAGCATCTCCGTGCAGGCACTGCCTGAGCCACACGGGCCAGGCAGAAAGTCCTGAGGTGCTCACCCCCACACCTCTCGGCTGGTCCCAGAGCACAGTGGAGCTTCAGCATGCAGAGCTGGAATTGGGGCTGGAAGTAAGCACAGAGCGAGGGAAGAAACCAGTTTGTGAGGTGGTTGGTATGCAATTTAAGAGGGTGATGGGACAGAACTGATGCCCCCACGCTTGAGTCTGGAAGCTTTGACAATTCTGACTTGTGCGGTGATACTGCTGGAAGTTTCATCACATGCCTACATTCCCCATCGAGTCAGATCTGTCCTTACACAAGATACCAACGTTCTTCAGAGCTTTTCTATCACCCAGTGAGCAGTTCTTACCTATTTTGGACACCTGTTTCAGGAGACTGACACATGATTGATTCAACTGGGTGGTTTGGTGGGAGGACAGGACAGCAATATATAGACTCAGAATGGTTTGGGTTGGAAGGGACCTTAAAGATTATCTAGTTCCAAGACTCGCCATGGGCAGGGACACCTCCCACTAGATCAGGTTGTCCTGTCCAACCTGGCCTTGAACACCTCAAAGGATGGAGCATCCACAACTTCCCTGGGCAACCTGGACCAGTGTCTCACCACCCTCAGAGTGAAGAGAGTGTCGTTAACTCTGCAGTTTCCAGCTTAAATACATCTAGACAGCATCACCAGAAGGAAGTAAACAATGTCATCCAGACTGTCCATGGAAGCATCAGTAATTAAAAACATACCTGGACATCACATTCTTTGGTGTTCAAATGTGACAAACAAGCAGCTCACCAGACATTCCCCCCATTAACCTCACCAGTAGCTGTTACCCTCAAAGCTGTAAACTGTTGACTAAACTACAACTCTTCCTACACCCCCCCAAAGCTTTTCTCTAGCATTAGGCAGCTGCCAAACTGAGAGTCGGTTATAAAGTCCTTCTATCATCACCACTATTTTCTCAAAGCTTAAAAATTAAATCAAGTATTCCACTACTGGAATTTTCATTACCAGGAAGTTGCAATAATGCTTACTGGATTATGGTTATTGGTTTGTTCTCCCAGTATAACTCAATCGGTTCAATGCTCTGAGTTAATTAATATTGCTTAACTAAGGTAAATGCAAACAGAAACCTGAAAAGCATTAAATAAACAGTAGGAAAACCAAGCTCAGCTCCTTAAAGATAAGCTGAATTGTTTGTGATCACCTGCAAGTGTCAGGGGAATTCTCACATTGCTCTAGTATGTATGAGAAATTTAAAGCCCTGACGATTAGAGCAGCAGAAAATGGCCATGCGAAAATTATACAGCAAGGTAAAGACTTGGACTTTTTCCTGGATCTAAACACTTGGGATTAACAATGAAGAAAGGTTTAGCATACTGTATATAAAAAAAACTAGAGCCTGGATGCAGTATTTCCAGCATACCCTGTCAGACTTTGATCCTCTCAGCAATAAAGCATAAATAAGCATGAATGATTCCCTGGAGACTCCACGAAAACCCCAGAGATACTGGCTCTCTAGAGCTTCTGCTGCACTGATCAAAAAATACCTTCAGTCACGCTCCTCTTCTCTCATCCAACTGAGGGAAAGGAGACACAGCATTGAGGATCTGCTGGCAGCAGCAGTAAGATTCAGTCCTGGCACTGCCTTATTTTACAGAAGGGCCACCAGTTGCTACAGAAGTTTCGCTGACGAGGTTGAACTTGGAACTGTGCAGACAAATACCTCACTGGAAGCTGCCAGTATGAGATGTTCAATCTATAGATGAAAGCCTTTGAACTTAGACAGTGGAAGTGATGCTACAAACAGCGCACTTCACTCAGCAAGAGCAGCACGCCAAGAAAAGAAGTGAACAGACAACTAGAAAGAGGGATTCAAGTGTCACTCTTCCTGAGAGTAGCCAGGACAAAGTGCTTTTTGTTTCTACCTTTGAGATCTGGACAAATCAAAAATAGATTAAATGTGCTGGCAGACAACTTCTACCTCAGACTGACACATGAGCTCACGGGAGAGACCTGCCAGTACTCTGGAGTGACTTACACCGGCGCAAACGCAGTAACGCACACGTTCTGTCTGCCTTGTCACACGGCTGCAGCAAATCCTGCCTTCCCAGCACTAGTGAGCTGACTGGGAATCGTTCTGCTGACAGACCTCAGAAATAAGAGCTAGAGGTCCTAACTGTGCAGGTGTTAAACACCATCAATAATAATTTTTAGTCTTGTTAGAGCCAGGAGGAATATTTGCTGGTACAGTTACCAAGGAAAGCTTTATTACCTCTAGGAACAGGCTCCAAAACACATACAGTTGGTTTGTACATTTTTCATTTAACCTTGCTAAGTTCACCAGCATTAAATTTTTTTCAGCTCAGTGATAGAAAAGAAACAGAGTTACTGAATAACTTCCTAGTATGAAGTTTCAGTGCATTAGTTCTTACTACTGAATTTAATCACTACCTTAACATTCACGTATCTCATAACCCACCACTCCATAAAATGTGCTTAGTCCTTGTGGGTTACCTGTGGAAGACACGTGAGCACTTATCAAGTAACACATCAAATCTTACCACAAATACTAAATAAACGCCAGCAATCCAACTGTTTCAGTTAACAATTAATAAAATACTTCTGAGAAAAAGGAATTATCTGCTTCTACTCCCTGTATCAATCGCGATTAAAACTCAAGTGGCACCACAGGCGCACAAACCAGTGTCAGCCACCAGCAGAGGCAAACCCAGAGAGCTCCATGTTCTGCAGGGGACACGTTCAAACTCAGCTTGACTGAGATACAGAACAGTTTAGGAGCTGAATTTTTGAGGGATAATGTGGAATCAGTAGCATTCAGGTCTGGCTGTACCCAAGGTTCAGCCCAACAACCTAGTGCCTTAATGCTGACAGTGTCCTTAGCTCCAGAGTTGTGAGATCCACAGAGCAGCCCTGCTACTCTGTACCTACTCTACCCAGAGAAGGGTCAGGAACTGACCTGCTGTCAGTCAGGAACTTTAGGATGGGGACCCGTTTACCTGCAGAAGCAAAACAAAGTGCTGCAGAAGTGCCTGCTAAATGCTTCACTTGCAGCAAGCCTGGTCTAGAAGCACTGCATTAAAAACCCTCCTTCAGAGCACATCAGTCCCGTCATGCTCAGCAAGGCACTAGCAAGTGAAGCTCAGGAGATGCCATGGGCTGTCCCAACACTGAAACAAAGGGGAAGTTGCAGATTTCTACCCCAAATCTGTCTGCATGGAACACCCTGTCACTTGTGACAGAGTTAAGATGCCAGAAGGAAGAGAAAGAACTGCATCTGAGTTGTGATGAACTTAACTCACCTTCACTCCCATCCCACCAGCTCAGTATCAGCAATGTTTCTGTGAAAACTTTACACCAAGCTACCTCAAAATACTAAGGATGTAATTCAAGCCTACTGATTTATTTACACCAAAAAATGTGCTACTTCTCCCTTCAAAAATTCTGTGAGGCTTGAAAGTAGGGCAAACCCAACTAGGCAGACTGGAAGACTTATCGTTTACTTTGGAACTGAAGCCTTCAGACCCTTCCCATGCAACCTACTTCAGCATCAAGCAGCTCATTTTTAAGGCACTCCATATACCCCGTCTATGTTATAGTTATGTTAACCCAGCTTATTTTGTTTAGAGCAGCCATTAGTAAGGACTTTTACCCATTCCTCCCCCAAAAGAAAGCCTGTAAAATTGACATCAGATACAGTGTAAAATACATCACTTCCAAGATAAGGCTGAAGTTAGACACACTTCATCTCAGAATTATTTGGACAAATCTCCAGGATTTCACAGGCAAGAACTCACCCACAGACCAACCCCTAAATCCTAATTTTGAAGTTTATTTAATACTGTAGGTACACAACACTGAAGAATGAAAAGGTCTAACAACCCAGGCACGGCTGTTGGTTAGCTACAGGTCACATTTACTTCTTTCTGGTAAAGAAAAAACTTACCTACCCAGTGAGTTTAGAGTGACACACACCTTGGTATTTAAATGCCTGAGATGGAGAGATGTAGGCCACAGGTGACTAAGCAGGAGCTAACTCTTTACACAAATGCAGGTTTTAACAGGATAAATTCCTATTCTATACTTACAGGGTTTAAAGGTTACAAAAAGCTGTCTTGGAGGAACGTATCAGCACAAGGCAAGAAGCTTTTTATAACATGGCAAAGATGTTCTGAATTCCATGTAGAGGCTGAGGTGTCACTCACACAGCACGATCTCTGGCTTCATAGGAGTCATAACTTTCTCTGCCACTCTCTTATATGCAATAAACTATCAGTATGTTGTTTAAGCTCTATGAGTTCTGGTTCAAGTGTTATTAAAAAAAAATTAATCAAGTCCTCAGCATGATTTTTGAGGGGTTACAAGTACAGGGGCTCTGCAGAAGTCAGCTTACAAGCAGCTGATTCTTCAGACAAGTCTCAAGCCGTCGTATTTGTTTCAACATGTACAAACTCGGCTAAATCAAGTCTTTCAACCATACTTAGCGTAAAGTCACCCAGGGGAGAATACAATGGCAAAACCTGACTAATTGCTATTGAAACATGTTTTCTTTTGCAAGCATGGATGCACTGAGTTGTTTCACCACAATTCATCTTCATTCAGCTGAACAAGCCTTCTCCAAATTGGCCCGAGGTATTCCTTCACCTTTGACAGTTCAGTGAGCTACAAAGGGTTAGGTAGATCCCAAGAACATCAATCCCACACAGGGACCCTCCTGAGCTCTCCAGAGTCAAACAGGAGGCTTGACGTTCTAGCCAACTAGAACTTGGGCACGGTCATTCATGGCAAGGAGGTTGGAACTAGATGATCTTTAAGGTCCCTTCCAACCCAAACCATTTTACGATTCAATGATTCACACAGGTGCTACAACACCAGTTTGAAGTTTACTGTTCCTCAATTCATGACAGTTCAAAACCTGACCTTTTAGAGGCAGTGAAAAACCCCAGCTGGCTACATCTGCAACTGCACAAACGTGCTTCACAGCAACATCTACAGACTCTTAAAAAAAAGAAAATCTTTCCAGCAGTAAACCCTCACCAGCCTACCTGAACAGACCTGAGTGTTCTCTGCACCTGCAGAAGCAGCTACAGTGCCCCAAAAGCCAGCCCAGAAATTCAAACTAGCTCCAGGAATTCTTTAATTGTCTTGGCAAGAGTCAGTATAAAAATTGTGGTGTTTTAAGCATATAAATTAGTTTTTGGAGGTTTTTTTGGCATTAGGTCTTTGTTTAAACTGTAAGCTTAACTAGATTCTCCCCAGCCCACACGCTTACTTCTAATATGGTAATTTTTGCACAAAAAAACTGAAGTCTCTTCTTGTCTTGTTCACGATACAAGTCACTCAAGGCTGACTTTTTGACAAGGCATCTTTCAACTTATCACTTGTTGCCTTTGGTAAGCAAAGTAAGTTTAGCTCAATAACGGAAGTTACTGGAGTTACAACATATTTTTAGAAAAATTACTTCTTAACCAGGATGCTACTCAGTGTGCTGGGATTGACACATGGTTTATGACGAGACCAAAAAATGAATTTTGCTGGAAGAACCAGAAAAACCATTGACAGTTGTTATAAATACTTAGAAATTGAAAGGAAACGAGGAAGATCAAGCCATACTGCAATTTTGGGGCTCTCTGAATATATTCAAGAGCATGAGGCTTAGCCCTACCTGGTCTCCCAATTTGAATGCCAAACAATTTGCGTCTAGGAGGAAGAAGCATGTTAGAAGCAGCAGAGGAACCGCATGTGGGCAGCGGTCCAGTCTCAGCAGTTGTACATGCTGCAAAGAGTTTAGAAAGCTGGACAATAGCTTGAAATAGTAATGTTTAGAGAACTAAGCTACAAGGCACAGCAACTTACTCTTTAGTGAGCTGCCAAACTGCTTCATCCCCAACCCGAACAAATCAAGTTGTCTTATGCAAGAGGAAAAGTCTTCATACCTTAGTGCTGAATGAGAACGTGGCGGTCTAAGGGATGATGCAATAGCACCATTAATTTTAATGGGGCTGCTCTCTGGGTGTGACCCTCAGGAAGGACGGGAGCACCTCAACTTGTACAACACCTTGTTAAAAAACTAGTCGTGAAAAAACGAAAGCAAGAAATAGCTCTTATGGTTCTTGTTACACCAATCTTACTCTTGTCAAGTCAAGCAAAATCCTTTCACCCTTTGTCCACAACCCGCCAGGCCGAGTCCTCCGCATGAGCACCACACCCACCCAGCGCAGCGACAGTAATGAACCAAACCACCCTCTGCAGATGAGCATCACATCAAGCAGGTTTTAAGATTGCTTCCCACTCCAAAGTTGATTACAACAGCGGGTTAGGCATTGTTTTTTCCCAACTTTCCCTGTAAATTACTACAGAATTTCCATCTTTAGACCCTTCCACTCTTAGGTTACTGCCAATCTTTCAGGAGCTCATAGGAAGAAGTGCCTACACAATAAAAATTGCAGAGGAGTTAGAATGACCTAGCAATTGAAAGCTAGACAGCTCTTAAACCACCCTACCAGTCAACTCTGGAGAAGGAAAAGATAATTAGCTTGGAGTAATGAGCTAAGTATAGAGCCACCACAACTAGAGCTCCCCAACTGTTTGTGCATTTCTTTTGATGTGAGTGAAACAACTTGGGAAGAAGCAGCTTCAGTTGCTGGTAGAATCAGTTCCTGAAGCTACTCCAAGCAAAGCAGCAGTGATCTTGTGCTTAACCTACCAAACTGGGCAAAAGCAGCACCAAGAGACAACAGCATCTTCTAAATCACTGAAGTTTTTACCATCCTCAGTTCATCAACCTATTTCAGCATTTTCGAGAACCCAAACCAACACAACCATCCAGTTGAGTCCTCTCGCTAGATCCGTGTTTAGCCACTACCCTCACCAAGTACCAGCACTCATCCTGTCATTTAAAAGCTAAAATCCCGGTTTGACATGTGGAAGACATTTTGGTTCCCGCTACCAAAGCTTGCAGAACTGAATGGAAGGGGGAAAAAGCAACATGATGGTGACCAGGCATGTTGGTACCATTATGCAGTGATACAAGCAGCTGCTATTTCCTGAAATCATCTGTTAATGAATATGTATTATTCTTTCACTTTTACAAGTGTTTATGAGTATCACACAGCTGTATATCCACTGATGTCCCACATGGCCACAGATTCTGCAACAAGGACCTATAATCAGCCACTCCACCACAGTTTTCCTGCAAGGAAGGTTCTGTACAAATACCCTAACAGATGGGTTGGTGTATATATAATAGATAAATACTACAATACTAAAATAACCTATAATATACACATGTAGGTACACTGAACATTAGCTATACTATCAGTACATTGAAGTTGTAGTCCTTTTAATCATGCACTAGGAGTTCTAGAGCAGAAATCTGATCTCCCCACCTAGAAGTCTAACCGACCAGATGCTTCCCCTTGGTTTTGCCAGAACACAACCCAGCAAGAAACTATTAAATGCTCAGACATGGATCTCCCAAAACTGAAAGTTTCCATGTGGCTTCTCTCTGCAGTCCCAATTTACTCATCTGTTATGCACAGGGATGCTCTGCAGCAGTGAAGTACACTAACCAAACACCTCCAAATCATGTGAAACTCATGCTTGAGTCTGAAGGGATTAAGAGATTCCAGTCCGGAGTAAAAGAAAACAAGCACGCTATTGTATTCTGCATTAGAACACAACTATGCCTTGACGATAATCCATCGGCCAAACCTACAAGGAAAACCAAGCAGACCTCAAAATATTTACCTTGTTCCATCTTCCCCCTTTTCCCCCAGAGAGTTCAGATTTTCCCAAAGTGCAAAAAGGTGCATTCTTTTGGAAGTTACTCAAAGGAAGGTTCACTGAACATAGACAAAGATGATAATTTAATTACAGTGGGTATCCAACCAGAATATAATGCCCTGTTCACAGCAAATTCCTGCTACCAGCAGTGAGAGAAAATTAAGAATCTGCATTCTCAAATGTACTCATGACTAGGATGTCCACCAATCACCATACAATTAAAGAACAGGAACCCCTAATTGTGAAGATGAACACTTGTTTGATAAGGATTAGTCATTAATTTGATGAAAAGCTTATCCGCTCTTCAAAACCACCAAGCACAGTGCTTAGATGGGAAGAAGTAAAAGGTCTGCAGGAAGAGGCAATAAACTCATGAGTTTACATTACGTACACTTCACTTGCTTTCAGCTTCCATTTATTAACAGAAAATGATCAAGATAACCTAGAAATGCCAACTGCTTAGACAATTCAGGCAGGTTTCTTGGATCAAAAGTTCACCAGTGCCTACCTTACACTAACATATTTGTTCTCAGAAGTGAAAAAAGGAAATAAAGAAAACTAAAATAGACAAAATCAAAGCTACCAGCGCACAACACTCCAGAAAGGTGTTTCTGCTCTAGTCAGACCACGGCAAACTGACTGCAGAACAGAGAGACCAATGTCCTCACATTAATCTTCAAGCAAAGCTGCTCTGCGATACGGTAGGTGGGTTTTCTTCTTGCATTCTCTTGTTTTGACTCATCTGTTCTTTGTCAGGAGATAGACAAGTATTTTAAAAGCCTGAACGTACAGAGAACGCACAGAACAGTGAAAGTAAGCTTTGGTAACAGTAGTTTTGGAAGTTATAGAAGACGCTGAAGGCTGGAAGCAACAAGGCCACTTTTCAGCTGCAACAAATCCAGAACTAGCTCTGAAAGGTCTCAAAGCCAATCAAGGATGCAGCACAGTATAATTACCAACAGCAGAACTTCACAGCATCATTTTATCTAAGGTTTAGGTTTCAATGATAGCAATTACAAGCTTACAGATAGTAATGCAATAAGGAAAGCTTTCACAGGTACACATTTAGGCCAATTAGGGCTACCAGAGATGGAATCAGCCAGCCACAGCAACTATCTTGCTGCCTTTCCTGATTCACTTGGAGAAAATAAGACAGCCAGGCTGCTGCTGCCCTTCTACTATATAGGAAATTCCAGGGAAACGCTTTCCACCAATTCCAAGCCTCGCTGCAGCCACTTCCATGAGCAGCTTCAGACTTCAACTCATTTTGAAAGCACAGAGTGGCAGTGTAAGAGCAATAAGACAGAGCTTAATACTAGGTCAACAAGTAGACCAGACCGTCCTGACATCTTCTGTACAACAAAATTAAGGTTTCATGTCAAAAGCACTTGAAAAGTGTCTTACCCATGTAACACCTACTGTAAGATAGTAAATGTTTTAAGACTCTACATTCACATCTCCTTCCAGTGTTAGGGTAGGTGCAAATAAATTGCTCCTAATCTCTCCAGGTGCTCAGTCCTCCAGTTACTATTTCTTTAATTCAGCCGTCAACACCTCAATAGTTTCAACTACAATGTCTAGCAACTAACAACAAAAATTCTGCAGCCTACCCTTGACCTATGAGGTGCTAAACCCGACATGACAGAAAGACTCAAGGAAAGATCAGATTTTCCATCTATTTTCTGAAATCCTGCCACCAGCTGTACAGAACCTCCCCCTGAAAATAAGAATCCTACTTGCGCAGAAGAGTCAGACCACAGAGAAACTGCGGAGTCATACTCACAGGACTCAGAAGGCTTATGATGCACATCACCCCTCCATGAAAGGCTGCTCACAGGGGTGAGCTCCGGAGACAGCAAACGCCCTGCAGGCAACTCCTGCCTTCGCTCTACTCTCCAAGGGCAGTCAGAAAGCCACCTAAGTGCATCTCATCTTCATAGACTTCAGTTCAACCCACACCTTTCAGACAGGCATTTCTGGCCTCTCCTCACACGGGGCTGGGGGCAGGTTCCCCCAGGTACTTTCACTGGTGAAGAAACCAGCAGTAGAAAGAACAGCCTCTTTCTGTCGAGAGCCTGCCATTTCCCAGTTGATACAGGAGTCAAAGCCTTCTTTGAGAGGCATAGGGAAAGAGAAACTATTTTTATTTCTTCCTGCAGCTCTGTCCTTTCAGGTAGCACTACAGAATTAATGCTTTGATTATAGCCCTAGTTTCCAGTCTCAGAGTTGGAGAAGCAAATGAGGCCCACGAAAGGGCAACAGAAAACTGTTCTAACAGTGTTTCTATAAATAATGTCTATACTAGTGCATAAATCTCTGGTATTAGAAAGAAAAACTACAAAGACTTAATTATGGCAATGCAGTAGTCTGCCTCCACAAAGTCAACCTGAAGTGCATTACTTCCCCCCATACTGGCTAAATATTCTAGGAACGAAACCCTGTAGAGTACCAGAACAATCAAAACCACTTAAAGAGACTATTAGACCTGTATACACAAGAGACATCATCATACAGACAGGCACTCCAGCTAAAGATCTCTATTTCAGGCTATTTTGTTCTCAGAAATCTCAGTTAAAACATGATGTACAGCTTTTCACTGGTTTTCCCTGATGAAAATCTTTCCACACTCTTAAAATAGGGTAAGAAAGACCTCAAACAGGAGAAGCGTATACAAGGTATGTTACTTTGACAACCCTGTTTCCTTGAGAAGTGGAAAGCCAAGATTACAGTGAAAAAAGGCTTTTCCAATTCTTTTCCCAGTAAGGGCTAAACAAACCGGAAAAGGTAGATCCTGCACATCTCCTGGAAACAGTCCCAGTAAATAAGAACTTTAGCTCTAAAGTTAAACCAGGACAAAAAAAAAAATCTCAAGATACCCAACGTTTCCCAAGTACATTCAGCCTTGAGCTTACCAGGTGCCTGCAGCTGTAGATCCATGCACCCACAGAACTACCCCAGCTCAAGAAACCAAGTCTCTAGATCCTGCTTCCACCTATGGGGACCTATCAGAGATGCTACTCAGCCCAAGCCTTCTCATGGACCTACTCCAGCAGGCAGAAAAGCACATTTAAATTTATTCTTCCTGCAACCAAGTTAAAATGCAATCATAGATTCTTATTCTAAAGCTCTGCCAGAAAATAGAAAGACGGTACTGTAAGAGCGTTGACATTCATGTGCTTGTCCATGAAGCAAAAGAGCTTTCCAGGTCTCCTCACACGGGAGGATTCCACCTCCCATCCCCAGAAGCACACACCAGCCACCACACTAGAAATCCAACCCTGTGGAAACTGTCACTGCACAAAATGTGGGAGTGACTGGACTGGAATCGAATGGAGAGAGCACAGAACATACAGCTTGAGATCAACACACACAACAGGAATGAAGGAGACAGTTAAATACCCAAGCTCAAGCATCAGAACAGAATTACAGATGTTCACTGTCTTCTAGGCCATGCTCTGGCCATCCAGAGGCCCAAGGCAGCCTGCCTTGCCATCCAGCCTCAGAAATTCAAACATTTGGACGCCTCCTGTTACAGCCCCCGCTATAAACACACTCCAATCAGGGTGATGGTCCCTTCTGACTGCCCCTGCAAGAGCCCAGCTCTAAGTAACCACAGACTAATACCACATTTCTGATTTCAGTCTAGCTTCAAGCTAATTCCATAGGTGACAGGACAGCTTTCCAAGCTAGGTTCAGCCTTCCCAGCTAGCTCGTCAGAATCATAGAATCGTTCTGGTTCAAGAGAACTTTAAGTACATCCAGTCCAGCCGTTAACCTGGCATTGCCAAGATGGCCCATCACAACATACACAATAGCTAAAAACCCTGCAGTTGACCAGTGCCATGCTCTTCCTACACTGGAGAATAATTTGATGAGGAACTGATGTCACCCAAGTCAACAGAAGCATCAGTTGGATCAGCATCTCAGATGATAGCTGGCAAGTGCACACCCAGCTGTGTTTTCATCGCAGCTAGTCAGTCCAGCACGGCGAACACCGAGAATGATGGCGAGATGTGCTGAGCGAGGCCAACGACAACTCGCTTTGCTTGTCACCTACTAGTGCTTCTCTGAGGTTTCATTTCTTTGATGCTCTGTCCTCTTTCAACGAACGCCGAACTATAAAGTTATGCTTGAAAGTATTTGCAATTCAATATTTTTGGTTTAATTTCTCTAAAAAGGGGGTTTAATGCTCCTAAAGATCTATCCGCATGTGTTACTGAGGAGACAGTCCATCACTGGCATGACTGGTGGCTTGTACAACAGCCTGCCCCCAGGCCGTCCTGTCAGCGCTGCTTTATAGCTTTTCACTTCATTCCTAGTCAGGAGGAAAAACAACAGACTAATTTCTTCAAAATTGAGTTCCACTCAACTCTTGTTCAAAGTGCTCACTTTCAGAAGCAGTAATCCTCCAGTACAGCAGCTTGCACAAGTTTAGTTGCAGGATCAACGTAAAGGCCATTCAGCTTCAAGTCTTCTGAAATCCAACTCTCCCAAGGAGAGGCAAGAACTACCTGTTCAGTGGTGTTTTTTCAGAGTTTGGGGTGGTTTTTCCCCTCAGCAGAGTTTGGAAGGGTTCTACCACCTACATAATAGCTACTACAGCGTCATTAGTTGCCTCATTCATGCACGTACACAGAAATTTCAGAAGAACTTCAAACTGGATCATGCCAAGCTCGCTTTGTTGGGACTATTTCCAGCATTAACAGCCCTAAGGAGGAACGACGCCTCTGGAGTATTCGGCTGTCCCCAGTAAGACCTACAGAGCACACACGCTTCCAGTTAACAGCTTAACTGGCAGTCGCATGCACATGTCAAACCATCTGCTGCTTTCTATACTTTAAGATTCCAAGTCATAGGTGTTTCAGAAGACGAAGCAAAGCTAGGAATCAGCAATTGTGTTTTAGGTTAAGCCTTTCAAGACAGTGCTTTTTGATGGCCATCAATGGCTCCAGAAATAGCTTATCTGTTCCCATTAACATCGCAGCAAGCCGCCTGCTTTGCTCTTCCCCCCCAGCTCACTGCACAGCATGATGATGCCGTTCCAAGCCTCACTTCTAGGCATTTATCAGTACTCACTGAAGGTGAACTGAGCACCTCCAGCTCACAGCAACACAATCCAGACACTTCTGAGCAGACTGAAGGGGAAGGATACCACTGGGAAAGATAAAGCCGTGCTTCAGCCCTGCTCCTACGGGCTGTTCTTCCCTCCAGCTCCGACCAACTGATTCAAGACCATCCTTATGGGATAAAGCATTACCTCCTGGAATCCCTACAGCCTGTTGGTGTTCACTTCCTCTACACCACTGCCACAAACTATTAATCAGATGAGGAGAAGAACAGGTCTGGGCTACTTGGGCTGTAGCTTACAATTAGATTCTATGGTTTCAAGCACATTCTGTCAGTGCTCCTCAACAGCTCACCCCAAAGCAAGGGGACAAAGTCTTGGCTGTTTCTGTTACCAACTACATCCTGAACAGGGCCAGCTGACACCAAACGATGCCGTAGTCTGTGACCTTTGCCCATCCCATGAGCAGCAGACACATGCAAATCAATACACCAGTCTGGCTGTGGCAGTCCCACACCATTCAGGATGAATGCATCCACAGGAGAAGATGTAACATGTCGGGAGTTGAGGTCTTCAGGACTTTACTGCAGGCCTCAGTGAACAGTATTTCAAATTCCTGAACGAGCACCGACTCCACTTTTAGGTCTTTCATGCAAGCTACTCAATCACCCTGAGAATTTGAAGCACGGCAAAGATAAAGTTGTCTTTTAAAATCCCATTAATTCACAAGAATTATAGCATGAACTGAGTGCTGGGCCTGTTCCTAAAGCTTTCCTGACAGCACTGGGAAGTTATGACACCAACAGCTAGAAGAGGAGTGGAATTACAAATCATTAAGCTCATTTCTCAGATTTAAAATCTGTATGGGATCTAACAGGTAGATCTTTGCACCACCAGCTACTCAAGATAGAGACAAATGCAGAAGAGCTGCACAATTTAGTACTTAGAAGCTTATTTTGAAAGAAACAAAAGTTATGGTACTCAGAGTCAGCCAATGAAAGCAACTATGAAACAAACACATATTGAAATATCTGGACTTTTCATTCTAATTTACAACATTTGATAAGCACTAAAGCACCGTGTGGGGTCACACGCCCTGGAAGAAGAGTCCTATCTCATTATATCCACTTACACATCCCAGTAGGAAGCTTTGTACTGGAAGGTTCCCAGCAGGAACAGCCCTCACATCCCTTTGCCCTCTGCAGATGAAAAGATCACACACTTTGTGTTGGATGCTAACCCAGTTCCTCCAATTCACCCCACGGAGACAAATCCTTCTTCCCTGCCACAGCAGGCTTGCCAGGCTTCTGCCCATGCCTCCAGCAGCCTAACAATGCCCTTCTCCTCACGTTCCTGCCTTCTTAAGGGTTAACTGCCAGCAAAGCACTGCACAGCCATGTTCTTCCTACTCTTGAAAGGCTGACAACACACTTGTCTCCACCATCCTGGCTTGTATGTAGGTGGAATGAGATCTGAGATAAAATATTGTATCCTCTATCTTCGGAAACCTGGGCATGCTCTGTTTCCACCTCCTCCAGGTGCAGATGGCCATTTTTATGGAGAAAAAAAAAACAGACAGCTTATTGAACTGCCCTATTCCACCGACCTTGGTATCACTTGTGGGTTGCAGAACATTTTACTTAAGCAGGCTAACACAGTTTAATAATTTCTAGCATAATTACTGCAATGGATATTAACAGTATCCTGGACAGGTACCTATAACACTGCCAGCAAGAGAAATAAGCCTGACGCACAATATATCGCTCCTACAATTTGAAGAAGGCCAAGAGTACCTTTAAGTGCAACCGCTCAAAAAAACCAAAAAAACCCACCACTGCTCAACATACTCTTCCTGCACATTTGCCTCTCCCCATACTCCAAAGCAGGCGCACAGAAACACTTGTCACTGAAGCATTCTAGAATCCCATGCCCCGCCTTTACTTATCTGCAAAGTTTCAACACTTACAGCTCACACTATTTCCTGTACTGTGAAAGAAAGCACTTTTTCTAGCTTCCAAACCCACTGTGATCAGTACCAGCTGAAGCAATGTAGATATCAGATGACAGCCTCCTCCCCTCAAGTTATCTGCAAGCACTACTTCATAAAACTTCTTCACCTGCACCAAAAGAGTTACATTTCAAATACTACAGCTTTAGTAACAGACAAAAGGCATGTCAGCCCTTTACCTAAAGCTTGGAGCATGACCGGTATTACAAGAAACCTGCCGTAGTTCCTTCAGTCACACCACTGTCCCATCCCAGTGGGCACAGCCAGGCATTCAAACACGTCTCTATATTCAGCATAAAGCCAAGCTGTACCACTACACTCAGCACTACCTAACACGATTCACTAGACAAGCTCTTTTATTCTAAAAGAAGACTTAGTGAACATGGTTACAGGGACTCGTCCAAAGAGAAAACAAACGGGTGAAGCACACAGGAGAGGAGTGTCCATCAGACCTGAAGTCTGCAAGAGTTACAAGCTCACACCCAGCCTCCCCCCAAGTGAGGGAAATGTGCATGAAAAGGAAAAAAATCGGTTTCCTGTACAGAGAGATGTGAAGGAACACAAGGTCTCATCTGTTGATAAAACAACATTCCCTAAAAGAATGAACAGAAGAAGGAACAACTTCAGTGCAAAAGCTTAAACTCCACGTTGGGGGGAACAGGGGCACGGGGCAAAACACTACTTACCAGAGAAGGGCAACATCTGCTCAGACCCCATCAAAAGAACAGGACTGTTAAGAGGAACATGGGGAAGAGGCATAATTAAAGCCCCAAAACTATGTAAAGAAAAAGCCTTAACAAGTCCCATTTATAAAGGGAATGGGAGCTTTAGGCCCATGCACAGGGACGGCTGAACACAGCTGACACCATGGCCAAAGCAGCAGGAGGAGCCGAGCCCGGCTGCCAGCGGCATGAGGCCATCCCTCGGCTCGGCTACACGGGCAGCAGGGCGACAGCCACCCCCGCGGGACGGGCAGGGAGGCGGCTGGCGCCGGGCGAGGCCCACAGGCCAGGGCCAG
>VZZY01010462.1:94123-126339 GCA_013400335.1 Eurystomus gularis | reverse complement strand
GGGATGGGTGAGTAACAGGGTCTGGGGCTGTGGTGGTGGCTGGAGGGGTGCTGGGGTGGGGTAACGGGCTTTGGGGCTGTGCTTGGGGGTTGTTTGGGGCCGCAGCTGCTGGGCCTGGCAGGCTGGCAGTGGCGGGGTGGCAGTGGTGGCACACAGGAGAGGAGGGTGTGAGGGAGGTGTGGGCAGAGCTCAGTTCCATGCCTGGCTGGGAACAGGGGGGAGTAGGGGAGTTGCTGCTGTTGGCTGGCTGGAGGTCCTTGAGGTGCAGGAGCAGGGAGGAAGCTTAGGCCTGGTGCTGTCGAAGGAGATCAAGGGGAGGGGGCTCTGGCTCTTCAGCAGCATGTCCAGGGTATCTACTGCTGTGAGCGAGGCTCAGTCTGGCACGCTGCCTCTGCTGGCAGTGCTGCGAGGGGCTCCCAGTGTCGAGCACCTCGCACGAGTGTCCCCCCGTCCGTGCGCTCGGTGGGCAGTGGGAGGTGCAGGGCAGAGAAAGTTTCTGATGCTCTGAAGTTTCCCCGGTGAAAGCCTGGCTCGTTGTCAGGGCTGTTCAGCCCTTAGAGTGTGCCTGAATTCGCAGGGTGCGACACATTAGCCATGGCCTTGGACTTTAGGTCAAAGCCCTTGAGGGAGCAAAGGATGAGGTAGTGATGGGGAGTGATTCTCTGTGCTGAGGATGTTCCGTACCCAGGTTTATTCTCTCCTCCAGATGAATAAGCTTTTGGCCAAGAGGCCTGTCTCTTCCAAGCTGTTTCTGACTTGAACTGGAGATTTTGATGCTTGGCAGGCTTGAAATGAGACATGACATTTTATCTTTGTTGCAGACAGACACTTGCATCTGCAGTTTTCAGAATGATTTGAGAAATTTTAAGAGCCAAATTAAATATATGACGAGAAATGCAAAAACAGCTTGGCTTATTCTTCTGAAGAGTTTTTGTATGTTTTGTCTTTTTTCCAAATTGTTTATAATAACAAATTGAAAATGCTCTTGTCAATATTCAACTCTTTAACCTCTCTTGGAAAGACGTTATTTTAAGTTTTCTAAGCTGTGTGCTTTGGCACTGCTCTACTCTAGTTTTTGGTTTTTAATTGAGCTCTAAAATGTGAGATGACACAATTTTTTGCCTAAATCCATAGGAACTAAAAACATTCCTCTTTCCCCTGCTGTCCAAACTGGGATCTTGCTCCTGAATTGCTTTTGTTCGGCTTTAGAGGCACTTCTCTTGTTTTCATTGTTACTCTGCCCGGGCGATGGGAATGCAGTTAAATACATGTGTGAGGCAACTTGAGATCTCAGACCTTAACAGGAATGTAACTCTTAGCACTATTTCGCAGAAATCTTAATACTGTAAATCCCTCAAGAAATGAAAAGCTCTATTAACCTGCAATTTTCACTTTTTGTTCAGACCTGAACTTTTTTAACAATGCACAGAATATCCTTTCTTTTGAATTGCTCCAATGTTTGACTTACAGTTAATTGCAGAAAGTTAACTGGAATATTTCTGAGCCTAAAACTGCTGTTGAAGATGAGAACGGGGTTTTGTGAGCGTGCCGGAGGTCGGCAGGGGAAAGGAAGGCTGTGTTTTGTAGGCTCACCCTGTGTACCTTCTCTGGATGAGTGATTCTGCCATGTAAGCACCGGAAAGATTCTTTTAATGGTACAATGGCAGGATGTGCTGTGCTTGTCTTTCCAGCTCGTACTGTCAGGAGAGCATTAAGAGACTGCAGAAGCAGAGTTCAGCCTTTCAGGAATCAGATTTGAATACCAAGCTTCCCTATTAAACAGTGTCCCCAAATGCTTTTTGTTGCCCTGGAAGATACCTACAGCAGCGAGCATCCTGGTTTTGGCTGGGATAGAGTGAATTTTCTCTCCAGAAGCTTGTTCAGTGCTGTGGTTTGGATTTAGGGTGGGAATAACGTTGATAACACATGGATGGTTTAGTTGTCACTGAGCAGCCCTTATACCAAGGGAAGGACTTTTTAGCTTCTCATGCCCTGCCACTGTAAAGGCTGGAGAGACCCAAGAAACTGGGAGGGGAACAGCCGGGACAGCTGACCCCAGCTGGCCAAAGGGGCATTCCAGACCATATTCCCAGTATATAAACTGGAAACCTGGCTGGGGACTGCCACCTGGGAATGGGCTGGGCATTGGTCAGGAGTGGTGAGCAACCGCACTGTGCATCACTTGCTTTGTAGATTCCAATTCTTTTATTATCATTTTTATTATTGTTATTACTACTACCATTATCGTTATTTTCGTCCCTTTCTGTCCTGTTAAAATGTCTTTATCTCGTGAGCTTTACTTTTTCCTCAATCCCGCTGGGTTGGGTTGTGAGCGAGCTGCCACAGGGGACTTAGTTCCTGCCTGGGGTTGAACCACGATGGTGAGGAGCAGGGATGAGCACACAGCACCTTCTTACAGGCTTCTCCTGAGGCGTATGTGGGTGGCTCTGAGATGTTCCCTCAAGGTTTGGCGTTTGGGTGGTGTATAAATTGCTTTGCATAAATATATTTCCGGCCACTGTGTGTGTCACAGTAAGGCTGTAGCCTCTTTTGTTATGCTTTTGGTTGACTGACATTGTAAAATGCCTCCCATGTTGCTTCTTTCTGTGTGCTGAAGACAGGAACAAGTCATCACGATGCCAGCGCTGCCTCTGGATGAACTCCAGCTGACAGAAAGGGATCCCAAGACAGGGAAGCTGAGAACTTTGCCAGCACTGGTGAGCTGTGGTTTTCTTGAAAGCCAAACAAGACCTTTAATAAATAATTGTTTATGTTGAGACCTGGGCAAAACTACCCCTTGGCCCAGGATATGACGAAATTTGCTTAACTTGCCTGTTAGAGAAATTTTCTTTGTGTTCTAGCACACTGGGGATCTGATCAATGCTGATCAAGAGCTAAAGGGCGGGGAGCAAGAAGATGGGGCCAGACTCTTGTTAGTGGTGCCCAGTGACAGGACAAGGGGCAACGGGCACCAACTGGGACCCAGGAGGTTCCATCTGAGCAGGAGGAGAAACTTGTTTGGTGTGAGGGTGGCAGAGGCTGGCCCAGGCTGCCCAGAGAGGTTGTGGAGTCTCCTTCTCTGCAGAGATTCCAAACTTGCCTGGACATGATCCTGGGCACCCTGCTCTGGGTGACCTGCAGGGGGGTTGGACGAGATGATCTCCAGAGGTCCCTTCCAACCCCCACCATGCTGGGATTCAGATAGAGATTTCATTTACCCACCATCAAAAAACCCCAAACTTACTGTGTTCAAGACCTGTAGTAAACTGTGTTCTCCCAGGACCACTTATTCTTTCAAGGAAGAGCCCGATTAGCAACATAAACTTTGCTGCAATAGAAAGAATGCTCTGGGAGCTTTTGCAAGCTCTGTGTGAAGCTCAGCTCTGAGCTGTAGCGCCGGGATAAGTCCATCCGCTTACTGCATCCCGTGACCTCCCGCCCTGCGCCTTCAGATTGGTGAAATCAGAAAATTAAATCCACAGTAACCCTTTTCTCCCAGAAATAAGCAGGCATGGAGGGGGCCTTGGGCGTGTTGCAGAAGTGGGACCTGCTGTTCGTGCCGCTTGCTCATGAGGAGGTTTACTCTGAGCAGACGGGGCTGAGGCAGAGCTCAAAGCTCCTGCTCTCTACTTAGTGTGATTCTCGTTGTAGGGTAGGAGTAATTGGGCAAAGCCTGTTTAGTAACGCTTAGGAAGGGCAGTGAAGTGTTTCATCTCTGTGTTTGGTGGTCATGTCGGTTTGACTTGGTGGAATGTTGTGCAAGAACCAGTTCAGAGGAAAAAAGAGAGAGTGCAGGCCACATTTCAAAGGCATGAGACGAAGTGGTCACTGTTTGTTTGGAAGGCGTGGGAGGATTGCTCTGCAAGGCTTTTGGTTCATATAATGCAAGGAGCAACATCTGCTAAATTATGAAAGTCTGAAAATGTTGCCAATAAGGAAGAATACAAGCTCACTGATCTGCTGCCTCGAAAGATTTAAAACATAGGATGTTACCAGGGAACTGAACATCAAATTGGATCCAAGTGTCATTGTTGTGTTCGTTTCCTAAAATTCAGGGAGCAGTGCAATGGTAACTGGGCATTCCTGGCACTAGGTCTGTAGTTTTAATACAATGTTTTGGCTTTCTGCAGCACCCAGAAATAAAAGCAGATCGGTCTTTTGTGTTGTACCGGCCACCACCTCGTAACAGAGACCCTGCTTTAGTGGAAGAGTTCTTGGAGCGAGCAAAATTCATTGCAGATGATCTGAGCTGGCTTCTGGCTTTGCCTCATGACAAATTTTGGTGCCAGGTAATAATTTTGTGGATACTGAAGAAAAAAAGTGAATGATCTGAGTGCTTGGAAAAGCCACAAACTCTAAATCATTTTCATAAAGACTTGTATATGCTCACAATGTCATTTGTCAAACATTTTAACTTTATTTCCTGCACCTTAGTGTGCAAAGAATGTAGTATTTCCCTGTAGATTTTTCATTGTGGATTTTAAGAGTTTGCTTGCAGCTGATACATCTGCACATCCTTTTAGTGCCCTTGAATGTTTTAGCTCGCTTTGGGCTGCTCATGAGCTCAACCTCTGAATGTGTGATGGTCCCTCAACATTCCATGTTCTTCTCTTGCCTTGTGCAAGGTAATATTTGATGAGACACTTCAGAAATGTCTGGATTCCTACCTGTGCTACGCCCCTCGCAAGTTCGATGCGTCGTTGGATTGCCATCCAGAGGTGAACGACATGCAGAAATGTCTTCATCGGAGCATCTTCCTGACTTTCCTCAGAATGTCCACTCACAAGGAGTCCAAGGTAAATAGTTCTCTGCTTTGCCAGTGCTCCAGGCTGGATAGCTCAGGAAAAAAGACAGTCAGAGAAATTATTTCTCACTTGTGTGTCCAGCCACGTTCCTCTCCCTGGCTGTGTTTCTCCGTGTGGAGATGATAACCACTCAGAGATGAAGTATCTGAACTGTGCAGTGATTTCGTAGGAAGGCTATCGAGGCAATCAACTAAGTAATGGCAGGTTGTGATACATCCCTGTAAAAAGAGAAGAAAGTCAGAGTTGGCTGCATGGACAGAGGCTCTTCAGCCACCAGCAGCTGAGCAATTGCTCCCTCAGCACCACTGCCTCTGTGCCGTGCAGTGTCCTGTGGTCTGCACTAATCCTTGTCTCACCTTGAACTTTCCCCAGGTTTTGAACACCCAGTGAAGTTGCTCTAAATTACTGTTTTCTTGGCATCATAATTGAAAGGCATACCCAGACCTAATTGTGGGAGTGCAGCTCCCATCAGGAGCTGTGGAATTTTCACAAGGCCTTTGGGCAGGAAGAGGGAGGCACCTTGTGTGTTAGCGATTGCTGCCTTGCTACCCTCGTTGGTTCCTGAGGTGTTATTTAGTGATGTAGCGATTCTCTTGATGGTCACAATGCTGATATTCAGGACACGTTGCAGAAAGATCTTGGGAGTCGGAGGTCTGGAGCAGGAGCAGGTAGAAGGAATGTCAGAGCCTGCAGCTGGCACCGCTTCAGCAGAAGTACTCGACACCTCTACGGTGCCTTTCATTCCAGGATCTGATTAAATCTTACCGCTGCAGTGAGGTGGACAAACATTTGAAACCATGTTATAGTTGAGCAATTTGAAGAGAATCAACCTGTTGTCCCACAGGCAGTCAGCAGAACCCAGCCAGCATAAATAAAGTCCCTCTGCTTTAGCCGGGACAATGTGTGTGCTGCCTGTTGCTGCGAGTGAAAACATTCCCTATCGTAGGCACATTTGTCTTCTAACAACCCCAAATCATGTTTTAGCTTGCTTGTTTCTCAGTGTCAAAGGTGATGGAATCTGTCAGCTAGAATTTTAGAAGTTCTTTCAACGTTGTGAGTCTGTGTTCTAGTGGCCGTGCGTTTGATGCAGTGTTCTAGCCATCAGGGTATAGAGCTGCAGTTCCTGGGTTTTCTTCCTACTTATCACTGGTGCAGTCATCTTTGGTGCCTTGGTTCTGCTCTCCCAGGGTACTAGTACTCCCAGGCTGAGATCTCACGAGCATTGTCTTGATGTCAGTGCCAGTCAAGCTGTTCTTCTGCCTGGATACTCATTCCTGCCCCTGAGCTGAGCCACTCCTGTGTCAGCTCAGCTCTTTATTTGGCCATGTCATGAGCCAGGTCTGGGAACTGAAACCAGAAAGCTACCTACAGTTCGTTAACTTTTAGGCCGTTTGGTTCACGTCACGGTGTGGCCCGACCCTGGGAATGGTGCAAGGCCAGCGGGGTGGATGGTGCAGTGACTGCCAAGCAGCTGGGAATGTGGGGCTGGAGGGCGCTGAAGAAGCTGGTGTGAGCAGAGCTGCTGCCTCCTGTGAAACATCCTGAGCACACCTTCGAGAGGTGTTTTTGCCGGTGTTGTTAGAATGCTGGAGTTCTTGCATTATAACATAACAAGATCTTGGATTATCCTTTAAATGACTTTTTTTGGTTCTTTGTAGGATCACTTCATCACTCCCTCTGTCTTTGGAGAAATTATTTACAATAACTTCCTGTTTGACATCCCAAAGATTCTGGATCTCTGTGTGCTTTTTGGGAAAGGAAATGGCCTCCTGCTCCAGAAGATGATTGGTGAGTTAAAGCCAAGGAACAACGTGGTGCATTGAGGCTTTGGCTTACTTGTGTAGTGGCGTGTGGGGTTTTATACCAGTGTCACTGCTCTAAAAGAATTGTTCAGTAGCAACTAGAATCTGGAGTTTACTTTTTTCTGCTGAACTTCATTTCTGTCAAGGGAAGCATGGTGTCCTGCTGCTTAGCTGTCCTGCTGCTTAGCTGTCCTGAGCTGGGCTCTTGGCGTGAGGCATGAACCAAGGCTCAGTTATGCCCCCGCAGTTGTTTCCCATGCCCATGAAATGTGTCCTCAGCCACTGTTAGAGGACTGAAGGCTCTATAAAATCCTGGTCGAGATGGGAAGGGCAAACAACTTGATTCCAGGGCAGGGAGGGCGGAGGGCTAGAAGATGAGCACAGATGAGTGCTTTTGTTCCCAGAGTCAGGAGCCAAGTGAAAGGTGCACCATGAGGTAGCCACTAGTCTGTGAAGTGGGAGAGCTTGAAATTTCAACACAGCCATTGGTCTATGTAGTGCCTTCCAACCACCAAGCACTTGTGAGCGTTGCTCAAGCTTGATTTCTCTGAATCTGAACAGACGCAGTCCTAGTGGCAAGTGCACATTAAGGAGCGTCTCAGCCTTGGGTGTTGGAACCTGTGTAATGAAGATGGAGTGTGTTGGCTTAGCATCTGCATTTATCCTGTGCTGCCTTCACAAGGGAACCACTTGTGGTCTTTAGTGTCCCCGTGAGCACAGATGGAAGGGTATCTAACCTTGGATGAATGAGCTGCTCTTCCTCAATTCCAACCCACTTTGTCTGCAGTTCATGTAATGAAACTTTTTACTTTGGTAGTTATTTTGGACTCGCTTCCAAGCTGACTGATGTGAGGAGTGTTAGAGAGCGTGTGATCCAGACCACAAAATCTTAGATAAACCTTTGCATTTTTAATATCCTTTTTTCAGTAGCTTCCACTCTAATCTGTCAAGCCTCAGAGGTGGAAAGAAAGCATGATAAGATAGTTCTCTTTCAGACGTGAATTTTAGATAATCCACATCTTAAAATATCCAGAGACAACTTAAGTGTATGAAACCTCATTTGAATTACACACACGCTGTGGAGCACAATGCAATAATAGTGCAGTAATACTGCGCGCAAGTGACCTGCGCTCACCCAAGTATTTGCATTACGTTGTGTCAGTCATGGCACGAGCTGTTCTGGTGTATCATTCAGAGCTTGATAAACTTTCAGGCCTTCTCAGGGTATCAATTTTTCTGCAACCTGTCTCGTAACTCTTAGCCGTGCTCTGTCCTTGCTGGAGAACTCTGTTAATTTTCGTCATCTGCACAGTAATTCATGGGAAAATAGGCAGCCTCTGAGCTTTCTTGGGGAGGATTTATGGTCCGCCATTACTCAGTGGAGTATTTTGTAAAGATAATGAAGTCCTAGTAATATAATAGCAGGTATTACCAAAGCCTCATTACCTTTAAGAAATATTCTGCACAACATTTTCCAGTGTGTGCTGAACTGTTATCAGTAATTAAAAGTCAACTCCAGTTGTCAAATAAAGGAGCTGGGAATGTTTAGTGATAGTATTTGCATTATTCATTGATTCAGCCTCTGGGGCATGAATCATCTAACATCTCGTTTGCTCTGCTCTGACGAGCATATTCTCATTACCAGTTCTCCGGTTGCACTGGAGAGTTGCTGGGCCAGCTCTGTAGGAGTGCATGAGTTGAAGTGAGCCCGAGCCCGTGTCCTCAGTGGTTCTCAGCTGTGTCCAGAGGGGTGGGAGTGTCGGTAATAATACAAATGTGTCTCCTGGTGCAAATTTGCTTGTTGGCCTGAATGCCTGACCTCATGGGAACTGGTCTTCTTCCTTCTCTCTCCTCAGAAAACATCTTCACTCATCAACCAAGTTACTTCAGTGACCTCGATGAAACTCTGCCCACAGTCCTCCAGGTACTGCTTTCCTGCTTGGCCATGGCTTGGACCTCAGCTGGGCACAGCTCAGAGGGTGGAAGGGAGCGAGTGTGCTCGTAGGCAGGCAGTGCGTTTGTTGTTGTTTACTTTCTCTGTGCTCATGGGGGTCAGGTAGGATTGGAGCCTTTATTGAAAACCAGTACTTGGTGACTATTTCCTGTTACCTTCAGCTTCTGGCCGCCTTTGTAGTTAATCTTCAGGAATTTGTGATTTACAAAAAGTATTCTTAGTATCCCCCCTCGCCCCAAGCAAGGGAACTGTTGAAACTTAAACCCCCAAAATAGAGACCGTGAGAGGTAGCCAAGAGTTGCCGTAGTAGAACGGGTTGTAGCGCTAACACTGTGAGTGCGCAGGACTCGGTGCAAGTCTGTTGGAAGGCGTGTGTTGTTTCCATACAAAAAGTATTTAGCACCTCTCCATGTCTAAGCTTTCATTTTTATAAGCAGCTTTTACACCCCCAGACTTAGCAAGCAGGATTCACATGTAACCTGGAAGGGAAATCAAGGTGCCTTGATGTATTTCTGCCCTGAAAATGTCATGGTTGTGTCCTCCAGAAGCTCAGCTGTGCACCAAAACAAACCCAGGATAGCACTTACCCCAAGACACCTATGATATTGCTTGACTTTTTGAAAGCCCCCATTTGGTGATCTTAAAGGTCTTTTTCAATCTAGGCAGTTCTGTGACTCTTTTTTTTTTAATGTGTTAAGGAACTATTAGAAGTAAATCTTAGAGCTGATATCACAATTAAAAAATATTCTAGGATGCAGGATCAAACCTTCAAATGGGTTTTTGGGAAGGACAGCAGAGATTCAGTGTGCTTTTTCTGACATGCCGTGTCGGAGCAGCTCCTCTGCAGAGCACTGGTTTCTTTGCTGTGTGCTTTGGGAACCATTGCAGGGTGATCCCAGTGTGCTCGAGTGTATGGATGTGACAGCTCAAAGATGTGCTGTTACTGATCCATGAAACTGTGTTTGTGCTGTCACTGTCACCAAAAGGAATTGAGACCTGTGCAGGTTGAGGAGCTTACATGCCCTGTACAAGAATGATATTAACCCCAAGTATGCAGCTCTGAGTGGATCTCATTCCAGCCTTCCAGTATCTGAAGAGGGCCTACAAGAAAGCCGGGGAGGGACATTTTATGAGGGCTTGTAGTGATGGGACAAGGGGTAATGGCTTCAAACTGGAAGAGGAGAGACTTAGATTAGAAATCAGGAAGAAGTTCTTTGCTCTGAGGGTGGTGAGACACTGGCCCAGGTTGCCCAGGGAAGTTGTGGATGCTCCATCACTGGATGTGTTCAAGGCCAGGCTGGATGGGGCTTGGAGCAACCTGGTCTAGTGGGAGGTGTCCCTGCCATGGCAGGGGGGGGGGAACTGGATGATCTTTAAGGTCCCTTCCAACCCAAACCATTCTATGATTCTATAACTCCAGTACCTTTAGCCACCCACACACATATCCCTGGGAGGAGGGTTTGACAAATCTCTCAAGGTGCAAATGTAGAGGAGTTGATTTAAGTTGGTCCGACACCAAAGGCTCTTAGCAACCCAGCACTTCTATCAACCTCTCCCCAGATTCTTAGTGTATAAACCAGAGCCACAAAATCTGTCCTGCTAACCTCAGGAGGAGGGCAGGAAGGCTTTGGGACCAGCTCATCAGCAGGAGGTGGGGTTAAGCCCCATCAGCAGGACAACTTCCCACTTGTCCCACTCCTCCCTTGCCAACAGGGATCCCGGGTGGCCTCCCAGTGCTGGCTGATGTTTGTCACGCAGACAAGGGTGTACGTTAGCTGCAGTCCCTGTCTCAGCACCACAGCCACATGCTGCTGCGCTTAAATTCTGTGCAGGTCATGTGGAGTTGTGCAGAAGGGCAGCGTGGCCCTTCACGCTGTAGCCTGCGAGAGCCTGTTGCAGGTTTTGTCCTGCACAGCTCTGTGCTGTAAGGAAGCAGTCCCCTGTTGTGTATGTGATTGTTAACAACATAAACCACGTCCCTCTGCTTGCTCCTGGCTCTTTTAACCCTGCTCTGTTCTCTTGATGTAGGTGTTCAACAACATTTTGCATAAGTGTGGTTTGCGGTGTGAAGGAGCCTCTGCTGAGCCCCAGAAATTGGAAGAAAAAGTAAATGTGACTCCAGGGAACATGCCCCTCCAGGTAGGACTGTTGCTCCTTGCACTTTGCTGTTTGTAGTCCTGCACCTGAACTTGGAGCAGTAACACCACAGTGTCGTTCTGTCCCCAAATACTGGTGGATCCTACAGCACATGGTTCTGTGTCACTGTTGTCATATGACAAAATGATGTGATAAAGCTTTTCCACCATGAGCTGGTTGCTTTGCTCGGGTGCATTTCAACCATATCCAGTGTATCAGGGGTTCTTTTTAAACCTGGCACCTCTTTCACTTAACCAGCTTGTAAGGAATCATAGAATCAGGTGATAACAGAGTAGCTGACGTAAGTCTCGGTGTAACTCTGACAGGGATCAGAGTTGAATTTTTTTTTTTTTTTTTTCTTCAGAAATGTTTAACAACAATGTACTTTAATTAAGAGGTTTTTGTGCTGCGTGCTATGCGAAGACAGGCCCCGTGTCAGTGAGCGTGGGCTTCTCCAAAGTCGTAGTCATCCATTTTGTGTGTGAGAGGTGATAGAGGCACCCTCAAAATGCATCTTGCGCTGAAATGGACTGAAATCACCCCTTTTAATTCCTGTGTCACTGCTGTGCAGCACTTCCAGCTAGAGCAGAGAACCAGAGAGGTTTGGTTTAGAAGGACCTTTAAAGATCATCTGGTGCAACCCCCCTGCAGGCAGCAGGGACATCTGCAACTAGAGCAGGTTGCTCAGAGCCCCGGCAACCTCACCTGCAGTGGTTCCAGGAGTAGGTGGGGAAGGGTACTAGATGTAGAGGATATAATGAGGACAAAGCCACTGTCCAAAACAGCATGAGAGGAGGATTCTCATAATTTTACAGAATCTTTAATGAGACTGTGAGCAGTTGGGATTGCACTATAGTTCTTTAAAGGATTGAAGTTTTAGTGGAGACATCGTCTCTGCTGCAAGACCCAGTAACGTGCCATGTGTGTATGATTGGTAGCAGACGGTACAGTGGGGAAAAAGACTTGCTCTGAACACGATGTGTCCTGTTAGCGAGTTATACCATGTTCCCAGGACAACACGTCTGTTTTTTCTCTCGGTAATTGCTCTTTCTCTCTCAGGAGCTGAAGGATCTTGTGCTGTACTTATGTGACACTTGCACGACACTCTGGGCGTTTCTTGATGTCTTCCCTTTGGCTTGCCAGACCTTCCAGAAACATGACTTTTGTTACAGGTATGTCTTGGACTGCAGACAGAGCTTGTCTCGGCCAAGTGAAAATGCAGAATGTGCTGCTGTGTCCTGTCCCAGTCCCTGCATTAAGAGTAGATGGATTTAACGCAGCTAGAGACTGCAAGGTCGCACTGATGGGAATGCAGAATAATAAATAAGTGAATATAGGGGCGTCTAGAGTTTGTCTGTTCACCTTTGTCATTATCTGAGCAATCCTAGAGCCGGGCAACCATGAGAATTTCAAAACCCAGCTAAACGATACTCAGTGTGCTTCGGAAAGGGTGGAGAGGGACGAGCAGAAAGGAGTTGTGGACAAAAAGAGCTTCCTGCCGTAGGACTCAAAGCACGGGAAGTAGAAAGTATTTCAAAGTGCTTGTCCATCAAGGTCTGAAAAGAAACATTTTTGTTTGCTATTACATCTAAGTTTTATGCTGGAGAAGATTATTGAGGTTTGGCAGAAGCCGTGTGCCTGGGGGAGGATGACAAGGCAGTGCTGTCACAGCTGGGCTGCCAGCTAGCTCCTGTCCGACTCCAGATCACAGCGGCGATGAGTTAGGATGGTTTCAAGGAGCAGACAGCAGTGTGAGCTCCCACAGAGGCTGCAAGTCCTCGAGTGGCACTTACCTGGCTTGCTCCAAATGTTCTGATCATCCCAGATCACTAGAGCCTTGCCGTAACAGCCTTTGTTTAGGACTGACCAAAGTCTTGATTTATTGTCCTTATTTTCCCTGTTTTCTTTGCTCGTTGGTGTGATCCATCACACATTTGTGTTTTGCTCCCATTTCCAATCGTGTTGCAGACCTCTGTAGTCTTGCAGCTGCTAGTGGTTGATGGACCACAGGTTGAGCAATGCTGCTCTGGGGCCCGGAGGTTTCTGTCCTCTCTGGGTGTTGTCCTCGAGTTGGTTATTGACAGAGGAGCAGATTGGTGGAGTGCTGGCGGCTGTTGGGATTGGCAGACAGTGCTGCAGACATGCTTGGCTACTCGGAGGAGGGAAGCCTTTTGCTTTGAATTCTACTGTTGCTGTCAGGGATCTGCTAAAATAGTCTTGATCTCTGTGCAGTGGGACTACAGCAGTGTTTTCATTTCTTCTCAGTGTGGACTAATGAGTGTGGGGAGGGAAAACTGATTTCCATGTCATCTTTTTGGAACCTCTCTGAGTCTAAACCCATCTGCTGGTGTTTGCTAATTTCTCCCCATGACTAAAAGCATCAACCAGCTCCTGCTACATTTGTCTCAAAGGACTCTCACTGAACACCTCTGGCTCTTAATATGAGAAATGGGTGTAACGTTCCTCATGGAGCCTCTGCTGCTTGGTTGAGCTCGGCTTTTGTGCCCCAAGCCATTACTGGTGACATCTAGCTCCTCGGGAAGCAGTCCTGACTGTGGTTCTGTGAGGGCATCTGGCTGTTACTCTGTTTCTCCGCATCTCTTGGTGCTCAGTCCCTGAAGGAGAGGGTCTGTTGGGCTCCCTGGCACGTAAAATCTGAAAGTGGACCAAACTTTCTCCGTTTCATCCCTGCCTCATCCTACTGAAACATCCTCTTGGGTTTTCCGCATATTGGCTGCCTTCGTCTAAATGCCTGCCTAGAGCAGAGCTGAACAGCAAGGCCAGTCAGGCTCTATTGGGAATCCTGCCCTGTTTCATACCCAGTTTCTAGAATACAAGAAGATGCGGCCATAAGACCCTTGCGGTGGGAGGGGATGTTTCAGGACATACTCGAGCAGATCAGCTCCTTGCAGGCTGCAGATTTGGGGTATTTCTCAGCTGGGCAGATTGTTCTGTTGGGCAGTGTGATGCTTCTCAAAGGCATTTCTTTGCCTACATCTCCAAAGACACCTCCATGGGTTCCTCAGAGCGCTGCATTTTGCCTACTGCTTGTTTGCTTGTGTTCCAGGGAGCAGATAACAAAGCAGGGTAATGCTAATGAGCGCTGCTAGCGAGGAGAACTGAAGCAAATTAACAATTTGATTTGTCTTTTAGAAAATGATTTTGGAAACCTCACTTGACAGTTACTGTTTTATTGCCCCTTTTTACAGATTAGCTTCGTTTTATGAATTGGCAATTCCTGAGCTGGAATCTGCAATTAAGAAGAGGCATTATGAGGATAACAGGTGAACACGTCTGCAAAGCCTTGCCTTGCCTTTGCAATAAAAATCTCCCAGGGCTTAGTTAAAAATTCACTTCATGCTGCTTTACCCACCTCTGCGGAGTCTCTTGGTCTTTTTTTTTTTTTTTAATGCTGCTTCAAAAAACTCTGAAGAGATGGCTCTTCTGATTCCCAATTTTCCTGGGCAGCAGGGTGACTAATGATTTCTTCCACTGCTGTCTAAGAAGAAACTTGATGGAAGGTGCATCTGAGTTGTAACAAAGAGTGAAACATAAATTATGTCTGTGTAGACTGGTGCAGGCTTTGCTGGTGCAGTTGATATCATGTGTCTGGCTGTTGGACAGTCGGTGATGGAGACCAACTTTGTTTAGAGCATGGATTTTTCCTTAATGAGTATGAAATGGCTCTAATCTCTGGTCCTTGCAGTGAAGAAATGATTCTGTTAATGAAATTCCCCCCTGGGAGGGATAACTCTGGAGAAGAGGTGTGTTGCAGATGGAGATTCCACGTGCCAACACCAACCCTGTGTTCTTTTACTCTCTCTCAAGTGTTTTTGCCGATTTGTGGAGGAGAATCTCTCATTCCAGGAAGAAGATGATAGAAGCTTTTCACATCCTAATAAACCAAGTCTGTCTGCAGCCCATCCTAGAAAGCAGGTATTGGCACTCGGGCGCTGGGGTTCTAGCCAGTTACTTGATTGCTCTTGGGGGGGAGGTTGTTTCCTCATTTTCAGCTTTACTGGAGAAAATGAACAGATTCTGCTATTTTTGTTGGGGTTGTAGCCAAGGACTTTGGCTACTATCAGAGAAGTCTGTTGTGCTGTGTAGCAGGAATGTCCCAGATGAAGCTGTGTGATCCAGGGTGAGGGTGGTGAGGTCTCTGTTGACCCCACTACAGTGGGAGAACGCTGTGGTCCAATGAGATTTCAAACCTTGGTTTGTGGTTAAGTTGCAAATTCTAAGGGTGGGTGGTGACACCTTGACTGAGACACTGCAGCAAAAGCAGTGTGGTGTCAGATCACTGAAAACAGTAATTTTAAATCTAGATACTGCTGCCTTTACCCCTGCTGTTGTGGAAATTGTTACCTGAAAGCACTGGGGTTGTTCATCCTGGAGAAGAGAAGACCGTGGGGAGACCACCTTGCGGCCTTCCCGTATCTGAAGGGCGCCTACAAGAAAGCTGGAGAGGAACTTTTTACAAGGACTTGTAGTGACAGGACGAGGGGTGGTGGCTTCAGGCTGGAGGAGGGGAGATTTAGATTAGATGTGAGGAGGAAGTTCTTCACTGTAAGGGTGGTGAGACACTGGCCCAGGTTGCCCAGGGAAGCCGTGGATGCTCCATCACTGGATGTGTTCAAGGCCAGGTTGGATGGAGCTTTGAGCAATGTGGTCTAGTGAGAGGTGTCCATGCCCATGGCAGGGGGGTTGGAACTGGATGATCTTTAAGGTCCCTTCCAACTCAAACCACTCTATGATTCTGTGAGTAATCTCAAAATGAAGACAAGTATAACTATCCTTGTTTTAAAATAAATGAATTGACCCAAATTCATGGTGCGTATTGGGGACAGTCGAGAACCTGGATCTTAGTTGCAAGGCCAGCGCTCCCTTGGACTGATCCCTCTCTGCCTGTTAGAGGTTTTGTAGCTCAGTGGTCTCTGCAGCTCTTGTTCTGCTTGAATATTTTCTAGGGTTTGATATCAGTAGAGTTGTCCAAGAAGATGAGGAGGGTCTGTTGGTGAAATTCCTTATGAGAGAGCTGGATTTGCTTCTTTGATGTCCTCTGTGACCTGGACTCTCTTACACAACATGTCTGTGCTGTAAATCCAGTCCTTAATGGAGCGATAGCAGCTTTGCTGTGCCTTTTGCTTACCTGAGTATTGCCTTTCAGTACACGCTAGAGAGTGTAATGTGGTCAGATTCCACAGTATTAAGGACTAAATATACTTCAAGAGTAGTAAAGCACAGCTCCAGAAACTCCCTGCCAGTTTGGAGAGATGAGGCTGCTGTGAAAATGATGGATCCAGCTTCTAGACAACTACTTTTTTCTTAGCGCTGATCTGCCACAGGGAGCGTTCTGTCCTGCTGTGAGGCTTGATGCATCAGCAGCAACAGGAGGTTTGGCCATTAGAACAGGCTGCAGTAGGAGTTTGCTTGGCGTATGTTCTTACCTAGGTGAGCACATACTTTCTGGGAGGTTTGCTGGTGTAATCCCGAGACGTATAATAAGAGTGCAATTACAAAAGGGCTACACACCCATTGCTGCTTACTGCAAGTCTGAGGCGTCAAACTATCATTTGTAAAGTCTGTCTCAAGTCTTGTAATTCTAACTGTGGTAGGGCTTCAGATCTAGCTGCCCGAAATGTTGGCTGAAGCCATAAAGAACTTGTTTCCACTTGACCCTTTGCTCCTGTGAAAGCCCCAAAGTGGTCTGAAATCTTTCAAATGGGATTTTTCCCTTGATGTATGAGCATGGCTAGCTTGGCTGGTGAGGCAGAATGTGGAGACTGTGCAATGTGGTAGGCTTACCACTGGGGTTTTCACTCTGTGCCATTGCTTTCTGCAGCTGCGAGAATATTCAGCCTTTTATTGAGGAATTTCTACAGATCTTCACTTCGGTGCTTCAGGAAAGGAGGTGAGTCTGGCTGGAAAGAGGCCCAAGGGAAGGAGGGTCAGCTCACCTTCCTCTGCCATCCTTCACAACAGAATTGCCCAAGACATCATTATGAGGCATTACGATGCGTTTGGGAGTTAGAAATCATTCTAACTAGTTGGGAGAACTGCAGTGAGGAGATTTCAGGCTCTGCACTACAGGCTTTATTGTAAAGGTGAGGAGGATGTTGCATGACGCCAGAGAAGGTCATTCTTCATTCTTTAATCCCAGCTTTCCAAGCAGAGGATAGCAATTTAGCCATTAGCTGCCTTGACAGGTTAGGTTGTTATTACTAATCTCTGCTTTTCAACTGGGGTGACCAGACCAGAAGGACATTAAGTACTAATGCTGAAGATGCAGAGTGAGTAAGTGGCAGAGCAGGGAATTTGATCCCGTCCTGCTGATGGCGTTGTCATTCGCAGCATGTTCAAATCATAAACCGTGTTTTCTCTGTACTGCGGCACTGGGTTACAGCTCTTAACGTCATGAGGAGTGTTGCAACTGGCTCCGGTGGCTTGGGGGGAAGTGTTGCTGCAAATAGGAGCAAAATCAGACATGGCAACGTGTGCTGGAAGCCAGTGCTGGGTGAGAGGCTGTACGTGTTTCTACCTGAGCAGCAAGGAAGTCGCAGCAGCATAGCAGGGGTGGTGGAGTGTGACAGGTCTGCTGGTAATTTATTGAGTTCGACTGATTAAACTTGCTTCTGTGTTCTCAGATTTCTTCGTGACTATGATGAGCTGTTTCCCGTGGAGGATGATGTCAGTCTGCTTCAGCAAGCGTCCTCCACGCTGTATCCTTGGCTGTCACCTTGGGGTTCTGCTCTTGGATTCCTTCACGCCAGTGGCGTTTCCAGTGTTCTGCTCTGGTAATGCAGTGCTGGTTAAGCTGCGTGGCTGGCAATGAGTGATGGAGAGTTTTCTCTTTTAAAAAAAAAAAAAAAAAGAGGGGGAATGTTGATGTAGATGCAGGCATGGAACTTGCTGAAAATCACATAGTTACTTCAAGGCGAGGTCTGGATGTGTGCATCTAGAAATGTCCTTAACGCTGTCCCCTTAGAGATGAGACCAGGACAGCCTATATCCTCCACGCAGTGGAAAGTGCCTGGGAAGGGGTAGACAGGAGAAAAGCACAAGTCATTAAAGATCCCACACCACCGGCAGCATCTAACGGAGCATCAGCCGTAGTGGCAAGCACTGCGGAGGACCTGGAGGAGCTCGGAGCTGCATATGCGTCGGAGGATGAGGTGAGGTTGCGCCAGGGCTGGTTTAGGTTGGACGTTAGGAAAAATTTTTTCACCAAAAGGGTTGTCAGGCAGGGGAGCAGGCTGCCCAGGGCAGTGGTTGAATCGCCGTCCCTGGATGTGTTTAAAAGCTGTGAAGATGTGCTGAGGAACGTGGTTTAGCAGTGGACTTGGCAGAGTAGGGTTATGGTTGGACTTGATGATCTTAAAGATCTTTTTTCTGATTCTATGAGTAGAGCCGTCTGGGTGGGGCTGGGTTCTGCTCTTTCTACCCTTACTTCATTTGTCTGTGAAGAGAGCATTGATTTGCTCGGGTTTGGGGTTACAGGAGGTTTAGCCTCATTTCTTACCTTTGCTAGATTTCAGCACAGCCCTGTGTGCCTTGGGAAACGTAACACAAAGCTGCATCTGAACCCTGGCTTCATCTTCGAGCAAGTTGCTCCTAACTCCTGTTGGCCGGGGTTTGCTGTGGCTTATTCAAGTCCCGCGTTTCAGCGCTGTAGCGTGTGTGCGTGTTCCTTCAATGCACAGCGCATGTTACCTGCGGAGGGGATTCTCCAGAGCATCCCTACTGAGTCAGGGACAGAGGTTGTGCACCCAAGCCTGTGCCGTAGACCTGCTGTAGTATAAAGCGTTTGGCCAATTTCTCTTCTTTTGGCTTCAGTCTTTGACTTCGCTGTGTTTAAATTCTACTAACCCAGAGTGCTGCTCTCCCTGGTTGTACTGTGCCTACCCGCCTTCCCTTGGCCGCTGGCTCTCTCCAGTAACATCCCGGTTCTCTTTGGTATACGCAGTGTGCTGGAGCGGCTGCTGCGCCCGTTCCCAAGGTCTCAGGGGTGGAGCTGGACTCTCTGATCTCTCAAGTGAAAGACCTGCTGCCAGACCTCGGTGAGGGCTTCATCCTGGCCTGCTTGGAGGAGTACAGCTACAACGCGGAGCAAGTGATCAACAACATCCTAGAAGATAAGCTGGTGCCGTACCTGGATAAGCTGGACCGAAGGATGCAAAGGTGTGGGACAGCTGGCACGGCTTGGGTGCTTTTTGGGTTTTTGTTTGTGGGTTATCATTTCACATCGTTCTTACCGAAGGTTAGACACTTGTAGAGCTCTAGGAAGTTGCATGAGCGTTTTCTTGGGGTAGATAGCTGCAGTGAGAGCTGCTCCCTGCCATCTTGGCCCTTGTGGTGTCCCTGCAGAGGACTGGAAGGTTCGCTGCTCAGCACTTCAGTAAAGCAGATGCTTTGTGGTGGGGGACAAAGATAATGGTTGGACATGATGGTCTTAAAGGTCTTCTCCAACATAAATGATTCTATACTTGTACATTAAATGCTCAAATCATAAGAATTCAAATTCCATCGTGGGAACACTGGCTTAGCCTGGGCTAGGCAGTAGAATGTGTTGCCTTCCAGAGTTCCTCTACTGCAGAGGACAGGGATGCGGGTGTGAAAATCCCAGCTGTCCTGCAGGAAAGAGCATCTCCAAAGGAACCAGCTCAGCCAAAATTCAACCTGCAGAGTCAAATGCAGTAGCACTTCTACTGCTCTGCAATTGAAGTTAGACCAGGGCGAGGTTGGAAGTGGCACTTCAGACCCATTTTTATCTACCCCTTGACAAACTTGCCAGGCTTTTGCTGGTTTCTCTGGGTTGTAGATGGGACGTAGGGTTTATAGCTGGCAGTGGAGCTCAGTTGGTTTAGTTTGTCTGCAGCTGCCAGCGTGGTTGTGCTGCCGCAGCAGTTCCTGACCGAGCGTCAGGAAGTGAATGTGCTGTTTGTCCACATTTCATGGAGGAATGGGCAGGCCGTCTCCTTGTTGCTTTAAAAAAGGAATGCATCTTTATCAGAAAAATGATGTAAAAAATCTTAGTTTTGCAACAGTCTTCATGCTCTCCCAGTCAGATCTGCTGACTTTGGCACAAAAGATGGGGGGGGTTTGGAAGGGTTGGGTTTTTTCCGCAAAGCCAGCGGTTCCAGAAGATAGGCTGGGATTTTTTATTTCCTTTTGCATCTTGAAACAAAACTGTCAGTTCAATAGCAAATGTAGAGTTTTGATCACTGCTGATTTTAGAAGCAAGCACAGCGGCGTTTTCAGCTGCCCAACTGAGTTAACAGCACCAACAAATTGAATGTAAAAGTAACGGTCTTCTGAGTTATAAGTTGAACAATCGTAAACCTGGAACCCTGAGACAGAATTAAGAAGGAACCATAGGGAGGTAAATATCCTGAAATCAACAGCGGCAAATTATTGGAATTTTTTCCAGCATATAATTGATCATCCTTAGTGCTCGGCTTTCCTGAGTCACTGCTTTGACACCAGGCAGTCCGTCAAATATTCCACGCTGCCGTACAGTTGTACTTGTTCTTAAATGAACAGAAGAATTTTCTTGTTGCTTTCTGTAAGTCACTTTAGCTTCCCCACAAAGATAAGCTTTGAAAATGGTGCCTTTGATCTCAGACCAAAGCTTCGTAGTGGTTGTGCACGCACAATAGTGTGGCTGTGAAATGGAGGACTTGCCGTTGGTGACCCAGCCACCACCACAAAGAGGGACCTTGGTGGCTCTGAGACGGACAAAGACTAAACCGAGGTCTTAGGAAGGAGAGGGCTCGGTCTTCCTCAGCTCACCTTTGTTTTTATTCTTTCTCTTTTTTGTCTTTTAAGCAGACAGTTGAAGCCAGACCCTACTCCTCTAGTCACTTCTCGCTATAATGTTTTCCAGAATGATGAGTTTGATGTTTTCAGTAGGGATTCAGTGGATGTTTCTCGGATACAAAAAGGCAAGCGGTGAGTATCGTGCACCCTTAATTAACCCTGTCTGTCAGGAGGAAGAAATAGCTGCAAACCAGGAAACATATTTCTCGTACAGACCTCCTGCAGGAATTTGTTGGCGGGGAGTAAGGCTTAGCAAAATGTTTCCCACCTGTTTCTTCTGTTTCTCTGGGAAAGCAGAATGAAGTATTATTAGCGGCTTCATTTCACTTAGTGTTTTTCCTAATTGGCTTTCCTCTATGCTGCTAGAGATGGCTGTGCCAAGCTCGTTTGTAACGTCGGGCTCTTGCTTCTTGGTCTTAATGTTACTTGTACTGAACAACAACCCTTGAAAAGCAACAACTCTGCGCGCCTGGGATTGTGACTCAGAACTGAGCATAAATACTGATTTGGTTTAGAGCCAAGTGAAGCTTCAATATCCTTCTACTTTAAAATCTGATAACGCTCAGTGGCTTAGAGGGCTCTCATGGTTGCTGCTGCTGTGGCTTCCTGCAGAAGGGCAGTTTCTCTGCTTGCTGCCCCATTTGTGGGTGGTGCTGTGCCACGTTCCACACCAGTTTAGGTTGGGGCATTCCCTTGCTGGCTCCAGGGATGTCAGCTGTATCCCCAGAATGTTCCACTTGTTTCAGATTCTTTTTAAACACTTTCTCTAACCAGCCAAAGTGACCTTTATGTTGGTAAGCTTACACAAAATGTAAATAAAAGTCTGGCTGGAGATTGAGCCTCGTGGCCTTGGGAACTTGGTAAGGTTGTGGTTGCAGTACTGCACCAGACTCTTTACGAGGATTACTACTTCACCAGAAGCAAACCACTTTTGTCCTGAAGTCCAGTCGAACAGTGTCTCAGCAGCAGTGCCATAGTGTCCATGCTGTCTTCGGTAGGCAAGAAAATAATTTATTTTCTCTCTGGCCAAGGTAATGACTTTTGAAGTGTTCATAGCTAAGAATTCACAGGCACAGTATCTCTCCTTTCTCCTCATCATGTTGCCTTGCTCAGAGTGCAGGCAGGAACCTTGTCAGCAGGAGCCTTGTGCACAGGCTCTCTCAGTTCCAGCCCTCCCATCATTGCTGGGGCCTCCTCTGGCCCCGCTCCACCAGGTCCATGTCTCTGCTGTGCTGAGGACTCCAGAGCTGTCCCAGCACTGCAGGGGGGTCTCCTCAGAGCGGAGCAGAGGGGCAGGATCCCTCCCCATCTCCTGTCTCCCCAGAGTCTTGCCCATGTGGGTGGCTGCTGCAGCAGCTGAACAGGCCAGAGAGCGCTGGCCAAGTTCAACACAGAGCATCCCCTGTGTGGAATTACCCTGCTCAGAGCTCCCTCTGCAGATCATGGAGAGCTCTGGAAGCCGTTAGTCATTCCTTAGCTGGGTTATGGGACCCTGCTCCAGTGGCTTTGCCCTCTGGCTGCTGCCAGGGAGGCTGTGTCTGTGACCTCTTGGGATTATCCTCTTCCTGCTCCTATTCCTGGTCTCTTGGCCTCCCGCAGGCAATGTCTTCATTTCAAAACCATTCTTCTTATGCTGAAAACACTCTCTCTGCAGGACTCCAGGCACATTGTTTATGTTTTAAGTGGTTTTTAAAACCTGGAGGTAGCCAGTTGTGATCAGCAATGAACACCCTATGCTCAAAATTGACCATATCTATCTAACTCAAAGGCTAAGCTACAGGACCTTGCTCTCTAGGGTTTAATGTTCAGAACTCCATAAATATGAGGTCTCCTTTCAGCGCTAAGTGTGCAACTTCCTCAGTAGTCCCTGTCCACAAGCAAGAAGCCTGATGTTTTACCCAAGTGTTGGGGTAACAGGGTTCATAGAATCACTGACTGGTTTGGGTTGGAAGGGACCTTCCAAGGTCATCTCATCCAACCCCCTGCAGTGAGCAGGGACATCTGCAACTAGAGCAGGTTGCTCAGAGCCCCATCCAACATCACCTGGAAGGTGTCCTGGTTTCTCCTAGCCTAGCATGAGATTTAGTTTGGATTCAAATTGTATCAATACTTTTTTTTTTTTTTTTCTCTTCTCTTTTCTCCTTAAAATCTTTTTTTCACCAGCTTCTGCTTCTATTTAGTGCTGGTGCTGCCTGAGCCTGATGTCACGATAGAGCTTCAAGAGCCAGGTCAGGTCCCGGTGCAGTAGCTGCTTTGCGGGGGAGAGTAAGCAGTTTGGGGCAGGGCGTGTTAATGTGTGAAGGAAAGGCAGACTGGGAGGAGAAGAGGAACAAGCTTGAGGAAATGAACCTACAGGCGTATACGTGATTCTCTGCTGATCCTGAAAAGCAATCACACTTGTCTGTGCCTGTCCAGCCGTAATGGCCAGTTGAATCTGTCTCTGGAAGTCAGAGCATGTTCTGAACACTGTGGGAGTAGAGGAGATTTTCCTGGAATTGGTGTCGGAAACATTCCATTGCAGCTCTTCTGCAGTCATCAGACCAGCTCAACAGGAAACAATTATCAAATACTTTGTTCAGTCTCCCGCTGACTACCAGCAGATGATGTGATCCCAGCCTAGGTATGTGTGAACTAACCACACGCTTTGTAGGGCGCTTTGCAGCTAGACACAGGCATGAAACAGGGTGAGTCACATTGGAGGGGGAAGCACATCGATCTGTAATGTTACTTGGGGTTGAGATTCGTAATGGAAGTCAGGCTGCTCAGCACATGTCCCCACTGCTTGCTGGTATGTCACCTGTGCCCATTCTTGAGCCACCAACAGTCTGTCTTGGATGGGCTCTTTCTCTGAGGATATGCAGATGCCAAATACACCGCTGATGCATGTTCCTCCTAGACTTCGAGGGCTGCAAGTTGTCCTGTGAACACCTCACAGAGGAATCCCTTGTAAGCGTGTACTTGGCTGGTCTGAAAAATGGGACTTCAAAGAGCTTCTGCTTTTGCACCTTGAGACACAGCATCTCAGCAGCTGCTGTTTACCACCTCTGTCAGAACTCTGTTTTCTGGTCTTCCCTTTAAAATGACTATCATTTACTTTCCTCCTAAATTTTTTTTTTTAGAATGGTAGATGCCTTGAGGTAGGTTGGACCAGAACCACTGGTCTACTCTGATTGTTTTTTTTGTTTTTTTGTTTTTTTTTCTTTCCGTTCTTGGTTGGGCTTATTCTAATCCTTCCTTGCCGCACTGGTCATTTTTTGGTTCTCCCCATCTCCATTCCTATTTTCCACCTCACATTTGCCAGCTGAGGTTCTTGACTGGTAGGTGTCCATGCAGCAGTTACTCTGATGAAGCCACAAGTGCTCCCACAGCAAGACAATGCTGCTGTGTGGGGTTAGAGGGCACTCCGGGCCTGGCAGAGCTGCCTCTAGGCTGAGTCTCAGCTGTTCCTGATTCATGGGACTGCTGGTGTTACTTGGATCCTGGCCAAATTTCAGCTCGAGTATAATTGCCTTTGGCCTCTTGTAAAAGCTTCCTTTCTGTCTCAAATGACAGTGGCACTCTCCAATTCCGGTTCTTATCTGCTGTGTAATCTTGCTGGGCTTCTGGTGAAAATTGCCTTTGTTCCAAGCCAGGAGTGGCTGGTTTTAGTAGCCAGACAAACAGCCCTGTTATAAATCAGAGGGGAAACAAGCTTAAGTACTGCTGGTGGAGTTCAAGAGGAGACTTCTGTTGCTTCAGCTGCCACTTAGTAATGGGAAAACCGAGTAACTTCCAGAGAGAGATCTTTACATGCTGCCTTTCCGTGTCTGCCTCTCTCTTTCCATGCTGTGGAGCACAGGAGGGAGAAGGACACGACCAGGAGCTTGCTGAACGACAAACGCCTGGTTGCTGAGCAGAGGGAGCGCTACGACCAGTACAGCGTGATTGTGGAGGAGGTTCCCGTGCAGCCAGGGGAAGCTCAGCTCTACAACGAGGACTACGAGGATGAGTACGATGACACTTACGATGGAAACCAAGTTGGGGCAAATGATGCTGACTCAGACGATGAGCTGATCAGTAGGAGGTAGGTGCTGTGGCCTTAGTGAACAGGAGGTTGATGGGAGGAACCACCACCTAGGGTTGTTGGGCTCCCACAAACCTGTTCCACATGGGGATTTGGCTCCATTTCTCCATGAGGATGTGCGTGCTGCAAACCACCCCTTTTGCTGCTGCTGCTGCTTGCTGTAACATGCAAGGAGGGAGATTTGGGGATCTCTTCTGCTGGTAGGGAGCGTTGCCGTGCTGTGCACCCAGGATGCTCTCAGGCTTCCACTTGCTGTGTCTGTAGGACTCAGCCATTGCCTCAACTCATCAACAACTCTAAGAGAATTTGCCGTTGTGTTGAAACTTGCACTCCGCAGTGCTTCTGCTTACAGAAAATCCTGCAGCGGGGGAAGCGGGCTGGAATCATCAGGATTGGGGGTAGCTGTAAAAAGGATGGGTGGTGAAGAGAAACTTCAAAAATTGGAGAACGGTACAACCAGATTTCTCCTTGCCTGTCTCTGACATCTTGGGGTGCTGACAGCTGGAATTCCATCCCGGGTGGACTGCACAGCATCTTCACAGTGACTGACCACTGGGGACCCTAAATTAGCTTTTAGGGAGCAAAGGGTTAGTTTGGCATGGGGGTTGTAGAATATTTTAGAAATAAGAACTAGAGATAGAAAACATGTATTAAAAGCTGGTTTAATGATTCTGAAAGCGGCCTTTAAATTCTTATGTGTTAAGATGTCACCATTTCTAACCTCAAACCAAAATGCATCTTTGGGCTTCCTTTGTCCCTTTTGCCTAATTTGTTTTTTTTCCCTCCTAAAGTGTGGTGAGGCTTCAATTTAAACCCTTTTTGTGGTTTGCCTGTAACACTCGGGTCTTTTCCCCTGTTTCAGGTGCTCGCTGCTCCTGGAGAGGCAGCAAGAACAATTAGTGGATGTTACTACTGAAAACTAGACCTATAGGTTTGAAGTAGCAAAGGCTTTCCTGGTTGTACATTTATTTCTTTGACAGTGGAATGATGGACCTGAATACTAATAGAATTTAAGCACATGCACATAAAGACATATATTAAAGAGCTATAGGCATGTGGTGAATTCTGCCTCCACTCCCCAGGCCTTTTGCTGCTCTGCATGTTCAGGGTGATCCATAAAGCTTGATGGATTTCTCCAGGTATTTCCCCCTGTGTGAAACTTGGGCAGAGCGATGAAACTGGGGCTCCATGATTAACCACTGGCCAGTCACAGATGTTTCAGAGCTCAGCACTTTGTGAGCATTAATGTTTCTGGCCGAGTTTGAGCTTGAGGTTTGAGGGTTTGTCATTGTACGACAGATGTTCCCTGCCTGGTGGCTGTGCCTGGATCCCCTTCTCCCAGAGGAAGCAGTTGTTCCCTTGGAGAAATTCTTTCTGAGCTTCCAGGTTTTTCCTGACCTGCTCCTTTTTAAAACTATTAACTATTTTCAGTAACAACTTCATAGTGAACATTCCCCAGTGAAGAACATGTGGTCGGTAATTGCCCATAGTACATGTGTCATTAGCTGCTGGGTCTGGTATTTTTTTTTCTAGTTCAGAAAAAGAAGCAAGTCCGTGAAATTTGTAGATTCTCATTTTTTCAAAGATACAGGATGCAAACCAGAAAAGATCTGCTGTTCAGCGAAACGCTTGTGGCTATACTGTCTGTGTTACTGACTGTTTCTGTCTTAATTCTCAGACCGTTCACAATTCCTCGGGTCTTGAGACCTAAAGGACAGGAGGAAGGAGAGGAGGAAGAGGAAGATGATGAAGAGGAGGAGGAGGAGGAAGCTGAAAAGGAAAGAACAAAGGTGACACTTAGTTTGTGGTTGGAATTGCATTAAGATTTACTGTACACTCTGTCTGCTTCACCTGCAGAGTGATGTGGAGCAGATTTCCTACTTCAGAGAGTGAATCTTTTAACAGTAGGGTGGAGACTGAGCCCTTTCAGAGTGGCCCTTTCTGCGGCCTGCTGGGCTGGGAAATGTCCCCCGAGTACAGCTATCCACTGCTTCCTGGGCTGAAGCAATGGCATTCCATGGAGAGGCTTAATCTCCTTTATTCCATAGACAAACAATGCCAGCAGAACACTTTGAGGGGCACTAACGCTATGTTGTAGTGGATCTACTGGAAATAGTGACATTTGATGGTGTTGCTGGCAGAGGTGGGACGTGGGGAGAGGTCTGGGTCAGGTTTTCCACCAGGGTTTGTGTTTCGAGTCGCTGACACCAATCCTGCAGGATCAGCCAGAAGAGGGAATGAACAGTGAATTGACTCTGTTTCATGGCCCGCCAGAATCACCTCCTGCTCAACCCTTTTCCATGATGCTGATGAGTTTCTGACCTCTTTCCTTCCTTCCCATGGCAGGACCATTTTGTGCAGGACCCAGCTGTGCTGCGGGAGAGGGCTGAAGCCAGGCGGCTGGCTCACCTCGCGAGGAAGGGGTAAGAAGCTTCTCTCTCTGTGTGGTGAAACCCTGGCTCTGCCATTGGCAGGTGCTTTGCTACTGGCTGGAATTATTGAGGCTATCCTGGTTCCTTAACATTCCTATATGTCAGGGTCACCACCGTGGTGGTGGTGACTTCCTCACCCAACTTTTCCTTCACTTCTGGTGGTTCCATCCCATCAAATGGGTAGGCACATCCCTTTGTCATAGGCAGCAGAACCCTGTGCAAGACAGGATCTTGGAGAGCAGAGCTTTAACAGCTCCCACAGGGATCTCAGGACCGTTTAACAGCTGGCTTCAGCTGATGGACTCGGTGTGGGATGATGCGGTCATTGTGTGGCTAATGCTGATGCTCAGCAGAAGCTCTGCGGAGCTGGGAAGAGCCACGGCTGAAGGCCTGACACCTGAACTCCTCATGCCCAGTTGTTCTCAGGATTGGTGTATTTTGTCCCCCAAGTTTGCGGCATGCTTGTGGTGATGTCCTTTCTCTGTGTACTCCAGGCACAAGCACGACAGCTCTGCTGTTGTTGGGAACGCGAAGGGCCACGGGCAGAACCGGGAAACGGTGCAAGAACGAAGGAAGAAGGAAGCAAACAAAAGCACAAGAGCTAACCATAACCGGCGGGTCATGGCTGACAGAAAGCGGAATAAAGGCATGATTCCTTCCTGAAAGACTCTTGGCGCGGGTGTTGCATCATCCCCAGTCCTCTGCTTAGGAGGAGGCCGTTGTGCTGCGTTCCTTTGGTGCTCCCTTCGCTCAGGGGCCTGGGCATCGTGGTCCAAGACCTGCCCCTTCGGCTGACGTGGAATTGCACACCCTGCGAGGGGGCTGTTGATGGAAAGGAGCTGCCCTTCAGGCAGACCCTGGCTGCGCTGCGGTGTGACGGTGATCTGCACCGCGATGCGTCGGACTGGCTGCACCAGCCATCCGTTTCCTTTTGTACCATTTATAATTCCAAGAATTTTATTTTCATACTGGCTCCTTGCGCCCTCTCCGCAACTCAAGTGGGCTTGCGGGCAGCTCGGAGAGCAGGACTTCCCGGGAACAGCCCTCGCAGCTTCCAGCTCTGCTGAAACGCCTGATCCTCAAGTACAGCTTGAGGGGTGACAGGAAAACGCTCAGGCTGTTCCCACGGCCGACAGACACGCAGGAGTTCAGGTGAATGAGACCTTATCAAAAATTTCTGTCCCTTGAGTGAGGCCTGTGAAAACAGAACGTGCAAATAAATGATTTCAATCTTTTAGTTGGTGGTTTAGGCTCTTGGGAACCATATCGCTCCTTAACTTGGAGGAATCTCAACAGCCTTTTCATGTGCTGGACCTGCGGGTGGTGAAGTTCAGTTGCTGTGTAGCGTGGTGAGATCTAGTGCCAGCCACCGAGATGAAGGATACCTGGAAATCAGGATCCTAAGCATGGTGACAGTGTGGAAATGGGAGTGGAAGGCAGCAGGGCTGGAGTCCCTGGGGAGCTGCCTTCTCAATAACCGCTTGTCACACTCTGTGAAGCAGACCTGCCCTGATCACTGTTTGCTCTTGGGAAGGCTGGGAGCTAATTGTAAGCAGTTTGTATTTGCTGAAGGGACATCTCCTGAGGGCTGTTGTGTTCTGGAACTGTTCCCTGGGCTGGGAGACACACAAATGATGGAGTTTACTCTGTAACCTGTGTAAGGTGCTCACAGGCACGGCAGTGGCCACTACTGTGCCTGGGTGAGGCTGGAGTAGCTGCCAGCAGCTGGTGGCAAGATTGCTCCAGTCGCTGTTGTCACCGAGTTTTTGGAGTGTTGTCCCCATCGTGGAGACCAACTCTCAGGCAAGCAATTGGGCTTTGCTTTGTCAATCTGCTCTGAGTGCCATCTCCCCACCACTACCCTTTATTCTCTTTTTTTTTTTCCTAGCACTGCAAAGGTGCCCGTGGTTGTTCTCAGTACACTGAGAAAACTATCAGGGGGTTCTGTGGTGTTGGAGCTGCTGCTCCCGAGCACCGCACAAGGAGCACTTGGGGTCATCGGTGCTGTGGGCACATACAAAATCTGATAATCGGCTCTGTGGGCACGTACAGAGTTTAGCAATCAGCACGGTGGGCACGTACAAGATTTGGTCGCCAGCTCTGGGGGCTGTGTGCTGAGTGCTGCTGCCACACAGGATCCTGCTGGGGCCTTTCAGAAGGTGTAGAACTGGCTGTCACTGTTCTGCAGATAAGATTAAGTGCTGAGTGTTGCAAGGACGGGATTTTTTGTTGCGTATCAGTGCTGCCCAAACCCTCAGTGACAAAGCAAGGTATGGGGGGAGGGAATTAATTATATTTTCCAGCTTCCCTGAATGTCCAGGGAAAGCACCTGCTTGGGTAACTAATTGCTCTTCTACAGCTCTTGCTCTCTGAGCAGTAGCTTCAGTTACAGCCATGGTGCTGTCCCTGATTCATCTCCATCCCCCCCTTCCTCATGCCCTATTCATCTTTAGCTCCTGCTTCTAAGAAGCTGCAAATCCCCGTCACTGGCTCAGTGCAGGGCGAAGCCACCGGCGCTGCAGCCAGGGCTGGTAGTAACACAGGCAGTCATGAACCGCACCAGATTATCCCGGGAAAGCTTAAACCTTTCCCCTTAAGCATCTCTAACAGCACAGCTGGGACTGTGAAAGCTGGAGCTGGATTTTGCTCAAAAAAAGCAGAACCACAATGTTTTTTTTAAGTCGTCTTTGTGTTTGAAGAGTAAATGTTTTCCTCCTGCCACCTATTTGCAAACCCCATAAAGCTTCTCTCATTAACCCTGGCTCTAATTTGCTCTGCCTCATCCATTGCTAAAATTCCTCTCTATTAGTGAAAATCAAGCGAGGAGGGAGAGATGTGGAAAAGGGGGAAGAGCAGGAGTCACTCGGCCAGATCTTCCTATGCCACCTGAGAGCCTGGACTAATTAACTGACTCATTACCCCCACCAGTACCTGAATGGCCCTTTCCCTGAAGATGGGTCTGAAATTGCCACGAAGCTGCTGACAAGAGAGTTACTCCTTCCCCTCCAACGGTCAGTGGCTGGAGCTGCACAGCCCTGGCAGAGCTCAAGGATTCCCGCAGGATAGTGCAGGCTCCTGGCAGAGCTCAGGGATTCCCGCAGGATAGTGCAGGCTCCTGGCAGAGCTCAGGGATTCCTCTCCCTTTACAGCAGCTCCCCTTGGATCAGAGGCAGGCTTGTAGCATCCTGACAAGCCACAGAAGTAGTTTAAGAGATCTACACCCCCTTGCAGTAGGTTTTATCAATAGCTGAGGGGTGGGGGCAAGAGGATGGGGCCAGACTCCTTCCAGCGGTGCTCAGCAACAGGGCAAGGGACACGAACTGGAACCCAGGAGGTTCCATTTGAATTCAGGAGAATCTACAGGGTAAGCCAGGCAAGGACACAGGCATGAGACACAGACCAAGGATTTTTTTATTTTAACACAGTAATTTTGAGTACAGCAGCAGAACTCCTTGAGTCCATCTGGGTTTACATCATATCAGTAGATGGCTGATACAATCTGGCTCGGAGCTGTTCAAGCAGGAATCCCTTTCCATTTTGATCCAACCACCTGCAGGAGGCCGAATCTTTCTCAGCGGGGCTTTGGCCACCCCAGCCTGGCTCCTGCTGCTGAGCATTTCAGTCTTCACTTCTCTTCATACTTGTGCTTGATGTGTTTCCACAGTTTCTGCATACAAAACAAACAGAAAAACCCCAAATAGGAACCTTGGCCAGCTCTTCAGCAGTACCGGGGTAAAGTTTCCCTTTAAAATGTGAATTATCCCAAACCCTATATGCATAACAGGCAACAGCAAGAGGGGAAAGAGGAGTTTGTACAAAAACACCCCCATGAGTACCACCAGGATAGACAACAGTGTCTATCATCCTGCACTTCCCTGAGCATTCCCTCAGCTTCCCACTCAGACCAGAGAGGGCATTTCTGCTCCCGGAGACAGGGGGTGCCCAGAGGAATCCTGTCTCAGGCACCAAAATCTGCTGGTACAATGAGGTCTGAGGGCAAGGCACGTGCCTTTGCTGTAGACAATGCTTTAGATTTGCCAAAAAATCCCGTTCCTCAATTTCATTTTCCAGCCCTGCTTGAGAAAACATTAGTGCACAGAAAATGAGTGCTGCAATTAAAGGAGCTGAGTGGGAAGTTCAGATGTGATTCTACATCGGCTTTTAACAAATGGCTGTTGCTAAAATGGCAGAGACAGGGACTGGGGTCTTGCTCTTACTGTATCTCCTCAGCTCACCCAGCCCCTGGCACCATCCTTGAGGGTAGTGAAGCTGTCACTTTGTGTGGTATCAGTTTCCAGCTGGTTTCACATCCAAGTTCAGGTGGCCAAAGAGCAGCCACCACACTAGCAGGGAAGGGCAGGGCAGTTCTTTCCACCATCAGAGCTGTGAAGATGACCTGGACGTCCTAGAAAGCTGTGCCCTGGGGTGCTCTGAGAGACCCAAGGCACAGCAGCACTGCAGGGAATGGGACCACGATGCTGCAGATGGGAACATGTGGCACACTGAGGGTTTTTCTCCTTGGTGCTAGATGCGACTAAGAGCAGCTTTCTTAGGGCACACGCTGCATCACCTCATCCTGTCCTGGAAACCGTTACATGTCCCATCCATGTGACTTCAGCATCCAGGCAGTTCTCATCAGAGTTATTACCAGAGCTCAGGGGCTCTGAGCAACCTCCTCTAGTTGCAGATGTCCCGGCTCACTGCAGGGGGGCTGGACGAGATGGCCTTGAAAGGTCCCTTCCCACCTAAACCATTCTGTGATTATCCCACCACAGCTCTACTTTGAAACACAAGTTCTTGACCCATCTGATCTAACATTCAGGCCCACGGCAGCAGACTCTGCTAGCCCGTGGTCCTGGCCACGAAAGGTCCCTTCTGCCGGGTCAGCAGCCGCCATCCCCTCCCTCTTCCAAGGGCAGGTCGGGAGAGGCGGAGGGCTGCAGACCCCGGAGCGCAAAGCGACCTCGATCCATTTTAACCTTCCCGCGCCCTACCGTCTTTGACACCTTTTCCCGAGCCGTAGAAGCCCGAGAATACCCCGAAGCCCTGACTACCGAGCGCCACGACACCAGCAAAGCCTTCCCAGCGCTGAACAGCGGCCTCGGGGCCTCCTGGTAGAAACCACAGCCGCATTTCAGCCGAGCCAGGCCGGGGGAAGCCGCGGGCAAGCCGAGGTGCCGGCCCGGCGGCCAGGCCCAGGCCGAGGGG